>JAFMSR010000068.1:0-122087 GCA_022818135.1 Saxidomus purpurata
GAGCTAATGCTTGAACATGTGTTAAATTTCGCTTTCTGACATCTTGCGATAGACGAAAGGCTTTTAGAAAATATGCGTGTACCTTGATAACAGAAATAACGAAAAACCTGCGGAATGTTCCGTGATTTATACAAAGATATATCACAATACAATCAAGATTATTTCTCTGCTGCATTGAGTTTTTGTTATGATGTACGCAACATCGAGACTTTATCATACGTTGGATGTTAAATATCATGTATATTTATACCCAGCCTGAACATTTAATACATGTATGTTAAACGTAAAAACCATAGAGTTACGGAACAAATACTGTTACTTAAAATATTTGTTTTAGCTGTCTATTACATTTAATCTGTTGTTACACTGACGTATCGATTGTCAAGTACAGTTATTACGTGTTTTGTCGGATATGATAAGTAATTACATAAAGTGATATTACCGTTCAAAGTGACCAACAAAATTTTAAATAAAACGTTAATCAGTGATTTATACACCTAGAATAATAAACATTGAAATAGTTACAACCCGAAAATAAAGATCTGTATAACACATTGAATATTGAGGAAATCTGTAAAAATCTTTTTTGACTGTCCTATTCAAAAATAAAACAAAACCACCCTTTCGGTTATGTATATCTTAATTTGTTTTTATCAATAATAGAAATAACTTGATAAAACTTATTTCTTATATGTTTTAAAGCATCCACTGTGAGTATCATTCTTAACTTTAAACAAATGTGACCACTTTAAAGGGTATACACTAAAGCTAATATTTATCCTAGAATAAAACATGCTTTCATGTTGCCAAAAACAAATGTTTTAAAATACAGAGTTATATTTAATTTACCTTGCAGATGTTTAGCATCTATCCATGAATAACCTTGCAAGTGAACATTATATCGATTGTACTTATTTTCAGCATCATTGTACGTATCGATCCCTCGATCGAGATCCTTTCCAGATACGAGGCACTTTCTATCTTTTTTAAACACTCGCACATTCCATACTAGACTCTTAGCCAAATCAGCAAAAAACGTTTTGCGTCGATAAATATAATAAACTACGTTTTTCGCGGAAAATAAATAAACAACAGATAAACAAAATACAATACCAGAAAAATAGTTCCTGAAACCTACAATTTTCACGTTTCGCGGCGAGAACGATCTATAATTCGCCTGTAGATTTATAACAGATACATGCTGCAAACAATAATAGGAAATGAGATGAGATAGTTGATGAGTCATATATAACGCATGTTGTATGTTTTAATTAAATTTTTTGCTTGTAAGACAATCGGTTTTTCAATGATACACTTGAATCAAGGATGAAACTAAGTTGGAGTTAAATTTCCTGGTGTATTTACTTAAAGGATATCAAAATCGAAAGGGAGAGGGACAGGGGTGATATAAATAATACTTGATTATACAACTTAAAGCATCGCCGGATGCCTGTGATTGATCATTACATGTAACTAGAATTCGTTATTTTGTACCTTGTCGTGACCATAACATTATTGAATATGGGGGAATCGATATAAAACCACAAACCGTGATAATAATTACCTTCGGTATGTCCGCAATCGGGAATAATGAATAAGGTCTCATCCAAGAATACAAGCTTATATGAATGCTCTCATGGACGGACCTTTATAAAATTTGCTTTAAATCAGATCTATGTGTTCTAGCCTTATTTATTATTCCCGATTGCGGACTGACAAAGTACGAAAGCCTATTAGGACCATTTGAAAGAAAAAACAAAATCATGAAGTAGTAATAACGCAAAAAAAGGGCGTAATAATGCGAAAAAGGCATAGTAACGCGAAACAAGGCGTAATAACGCAAAGAAAAGGCGAAGTAACGCAAAGAAAGGCGTTATAACGCTAAACAAAGGCGTTTTAACGCTATTAAAAGGCGTTATAACGTGAAAGAAAGGCGTTATAACGCTAATAAAAGGCGTTATAACGCGATAAAAAAGGCATAATAACGCGAAAGTAAAGGCGTAATAACGCGGAACAAAAGACGTTATAACGCGAAATAATATAGGAATAACTGTTTTGTAATTTTGATATTTGCGACTGTATATACGGTTTTTAATGGTCGCAAATATTTTTAACGGCGACGGCGTTAGCCGGAGCTGTTAAAACTGTTTGCGACCATTAAAACCGTATATACGGTCGCAAATATCAAAATCACAAAATAGTTATCCCTTTTCTAACGCACAATGTGTCTAAATGCGATAATTAAAACGCCGTTTGAAGTTTGCGACTATATATACGTTATTTAATAGTCGCAAATTTAAACGACGTCACCAATCAGAAACGACGTCACATCGGTACTGCGTTAGAAAAGGCGTTATAACGCTGAACAAAGGCGTATTAACGCGAAAGAAAGGCGTTATAACGCAAAATAAAGGCGTTATACCGCGGAACAAAAGGCGTAATAACGCAAAATAAAGGCGTTATACCGCGGAACAAAAGGCGTAATAACGCGAAATTAAGGCGTTATAACGCGAATCAAAAGGCGTAATAACGCGAAAGAAGGTCGTAATAACGCCTTTTTAGATAAAAGGTAATCTGAATTTCTTTACAATGTTGATAAAAATTAGTAGTAAATTGGCATTCATGTAAGTTTTTTCACGAAGATGCCTCTAATATTTAATGAGTGACAGATTTTCCGAAAAGGCATGTCGGCGCAAAATTGCAATTAATGAATAAATTTTGAGTTTTATCAGCTTTCCATTGATATAAAACATGTTGAAATGTCTTTCGTTTGAAGAAAGTCAGGTATACCGGTATCGGAAATCGGTTTTAGGCCTATCCGAGAGAAGCTCTTAAAAAAATGAAAAAGTAAAAAAAATGCAATAATTTTACTGAATTTCGCGGATTAATTTTTTTCATGCAGGGACAAATTGTCTGACGTCCAATCTTTGTGTATTATACGCACTTGTGGAGCCGCCGTGGCGCAGTGGTAGCGCATTCGCCTCATGATCGAGGGGCCCGGGTTCGATCCCTACCATCGTCATGTCGGTAGTGTCCGTAGGCAAGACACAAACAATTCCACATTGCCCTCTCTCTCTCTCTCTTCGAGGTTGATTCCATCTAGAATAAGCCTCGAGAGCGATTAATATAAGTTGTAAGAACTTGTTTCGCAATCGAGACTAAATAAATTAGTATAGAATTATATTTGTACTCTGTGTACATACATGGGCAACTTACTTACATTTCGTGTTAAGATAAGTATGTTGTCAATAAAAATTTGTTGATTTTATACATGCATTCGTGACTTTATCTTAAATACGGTATCTATGTGAATGTGTACAAACACTTATTTACTTAACTTTATATTATGTTGTATCTGCCACATTTTTGTTCTACGTATGCTATTCTTAACAATTACTGCATTGCTCGCACTAGTCTATATTTGTTAGATCACTGAAGAGTGGAAATAAAGAGTATATATCCATTGTCTGCATGGTTGAAAAAGTATCTTCAAAGCATTAATCGAGTTGCATATACATTGTACCTAAAAAGGCGTTAAAACGACTTTCTTTCGCGTTATAACGCCTTTTGATACGCGTTATTACGCCTTTTTGTTCGCGTTATAACGCCTTAATTCCGCGTTATTACGCCTTTTGTTCCGCGTTATAACGCCTTAATTCCGCGTTTTTACGATTTTGGTTCCGCGTTATCACGCCTTTTGATTCGCGTTATAACGCCTTTTGTTCCGAGTTATAACGCCTTTCTTTCGCGTTATAACGCCTTTTTATAGCGTTAATACGCCTTTGTTTAGCGTTATAATGCCTTTTATTTCGCGTTATAACGCATTAATTTCGCGTTATAACGCCTTTTGATTCGCGTTATAACGCCTTTATTTTGCGTTATAACGCCTTTTGTTCCGCGTTATAACGCCTTTCTCGCGCGTTATAACGCCTTTTAATAGCTTATATACGCCTTTGTTTCGCGTTATAACGCCTCTTATAAGCGTTATATACAATACAATAATATTGTATTGTATTGTATTGTATTGTATTGTATTGTATTGTATTGTATTGTATTGTATTGTATTGTATTGTATTGTATTGTATTGTATTGTATTATAAGCGTTATAACGCCTTTGCTTATGAGTTATAACGCTTTCTTTCGCGTTACTACGCCTTTCTTTCGCGTTACTACGCCTTTCTTTCGCGTTATAATGCCTTTATTAGCGTTATTACGCCTTTCTTTGCGTTATTACGCCTTGTTTCGCGTTACAACGCCTTTTTTGCATTATTACGCCTTTTTTCGCGTTATAACGACTTCACAATATTTTTTTCTTTCGAATGATCCTAATAGGCTTTCGTAACAAAGCGCTATAGCGTCTTCAAATTGCAATTAAAAAGGAACCGTTATTAGCATTGACTAACAAGGATTTTTGTAGACTGCTGAATTATTGTGAAATTTTTGTTTCTTAAATTTTTTTATCTGAAATCACTTACTATTCGTACACATTGCAATGTGTATTTTGAAGTCAAACTGCTGATCAGCTGCAGTTTCAGAATTAATTTTAATGTGACTCTGTACTTTACAGTGTTATTACATTCTAATGTGATCAACAATATTTACGGATATTAATAAAATGATTTACTAATAGGGTAATGATAGAACCATTTTCTATTCAATCTAAAAAAATGTTGACACATGCCTTTTTTTGTATTCAAGTCGTTCATTTACGGAAATGAGTTGCTAGAAGGCGTTTCTTTTTTCTTTTTTGCAATGTCATTGAAAACAAATACTACGCTATATTTATCTACTTGAAAAGCAGAGTAAGGAATGTTTTTGGTGAAAATAAAGGTTATTTCCGCCGGAAAGACACCTTTCTTTGTAATGTAAGAGTTGTTTGTAATTTTGCTCCAGGGACTTTAAGGAAAGCCATTTTGTACTAATTATAATCTTAGAATTAAAGTACTTACTTAAACGAAGTCGTGTGTGCAAACTGGCTTTAACGAGAAAAAATATTTAATCCAGTGGTTTTGGCCAAGTTTGTTTGTATTTGTATTTTTTTCAGTACAAGTACCAAGGATAACACAATAAAGAGCAAGCTCTTATATTTATTGTGGTCCTTAGTTTATACGAATTTATTTTAGTTCGATTGCGAAGAAAGCTCCGTAGCTTATTTAAAAGCTCTCGAACACTCATTCCAGATGTCATCACATTCGCGAGAGAGAGGCATCGAGTTTTTCATCGCTGCTACCCATTTGCAGCTGAGTAGACTGAGGCACGTGTGGTTTTAGTGTCTTTGCCCAAGGACACACCTCGTGCTTCGGCGGCTGGGATTCGAACCCGGGACCTCCCGTTCCGGAGGCGAACGCCCTAACCAGCTATCGAGGCACCACTCTATTGTTGTCCTTGTAAGACCGATATGTATACAAATACAAGGGAATCCAGGTACCAGATCATAGCTCTTTTTTACGAATAGACCCTTTGGTTCTTTTACATGCCTGGTGCATAGCACCGCATTACGCGAGGCTACGTTTGGGTTCCTAACCAGTTCATCTCTAGATAGGTGGGAAACACTGAAAAGTATTTCTAAAATTTCCAGTGCCTCGCCTGGGAATCGAACAGTGAACCTCCGGATTGGTATTACAGAGCTTAACCACTCGACCACCGCGGACGCTTGTTATCTTGGGAGGATTTTGGGTAAGAAACGTATGAGATATATTCGGGTTGGCGAAAAATTGTAAAATTTTCGATAACTTATCAGTCGCTTGCATTTGGGACGTGAAAAAAAGCATGCGACAGATATGCGCTACTCTAGATGATACATCTCTATCTAAATGATATTTACCTTCTCAATATATCTCCACGATATTTTGAATTAAAATGCAGTGTTTTGGCAATGTTCCATCCACGTGCGTTATATATCAGTTTTATATCAACAAACAAAACACCATCACCAATAACAACAACAACAACAATGAATAGAGTGAAAATCGTTCTTGACTATCCTAAAGAAACATTGAAAATTAATCTACATGTACATGTATTTGAATATATATATATTTACATTTTCCGTCGTAACTAAGAGAAACAAGCAAATTCAGTGAATTTGCTGAAAAAGAACAACTGGAAAGTGTATTGGTCCGTCTGTTTCAGAAAAAAAAGCATTTTTAAAATTTCACCACCCCACTGGGGCCTCATCTCCAAGGTAATATTTTATTTCTTCAACTTACAGTCATAAATAACTTAATTGTTGTAATAAAATTAAATCGGTACAACAACAATTCGTAAGATTATATGTAGAATAATTATATAAAAAAGGGCCCAACATCTCCTTGACGGCCTCATTTCTGTAAAATTCCAGTTTCTAAATTTTTTCGGTTGTTAGAGAATACTGCTCCAAACAAAATAATATTCTGACAAGACTTTTCAGGAAAAAAGAAGCATTTACGAAATCCCACCACCCCATTTGGGCCTCATCTCTAAGGGGTAAATCTTTTTTGCAGCATGTCACAGTGATACAGAACTAAATTCTTATCAGTACTATTAGTTTCAGAAAACAAAAAATTCTAAGTTTTAAATAGAGTATTTTAGAGAAGCACTATATCACCTTAAGGAGCCTCATTTCTAAAAAAAAACAGGAAGTGTAGGGGGTGGATATTAGAATGTCTTAGAGTGATCATTAGATTATTTGAGCCAATTACAATTTCATTTTGATAACCGGTTTCAGAGAAATATGATCTAAATGTTATTACAGTCAAATCTGTGTTAAAGACCACCTCCGAATAGAGACTACCCTGCGAATAAAGACCAGCAGGGAGATCGCTGCGCACTATTCATATATAGTAGACACACCTGTGAATAAAGACCACCTACAAACAAATACCACATTTGTAGCTTCCCAACAGTTGTCCTTGTTCACAGGTTTGACTGCATATTGAATATTGAAGAAAATAACAATAAAAGGGCAATAACTCTGGAGATACTAATCCGATTTTGACAAAAGATATGTTTGTGCCACGGCATTATGCTATTGAACACTTAAGTTTCATGAAATTTTATCCATTGGTTTTTGAGTTATGACTCTAGACGGACGGATGGACGCCACTGCGTAGGTGTTATTAGGTGGTATTTCCATTGTTCTCGAACAATAGAGTGACCACTTAGGCAACAAAAGAATGACCACTTAAGGGACAAAAGACGGAATGAAGACAATACATTTCTATTGTCTTAGTCCACACCTCCTACCACCTAAGGTACCCAGCATGCGTGTGGACTGACGGACAGACGGACAACGCCTAAACAATATCCCTCCCCCTTTGACGGGGGATAATAAGTTAGTTAGTTATTTCAAACATTTACCTTACTTGACCATCCTGTAGCATTGTAATTTTCAACTGTAATGTAACTTTTATAGGTTCGAATACTGTAACTGTAGTTTCTGCTGATTTCTATATAAAATATCTACAATTACAGATACTTTTTATCATGATTTCCAGAATTTCACGTCTCACAAGACTACCATAGTTTTGAAAACCGAACCATGAGAGAAACAAAGGGTAAAAATGGTGTAGAGATTAAGGTGTCTGCCGCTCATCCCGGAGGTTGCGAGTTCGAGCCCCACTGGAGTTACGACCGTACCTCCTCATATGTCACCAGTACTGGTTTTTCCAGGAAGCGGACTTGAGAGTGACTCGATAAGCTACAAGCTTTCTTCACAATCGAGCTAAAATAAATTAGTACATGTATAAACTAAAGATGGCCCTGTATCGCTCACCTGAATATCATTGGCTATAACAGCAGGTCAACAATCATATCACAGGAAGCGTCGAATTTTGACCTGGGGCTCATGATTTTAACATTATTCATAGAGGTCCACTACACAATGCTACATGCCAAATATCTTAGCTCTGGACTTTGTAATTTTTGACTAGAAGATTTTTTAAGTTTTCCCTATTTAGGCCTATGTGAAATCAACTGACCTGGCGGGGTCAATTTTGTCCAGGGGTCATGATTTGAACAGTCTTGGTTGAGGTCTACTAGACAATGCAACATGCCAGCTAGTCATGTAGAAAGAAAATCCTGGTCGCGTGACAAGAACGTGTGGTGTAAACAACATATTCAAGAATTTAACTTTAAGATGACCCTTCAGATTTAAAGATAGAAACCTATTGTATGGATCAAAATCATCTGCACTGGATCATGTTATTGACTGAACATCAAACAAACAAACAAACAAACGAAAATGGCATTATAGCACGGAGGAAAATTGCACTATTTATTAAAAGGGACTACACTTTGTGTACTGCGACTGAACTACGGCGATTTACAGTATTCATACCTAGTCACAATTGTTACGATTAATAGACTTTAGAAAGAAATGCGTTTTCCTGTTACTGGTTTGAGCACTTTCTAAAGTGGGTCAGACATCTGGTCGATGTGTATTAACATCTGCCGATGAGGATAAACGAACCTGGTAAAATTCACTTCTATTAAACAAATGTCAACAGCACGTCGAAGTATTTCCTTCAGCTATTCCTATGTACATCATCTTATCTAATATGGAACGGATGCAAATCAAAGTGGGAACATTTGACCAAGAAGTTAGACATAGGTCTTTGATTGACAATTTCCCGTTTTTTAGAGCCATACACTATAGATAATGAGAGCGGTTTAATAAATAAAGCTCCGGAATCTTCGTTATGTCATTAACTTAGACAGTTTCTAATAGAAACTATACTATCACACTATTTAGATACTTTGATCAGCAAAATTATGCAATTTTAAATAGACAAATCAAACCGTCTAGTAAATCGTTATACACATAAGAACGCGTTAATTAATAGTATATTAATTTCCTAATGTGGATAACTGCACGTATTTGGAGAGATGAAGTCTACAAAGAAAAATATCAAATCGAATCTGGGTGGACGCCATATTGGCATTTTGCGCAGAAAGCAGATATTTTCGATTATTTTTTTTCTGAATGTTGTTTGGTTCTAACGACCGTCCTTACCATTTAAAGATACATGGTCGGTAACATGGATCGAATCCATGACTATCAATCTATCATCGGACAGGTTACAGTGATTTCAAGTCAGAAACTCCAACGGCATTCGACCACGGGAGGGGACATGTTGTTGAAAACTCCATTTTTTATTTTTGCATACATTTATTTGGAGTAAATAAGCTGATATTTTAAGTGCGCCGCTATGAAGTTACGTTTAAACATTCGCCAACAAGAAGTTGCATACATCTTTACCGACTATTGTAACTCAGCTTTTGACAGATTTATTAACAAGAAATGTTTGTAAAACACATGTGAGCCCTCCAATCACCCACCGAAAAATGCTGACCAGACAAAATGAGTCATCAATTTCTCATAAACATTAATTCTAGCAAGTTTGAAGACACTAGGTCAAAAAGTCGTTGTGTCATTATGCTAAAACCGAGACATTTCCTAAAACTTAACTTCAAAAGCATAAATAATAGAATATTTGCAAGTATTAGTACTTAACATAAAAATTTAAGCTAGTTAATTAATGATGTCGTTCTTAAACAGTGTATCTAATATCATTTCACGTTCATTGAATACATCATTTATAATTGGAGGATGTGGAAAATGTCTCTTTAATTTGCCTATGCAAGTCTAAAGTTAACTTGGACTCCAAAATCATTCTTTAGATTCACAATGTAACAAACATTCTTGCATACCGGATCGGGGTATCCGCAGTTTTCACCAGTGCTGGAATATTAGTTTCTTATATGAGCACGAAGTTCAGATCGAAATATCCGTCACTGAGGGTGACTTTGGCGGGAACGAGGCTCTGGGTGTAAGATGAGATTTTCCAGCAGTAGTAAAAACTGCAGATATCCCCATCTGGTATGCAAGAAAATCTTATATTACATACCCCGCGTGAGTTACTTATGACGTAACGTTATAAACATTGTGACGTCACTTCCCCAAAGCATCTGAATATCACTTGTTTTTATACCATAATGTATTATTTCGATAAGTTTGCATTTAGAAATCTATGTCAAAAGTGCAAGAAGGTAGCCTATGCAAGAAAAAGTTCCCATCATGAGACACTTGGTTTAGATGGAAATATCCGTCACTTCAGGTAACTGTTTCGCGGGAACTCGGCAGAGCCTCGTTCCCGCAAAAACAATTACCCTCGGTGACGGATATTTCGATCTGAATCGCGTGCTCATGAAAGAAACTATTAGACTCGAATCCTTTATTTTCGGACAGCTCTTTTTACATGATGCACATTTTACAAGATTCAGTCCAGTAGGAAGATTCTGTTTATCTTTACGACAGTAATGAGTATCAACTTCTTGTAACCTTTTCTTTCCTGCGTTTCGCTGATAGTTGTATTTGGTCTACTAGCATATTTGCCACGCCGGCCCTCTACAGGCAATCCAAATTCTGATAGATTCATATGACCTGTCCAAACTACATGGTTAAACAAGAGGGCCAAGTTTGTCAACAAGGTCAACAATGGTGTTGCAGAAATGTAAAAATTGACCTGAAGTCCTGATTTGAACAATCTACGCAGCGGTTCACTACACTACACAATGCTTCATTTCAAATACCAGGCCTTGTGGTTTTAGGGTTTTAGACAAGAATATTGTTAAGGTTTTCCCAATAATTAAGTCTGTGGCAACCAAGTGACCCCCCCCTCCCCGCCCCCCGTCCTGCTCAAAGAAATTGATAACTGAAGAATGGATTAGTTTAAAATCCATCAAAGTTTTTACTTAAATACTTCTGTAGCAATTCAAGATTACAAATGAGTTCTATTATGGTGCATTATGAAATATTACAAAGTCATTATTAATGATAACTAACCAAGTCTGCAAAATATAATGTTGAATAGAAAAGCAAAACAAACTAATTTCAAAATTCTTAAACCTGTCAGAAAGAAATTCCACTGTATTATGTCTGTTCTAATCTCTAAGAATAGATATTTTAGATTGTGGAATACCATTTTGCTATTTATAACATTATATAAGCATTCTGCACGGCTATATATTTTTAGATTACCCAGAATGCCAAGCAAAATGTTGAATCAGACAACCAAATCCTGCGTTTATCAGGCTACGTACTAAGTAATGAACAACACTAAATACTATGTTTTAATGTCCTAAAATGTGTAATAAAACCAAACTGATCATAAATAACTTAGTAAAACAATCTTGATAGAGGTCCAGTAAACAATCCTACATGCTAAATATGTCTTGTGGTACTGTTATGAAATAGCGTGTGTCGTTGCTATTTTAAGACAAATTGGTTTTCTATGTTTTTACATCATTTTAGTATTAGCATGGTTTCTGTGGGTCATCATTTTAAGTATTAGCATGGTTTCTGTGGGTCTAAATTTGATAAATCAATGTATTTCACTCTAACTTTAGAGAATAAGACAAATAACAAAGGCGATAATAGGCTTAACAGTTAAAGTCATTTATCATGTTTATAGTTTATCAAAAACAAAATATTTTGTCAAGACAAAATATTCTTTCTGCTGTCAGTTGAGAGAAACTAATGTCAAGACTAGAAAACTCAAAAATGTTTTATGAAAACACAATGCAAAAGCGAGGTTAGACTCAAAGGATTCAAATTCTTAAATTACCTCCATTTGAATTGAATATATATGTGCATTTATGACCTTATATCTAAAAGCTCCTGTAATGATTTTTTTTTTATATAAACTCACTCCCCAACTGATAAAATTTAACATTGTTACAAATGATTGAATTCCACCTCCTGCATTGTGAGGTATTGGTGTTTCTTTCTCATGCATAGTAAATCCCATTACAAACCTTTAAAGTTTTCATGTCCGGTCAGTGTATTTAAGCTCTAGGCCTTGTGGTTTTAGAGAAGAAGTTTTCCTGTAAAAGCCAATGTAAAAACAAGTGACACCACGAGAAAAAAGGAGGGAGCTCTGTCTTTCTTAAATTTACTCATTAAGATTTCCCTCCTTTTACTTTATTGCAAATGGCGTCAGCAGAAGAAATGGGGATAACTCTGATTTTCTTTAATTTTAGTCAGCACGATTTTTCTCCCTTGATTTATTGCAAATGGAGCCAGAAAAAAGGAGGTTTTCTCTGTTCTTCCGAAATTAAAGTCAGTAAGATTTATCTGCCTTGATCTTTTTACAAATGGCAGCAGGAGAAAAAGAGAGTTTTCCTATTTTAATTCAGTAAGAGTTAACTCTAAGACTTTTGAAAATCTTGACAAATAACTTGAGGATAGTAAAGGGCAGTAGCTTTTACCTAAACATATGTCAATATAACTTGCCTCCCTTGATTTCTGAGCAAATGGTGTCTTTTAGAAAAAAGAGGGTTAAGGGAGACAATCGTACTGACTTAAATTTAGGAAAAACAGAGTTCCCACCATGTAACATTTTGCCCCAACCATGTTGTAACATTTTGCCCGAAGTGTACTGGATACTGGCTTTTCGAAAAAGAGTGCACTCTTTGACCTGCTGATGTGATGCAATACAGCTTTCAACATGTGCGTAATAAATATGATTTTTCCTTGTTTAGTTTTATTCAAAGCAAAAAAAAAAAAAAAAAAAAAAAGGAAAAAATTACTTGCATTGCTCAAAAACATGATAATTACATTAAAAACTAAAAATTTGTCTGTTTTGCTTTGATAAGTTTTCACGATATTGCCAACTTAGAAAAAACACATACTGTTTAAAAACCGATGTCATATATTACGTCATCACTGAGAAAAAAATCGATGGACCATTTTGCCCGCCGTATCATTTTGCCCCGGTCTCCCCTATGCAGAAGACTGATCTTAAGCGATCTTCAGTAACATATTTCTGTCTTTTTCACTACAAGTGACTCGCCACCTTCATCATCCTCATCTTTTCTATTATCATCATCACTACCATTAATATCCCCTAACATTTGTTTACAACATTTTCTCTTATCATCATCATTGACATCATCATAACTTCCGTCAGTATCTTTATCACCAAAACCATTGACATCTTTGACAGCATCATCGGGAACCATCATCTTCTTCACCACTTTCAAAAGTACCATCAAGGTGGTCAGCACAATATTGCCGGTCAGTCGTATCTGACGCTACTGGCATAAAGTCTATGAGAAATTATTGTGTTTCTATGGAAAGATACATTTTACAATAGATCTTGCTTTTCACTAATTGAGCTAAAACCTGAGAAGTCAGATTCTGAATCAGCATCATCAGTGCATGCAGTTATATACAGCTGGACATCTTCAAACCCCAGGTCCACTTTGCGGCCTGATGCAGTATGATGCCTGATAAAAACGGGAAAGGGAAGGAATGTTCTTGTGTATTGTCTCAGTAGCATAACCATGCGTAATAACCATACATATATCACATCTGTGAGGGCCATACAAATAAATAACTTCATACTGCTTTATAACCACTTCGCATGTATAGTATGGTGTAGTTTAGACCATTGTTTATTTGCCATTCAACAATTTTATCAGAGCATCTCGGAGAGAAAAAAATGGTTTCTATGCACGTTTTCTAGAAAGTGTCCCACTGAGTGGAAAGAAGTAACTTCTTCAAGAGAAACATATACAGTTAACTCCGTTAATAACGAACTCCTTGGGACCGTTTAAAGTTGTTCCTTATATCCGGAGTTTGTTATATCCATATAATTTTTCACATAAAATGAATAGAGAAACAAACTCGGGAAGAGAAAAGATGTTCATTTGTCCGGAATTTCGCTATATCCGGAGTCGTTATAACGGAGTTTACTGTATTTGTATTTTATAAAAGCATAGTTGTTAGTGTTGTATATTGTCATTGACTTGTGCTACAGTGGAATAAAGCTCATACCCTTTTTGTTGTGTCCTGTGTACACTGTGTTAAGGTATTTCTGCTGTGTAAGCTGTAATAGTAGCCAAAACTCTATATTTCTCGGCCAATACCGTCTTATCTCATTGATGTCATAATGCTTGAAGTATGGAAACGATTTTGAGATGATATACAATCCAATTTGTATTAGTTAAAGCAGCTCATTCTCATGAAATTAAAATTTTCAAAAAATGATATACTAAAAAATAAAATGTAAAAGTAATGGCTAGAATCAACAGCATAAGTAAAACTCCAGGTAGCAATTTGCAAAATCCATTGGAAATGCTGGTGGGTTTTGTTTAACGTTACCGCTACGCTATATGGTTATATTGGAATTTTCAAAAGCGTTTATAACGCTTTATAAGTTGGTAGTATATCATTTCAAATATACAGATATACTTTACAGGAATTCATACTGGAACATTTTTATTTGGCTATTCATTCTAATATATGTTATTTTTAGGGAGTCTGAAGAGCTTTATTTTTCATCAACATCCGAGAGCGCGCAGCTTTAACCGCTCGGGACATATTGTGCTAGGCTTTTCATCTCTATTCTCAATATATATATATATATATATATCTTAGTCTATGACAAGCGAAAGCGAATATAACTTACATCTAGCAGATTATATACTCGAAACATAGATAATGTGTTTAATGAACGTAAAATGATAATAAAATAAAATTTTAAAGAACAACATATGGCGAAACATGTCTCATTTTACCACAATTAAACAATATAGAGGCCTTTTGTAATAAATCGCTATCCGGCCATTTATTGTAAAACAACTCTACATAGACATCCGCAGATATATCTTCAGATTTATTTGCTTCTCGGCGAAATTGTCTCCCTTGAAAGCAGCTTATCGGGTTTATCGATAAGTTATGGAATGAATTACGGTACTGCAAAAATTTTATAAATGCTGATTTTATCGATAATGACTGGAGTGAATAACTTAAACCTTTTAGGTTAAGTTAAAATACTTTCGAATATTCTATTATTTATGTTTTGAGGCTATTTAGTTTGACATCAGTTATAGGGTATGTCCCTTTAAAATCATGCGCATACTTCTTGACCAAACAGTTTTAAAACTTGCTCTTGGAGAATTGTCTCATGCTGTTATCATTTTAAATACTGTACTGTAAACCTAAAAAACTGTTTACACACCAATGCTCTATAGTGCATGGTTTCGCGCAATGTACTTGTTATTTTCGGTTCCGGCCAATATGTTCTCGCTGCAAATTTTCTTAGTTATTTTTCAATATAGACTGTCAAAACAAATTAAAAATTGATTGAAAGCCTTGCCATCATTCTGTTCTAACTAACTTGTTATCAGTGTTTAGAAAAACAAAAATTGGACTAATTTGGAGTAACTGGGATATATGGCTTCTAACAGATTTTCAATTTTTGGTGACGTGGACACTGATGAAAATGTGTAGAGCGGGAATGAAGGAAGTGACTGGTCAAAAGCTGAAAATCGTAAAAACGCAATAGGAAAAGCACTGGTGGAACGAGAGGAACAGGTATACATATCGATGAATTTAGACAGTTGGCTCTTGACGACAAAATAGTTGTTTTATTTGAGAAAGTCACCACGTCAGAAATGAAAATGGCGGACATCGAACTAAAAATTGACAACAGTTAACAAGTGCAAGAAAAGTTAACTAATGTTTAAAATCAAGTACTAAGTGAACATGACGAAAGACTAACATTATTAGAATATAAATCTATTGATGCAGAAGCTAGGGCTAGAAGGAAATACCTTATATTCAGTGTTTTCGAAGAAGACAAGGATGATGATTGCTAGGTCAACGACCTTCTCTAAACAAATTTAAGAGTAGCCTCTACTGTTATAGAAAGAGCTCACCGTTTCGGCAAATTCAAACGTGGTTCGAACAGGCAAATTATTGTTGCATTAAGAGACTTCTCAGACTTTCAAAATATTTTGGCAAATTCAAATAAACTTAAAAACACAAGTTACAATATTAACAGGGACTTTCCCCAAGAAATTGCAACTGCTCGAAAAAGACTATAGTCAGCTTAGCGTGCAAATTTGTTTATTATCAATACAATCATGAATATAAGGTCACTATGTAACTAGATTTAACTATTTGGAAGGAAAAGTATTTGAATTAATACCATTAGAAATTTAGATCATTCTTTTCGTAAACGTGAAAAAGTATCCCCCTCTACCAGTAAAACTATCCCTAAATGTGTTTATATTTTTCATAACCCCATGTTGTATTGTTAACTGGTAGTTAATTTAATTGATTGGCGTTTACAAAAACAATAATGCATCCGTCAGAAAAAAAACATAATCATCTCAAAAATGCACCGCGTCGTTTCACTTATTTAATTATTCTATAAATAATTTGGTACGAAATAAAAAGGTGTTTAGTGTTAGAATTGAAGTTGATCGATCCTATCGCTTGATACGTGTGAAATAGTGAAATTCTGTTAGTTTGAAATGCGTTTACAGAAACTAATGTGTTTCATTATAAACTTTTATTTCTTCGAAAACAATGCAACAGTTCAACGTTTTCTAAATCTGGAAGTCTAATTTCGTACAATCATGAATATAAAAGTGCAGTGCAGTGCCGCAGTTTTTTGCATGGTTTGTGTATTCATAGTACCTTATGTTTGTGTACAACTCAAACTTTTTCAAACTGACCAACGAATGTCCGGTGAAACTGTCAGAAAGACCGCATTTTCTTTACTAGAGTGTTCAGTTTTGTTCGAAAATAACGAAGGATTTTCATCGTTCAGCTATAAAAAGGATGAAAATATGTGTGAATTGAGCAGTAGCTATCCCGAAGGTGGAACAATCGTGTCTGAGGGCTGGAAAGTGTATGCTCCAATAGGTAATACAATCTACACTAATGACTGTTCTTTCTGATAGTATATATATTTCATTATACTGTGCTTATTTATTTATCCACGTTTACGAACACGTTCTTTACACTCATCAAATGACAGTACAATCATGGCACTGGTGGGGATCAAACACCGGACCCTCTAATTCTGAGGCGAACATGCTATCACTAGGCGGCTTCAAACCTGAGTATGAGAACCAAGAAACAGATAGACCTATATCAAAACGAGCACTTTACATTTGAATAGATGCATTTTACACAAAAAGTCTCTTTAAACTAAATGCAGTGTTTATGGTTCGATATCTATTCAAATTGAAAGGGCACCAATGATGTGAATACTGACAACATCAACGTTATACATGAAGTAACTGGTTAAAGCTGCTCGTTCACAGTTTCCGGTGACAAACAATCTCCAAAATGATATACTAAAACATAAAGTGAAAAAGTAATGGATAGAATCAAGAACATAAGTAATAATCTAGGTAGCAACTGTTTATATTCGAATTTCCAAAGTATTTGTAATGCTATATAATTTGGTAGCGTATAGTTTCAAAATTACAGAAATACTGTAAATAAATTTTATACTGGAACCTTTTTATTTGATGATGCGTTCTAAAACAATTATGTAAATTTCAGACAGTCCAAAGAACCTTGTTTGTCATCAAAATCTGAGAGCCAGCTTTAAGCTATTAAAATCCACCTTTTCAATCAAAAGTAAAAACACTATGAACTCGACGTATGAACCTTGACTAATTTTCATTTAATCTAAGGGCTTATTTATGTACATATTCCTTAATGTAAGGCAACACTATATGTCCATAATAGAGATAATAAATTTATTTAAATACAAATTACAGAGACAGTCGCTAAAAGCTAAAATTTGTGTCAAATTCAATAGCTTAAAAAGTATAACAATAGAATATTTGCAAGTATTATCACTTTAACCTAAAAGTTTAAGCTAAACATTCCAGTCATCTTCGGAAAATCAGCGATTGTACTATTAATGGGTTGATAGAAATTTATTACACAAGGTCTCTATGTTTTTTTATTGAGAGAGAGAGAGAGAGATCTATATAGTAAAATATAAAAACACAGTCCATGAGTTAATTAAATCATTATTTGCCAACCGGTTTCGCTTTTTCTGCTCATCAGACTGTGTTTTTATCTTTTACTATAATTAACTTTTTTCCGGCAGAGTTTTATATATATATTGTTCTTTAAAATTGTATTTATTTATCATTTTAATTATAAATTATTTATGTTTAGAGAATATAATCTACTAGATGTAGGGAGTTTCGCTTTAAAAGTCTACACAATCCGCAATAAAAGTCGACAAAATCCGAAATAAAAGTCGACAAAATCCGCAAGGAAGTGCTTAGAGTTAAGTCAGAGTTAAATAACGAGTTCGCATGTTCAATGCGGTCCGTGAAGTTAAAAATTAACTTTAAATTTTAGCAATGCATTGATCTCATCATAGGCAAAATTCTTGTTGTTTACAAATGAAATTATGCTTTAATTGTGTTATGAACTCGAACAAAAGCAACGTTTGACAAAAAACAAGTTTTCTTTAATTAAACCAAACTACACTTCCAATAACGGCAAATAACTGTTAAATACCTGGTTGCATTTTACTAAAGTTGTTAAGTATAGATCACTATACATTGTACACAGATTGTTAAGCAACAACTACATTGTTGTGAAATAATGCGTCTTAATGAAGTCCTGACATATAGTTGTCATAAGTGATCAAAACCATCCTTTTTAATGCGTTCTAAATCCAAGTTGTACCAACAAGTTCTTCGGTTCGATGACCTCTTTTTCTTTGCGTTCAATATCTATACTTATCGTGGACAAAACTCTTCATTTTACCATATAACCTCTGTTCTAAGAAAAGACTGACTGGCTGTACTCTCATTCTCTTTTGCTCACACAAAGGTTACGCTTGCAGTGCCAGCTCACACAAACGGTATGCTTGCAGTGCCTGTTCTGAGGATTGCTTTGCCAGACGCAAGAACAAAATATTTAATGAACTACATGTATGTACATAGCAACCTTTTACGGCTATTCAAATTCATTTCTTTTAAATCTTAAACATTATATTTGTTTCTTCAAGACATGTCGATATGTCTGGAATGTATTGCTTTACAGCTTTATCTGGTGCCTTTGTACAAAACTGTACAAAACGGAATCAAAACTTTAAATAATAAAAGATATGTAACAGTTCCATAAATTCTGGATCGTATCCCGTACTCTTTTTCTTTAACTGTAACTAATCGAAATTTAAGAAACTGTATTTATTTGTTTTAAGTTAATGGCGGATGGGCAGACTGGATGGCGTGGGGCACGTGCTCAGTTACATGCGGGGAAGTTACGAGAGAAAGGTCAAATCCGTCACCAAGCAATGGTGGGACTTCATGCCCTGGTGACTCTGCGCAGACATCGTCCTGCAACGAACAACACTGTGGTAAGACACCTTTCTCTGAAAAGACATAATGTGTGAAATGCGCAAGTCACATGTTTACATAAATAACCCCATCTAATAAGTAGGCAGATAATCAAGTTAATATAAATTTTGTTATATATGGTACACAAGTACAACCTTACTTTAGGAAGTGGATAGAAATTAGAATTTCTTTTCTAACATAGCTTACTAAAGTGTACAAATGTAACCATTTATCATTGGAGCTCGCGGTCGGGATTGTGCTTTTCCGGCTTTGTTTTTTTCTTTTTACATTCATGTAAGAAGCGAGCAGACAAAATAATATCTTAATTTTCCCGCATCTTAACTTTTGTATTTTACCACTGAAGTATCCGGTAGTCTTGGTACTATACATACCACATACATCATGAACGGTCAATATTGATATGATACAAACTCGGCTTTCCATAGTTAAGGGGGGCGGGGTCAATGCTGTAAATCAAAATAACAAGAAATCTTATTGACTTTCTTTTTTGTAAAGACTTACCTTTTGCTAGTTAATTTCTGAAAGAAAATAATGATGGGTCAATGACTTGACTTTATCACAATATTAATATTTATCGATACACCATCAAAGCGTGGTGCTAGATTCAGAATTAGCTAAAATTCAGGTATCGTTATCTTTTAAGTTTGTGGTGCGTTAATCAGAATAGGTATCAATCTTTTCTATTGTAATATGTCATACTTTAGGATGAAAATTTAGGGATTGTGGTATTTTTGTCATCATATGAATAAATATTACGTTCCCTGTCATTAACCCATCCACTTAACTAAAATTCATTTTTAAAATTTTTCATTAATACTTTTTTCATGATAAGGAATAACAAGGTTTTTGAGATATTTTGCTTTCTGCATGATCAAGACTTTTGTCTTAGAACGCAAAAATAAAAAATGGGGGTTGATTGTGCAAATAAGAAAGAAATTTAACAAAAACTGACAAAAATTGTATTTTAGACTTCGACGACCTTTGGGATATGAGTGCATAGGAGTAGTAGTAAAAGGAGTGCCCCTCACCCCCCCTGATATTTTTGCACATACTGATATTTTTGCACATACCAATATTTGTGCACATACACCCTTTACGATGTAGGGGAAGTAACTGCTTCAGAAATTGGGGGTTTATTATCGCAAGAGTGATGCCCTTGAATGATGTGTGGATTGAAAAAAGTACATTGTTTTAAAAGAGTCTATTTTCAACCAATCGCGATAAAAGAAGAAACATGAATGTCAATAACCTCTGAAAAACTAATATTTTAATATATATTTAAAACGATACATTTGAAGAGAGTATAGTTTATGCACGCTGGGAGACAGCAGCAGACTTTTCAGGTTATATCGACCGGTTCGGAGACCATATCATCGCTTTTGCGTCCGCCATTCAATTCGCACTTAATGTCCGGTGTGTAAATCTTACATGCATGAGTCGGTTTTCTATAGGATGTGTAGCAGAGCAAAGGTCACATAATATATCTCTACAGGGGTATAGTATGAATTCACTATTATATATATCAACACTATCAGCCACACGAAGTGATAAGATGAGTCATTCAGGAGGTATGATAAGGTATTGAGGAGGAAATGAGGAGGCATGAGGAGGTAATGAGGAGGTACGAGGAGGTTATGAGGAGGGTCACTTCTTGTGGCTTATAGTGTTGATATATATGATAGTGATTTGGTACAGAGGCGAGGTCAGTTGCTAATAAAGCGAGACCGTTATCTCACTATGGAGAGTAACGACAAGAACATCATATTTCATTGTAGGAAATGTGGTTACGTTTTTTTTTTTTGCTTTGGAGAAACCTATTACACCACTTCAGAGTAAGGCATACATGCGAGTATTATTCAAATATCTGTGTATGCTGCGACTGCGTGTTTGAAAACCGTAAGGTATTTCTCAAGCATGTGAAAATGAAAGCCTTGGAGGTAGTGAGGAGAAACAGACCAATGCAAACGGATTCTAACCTTTTAGGGATATCTAAGGGAGGTAAAAGTCGTTTGGTTCGGTCTCCTGAATGTTTGCGGCTATATGTGTCAAAATGTTTTATTCGATTTCTATCTATATGACATTGGTTTCTGCAAATGAGACATGTATATTGATATTTTGGATTATTTCATTTCAAATTTGGGGTATACAAGTAATACTGGACTTTAATGAGCACCCCAATGACAAATAAATGGAACCTACCCATTGTAAAATTCCAAATGAAACACTTATAAAAGATAGGACGGTTTATTCAAACGTATAATGCAATGAAAATAAAACAAACTTTTGCGTATATTTCTCAACAGACATGTAGATTAATCAAATATTTAAAAAAAAGTTGATAACTAATATATTTCGAAAGGACATCAACTGCATACTTATAAAAACCACAAACAGGTATTAAATAACAAGCGAGATTGTCATGGTGACACGATTAAATTACATTTTTTTTGAAAGAATACCAAGCACACACTGCGACCCGTAAACCGCAAGCCTTTTCTTTGAATAGCGTTAATTTTAGTGGAGTGAGCGCTGTAGGAAAACATTATTTTAATCTTGCGTATATTTTAAATGAATAGTTTTAGATAAAAGCTTATTGCTTGATTTAAACTCTTGCTTGTTGCTAGACGTTTTTTATATACCCTTAGTTAAATGGTAAACACCACCTATTAGAAAAATGACCGAGAAAGAGAAGTCACAAAGCAACATCTGTGTTTATTAGCTACATTTATTTTTTTCTTCTAAATTATCTACATTTCTTTAATATAAAAGCGTGAGTTTTGATAAAACAGACACAAGTTTTGCTCTTTCCAGATGTAACAAATGAATGAAGTCAGTCAATTCGTTGATAGAAATGTCACAGATCATAAAGTTTTTTTTTATACAAAAGACACGCAGCTCACTTTAGCTTCGACAATATCGTTTTACTATTAGCCGAACAAGTTTGACAGTCCTGTTATACATGTATCACTCTCACTCGGTATCTTCTATTTGTTCCGTATCTTCTTCCTCTTCCAACTGTGGAGTGACGTAATTGTCCAGCACTTTATCAAACAGAAATCTCCGTTTAAGAATGGCGTACTTTAAGGCTTCCTCCCCTTCGTAGTGTTCTGTTGCAATTAGTTGATTGACTGTCTTCTTTATCGCTTTATAGATGGGATCCTTCTTCATAGCATCGAACCACACCAGTTTTCTACCGAAAATGTTCATCATGGCTTTCCTGTAAGTGCTTTTCATGTCCTCAAAGACATTTTCTCTGGCTTCACTTTCACTTATCTCGGTATCTTCTTCCATAAGCTCCTTCACTTCGGTTTCATACTGCGACTGGCACTTATCAAACGCTTCCTCTACAATGTATTGCCAAGGGTCAATATCCAAACTCTTCTCAGATGTTACAGACATATCGTCGTCGCTGTTATCAGAATTGTTTTCATTAACAGGTCCAAAAATGTCCTCTTGTACAGAAATGTCTGACATCACGTCTTCCTCTGAATCTTCGTCCGGATGTGCAGACCTTTTATGCCGCAACATATTATCCCGTCTTCTAAAGACTTTGAAACATATATCACATTCAAACATCGCGCTTGAAGGCTAAACTGCAAATGAGGAAGAGTCATGTAAGTGTTCAGTTTAATACCTGTCCAATAGTAGTGATGTTTTCATCTTCTTTTGAGGTCTGCTTCGGCTTTCTGCTCGCAGATGGTGCCCTCTGCCTAAGTTTCTTGGTACTCTTGTTACTAATACCATCTAACTTCCCTATGGAACCTTTACGCTTCCGTGTTTTACTGACTTCTTTCATTCGTTGCAATTCCAGATCGATAATGTCACTTTAGGTTTGGACTGACGATCAAGCATACTCTTAGCTATAGCTGTCGTCTGCTCCGATGGGAGGACCATCCGTATATACATTTCAGAATGAGGCACATGGCTTTTACGAGATGCGCTCCTATTAAACTTCCTCTTTACTCTCTTTTCTTTTGTATCGAATATATCCATTTTTCTCAAGTGTGCGTCTTCACTTCTTGACATTCAAGCAATCACTGAAGTAAAAAATTTCATTCTGTTTATTTATCGTTTAAGACTCAAGCTTTAAGACGTTTAAAAACCACCGTTGCAGTAATATCGATATTCACACGTAAATAGGTATATATCCTACTTACTACCAGCTTATCTATCAGTTCGACCTTATTGTTCACTTAACTTACCCTCCTCTCTCCTCCTCCTACCTCCCTTTTCCCTCCTCCTTTCTCCTCTCCCCCCTCACCATTCCTCCTCTTACCTCATTTTCTATCTTTTGTCTTATTTTTCCCTTCTTTCCATCGTCACTATTTTCACTTTGAGAGAGGTGATATACATATCGACTGATGAAAACGGGACCAGTCCTAAAGTTGACAATGTTTGCTACAGTATCTCGCGACTTTGCACTTCTCGCAGTATTCGAGCGATACTTCAATCTTGTCACACGCCCAGCATGCTGTGTTGGATGGTAACTGAAGTGGCGCCACATCCATGCTATAGTTTGAGTTTGAGAAATTCGACATGTCTCGATTATAACGTTACATCTTGAACTTATTTTGAGATAACACTATGGTCTTATCCGTATTACGTAGCATGCAACGAAAAGCTGAAACCTCTTGTGAGCTCGACAAAATATCGGTCAGTGTATTTATCGTTTAAGACTTTACCTTCAAAAAGCAATTTCCGTTAATCTTACAGTTTTCTTCCCAGCATATGTTTCAGATGCCTCAAAAATGTTTTTGGTCCTGAAACGCTTTTTCGCAGCACACGCATATGTAAGAATAATACTCACTTGTATGCCACACTCTTAAATGTAGTCCTTCTTAAGTTTATGATTTAAATATGGTTAACTCCTCGGAGGTAAGGGAGTGCCCCCTGCGGTAGAGGGTGGTGTCAGACACGTTTGGGGGCACTCCCTTACCTCCGAGGAGTTAACGAGTGAAGACGCACACTTGAGAAAAATGGATATATTCGATACAAAAGAAAAGAGAGTAAAGAGGAAGTTTAATATGAGCGCATCTCGTAAAAGCCATGTGCCTCATTTTGAAATGTATATACGGATGGTCCTCCCATCGGAGCAGACGACAGCTAAAGCTAAGAGTATGCTTGATCGTCAGTCCAAACCTAAAGTGACATTAATCGATCTGGAATTGCAACGAATGAAAGAAGTCAGTAAAACACGGAAGCGTAAAGGTTCCATAGGGAAGTTAGATGGTATTAGTAACAAGAGTACCAAGAAACTTAGGCAGAGGGCACCATCTGCGAGCAGAAAGCCGAAGCAGACCTCAAAAGAAGATGAAAACATCACTACTATTGGACAGGTATTAAACTGAACACTTACATGACTCTTCCTCATTTGCAGTTTAGCCTTCAAGCGCGATGTTTGAATGTGATATATGTTTCAAAGTCTTTAGAAGACGGGATAATATGTTGCGGCATAAAAGGTCTGCACATCCGGACGAAGATTCAGAGGAAGACGTGATGTCAGACATTTCTGTACAAGAGGACATTTTTGGACCTGTTAATGAAAACAATTCTGATAACAGCGACGACGATATGTCTGTAACATCTGAGAAGAGTTTGGATATTGACCCTTGGCAATACATTGTAGAGGAAGCGTTTGATAAGTGCCAGTCGCAGTATGAAACCGAAGTGAAGGAGCTTATGGAAGAAGATACCGAGATAAGTGAAAGTGAAGCCAGAGAAAATGTCTTTGAGGACATGAAAAGCACTTACAGGAAAGCCATGATGAACATTTTCGGTAGAAAACTGGTGTGGTTCGATGCTATGAAGAAGGATCCCATCTATAAAGCGATAAAGAAGACAGTCAATCAACTAATTGCAACAGAACACTACGAAGGGGAGGAAGCCTTAAAGTACGCCATTCTTAAACGGAGATTTCTGTTTGATAAAGTGCTGGACAATTACGTCACTCCACAGTTGGAAGAGGAAGAAGATACGGAACAAATAGAAGATACCGAGTGAGAGTGATACATGTATAACAGGACTGTCAAACTTGTTCGGCTAATAGTAAAACGATATTGTCGAAGCTAAAGTGAGCTGCGTGTCTTTTGTATAAAAAAAAACTTTATGATCTGTGACATTTCTATCAACGAATTGACTGACTTCATTCATTTGTTACATCTGGAAAGAGCAAAACTTGTGTCTGTTTTATCAAAACTCACGCTTTTATATTAAAGAAATGTAGATAATTTAGAAGAAAAAAATAAATGTAGCTAATAAACACAGATGTTGCTTTGTGACTTCTCTTTCTCGGTCATTTTTCTAATAGGTGGTGTTTACCATTTAACTAAGGGTATATAAAAAACGTCTAGCAACAAGCAAGAGTTTAAGTCAAGTAATAAGCTTTTATCTAAAACTATTCATTTAAAATATACGCAAGATTAAATTAATGTTTTCCTACAGCGCTCACTCCACTAAAATTAACGCTATTCAAAGAAAAGGCTTGCGGTTTACGGGTCGCAGTGTGTGCTTGGTATTCTTTCAAAAAAATGTAATTTAATCGTGTCACCATGACAATCTCGCTTGTTATTTAATACCTGTTTGTGGTTTTTATAAGTATGCAGTTGATGTCCTTTCGAAATATATTAGTTATCAACATTTTTTAAAATATTTGACTAATCTACATGTATGTTGAGAAATATACGCAAAAGTTTGTTTTATGTTCATTGCATTATACGCTTGAATAAGCCGTCCTATCTTTTATAAGTGTTTCATTTGGAATTTTACAATGGGTAGGTTCCATTTATTTGTCATTGGGGTGCTCATTAAAGTCCAGTATTACTTGTATACCCCAAATTTGAAATGAAATAATCCAAAATATCAATATACATGTCTCATTTGCAGAAACCAGTGTCATATAGATAGAAATCGAATAAAACATTTTGACACATATAGCCGCAAACATTCAGGAGACCGAACCTTTTACCTCCCTTAGATATCCCTAAAAGGTTAGAATCCGTTTGCATTGGTCTGTTTCTCCTCACTACCTCCGAGGCTTTCATTTTCACATGCTTGAGAAATGCCTTACGGTTTTCAAACACGCAGTCGCAGCATACACAGATATTTGAATAATACTCGCATGTATGCCATACTCTGAAGTGGTGTAATAGGTTTCTCCAAAGCAAAAAAAAAACGTAACCACATTTCCTACAATGAAATATGATGTTCTTGTCGTTACTCTCCATAGTGAGATAACGGTCTCGCTTTATTAGCAACTGACCTCGCCTCTGTACCAAATCACTATCATATATATCAACACTATAAGCCACAAGAAGTGACCCTCCTCATAACCTCCTCGTACCTCCTCATTACCTCCTCATGCCTCCTCATTACCTCCTCAATACCTCATTATACCTCCTGAATGACTCATCTTATCACTTCGTGTGGCTGATAGTGTTGATATATATAATAGTGAATTCATACTATACCCCTGTAGAGATATATTATGTGACCTTTGCTCTGCTACACATCCTATAGAAAACCGACTCATGCATGTAAGATTTACACACCGGACATTAAGTGCGAATTGAATGGCGGACGCAAAAGCGATGATATGGTCTCCGAACCGGTCGTTATAACCTGAAAAGTCTGCTGCTGTCTCCCAGCGTGCATAAACTATACTCTCTTCAAATGTATCGTTTTAAATACATATTAAAATATTAGTTTTTCAGAGGTTATTGACATTCATGTTTCTTCTTTTATCGCGATTGGTTGAAAATAGACTCTTTTAAAACAATGTACTTTTTTCAATCCACACATCATTCAAGGGCATCACTCTTGCGATAATAAACCCCCAATTTCTGAAGCAGTTACTTCCCCTACATCGTAAAGGGTGTATGTGCACAAATATTGGTATGTGCAAAAATATCAGTATGTGCAAAAATATCAGGGGGGGAGGCACTCCTTTTACTACTACTCATAGGTCTGTAACAAAGAACTGTATCAGAACTTGTTATTATAGTCTTTTTATAGTAAGTTTGAATTAAGTGAATATCGTAAAATGAATATTCTTGTATCCCTATCCCCATTATGGCGTATGGCAAAATTTATCAATTTAGGCACAAAATGCGAGGTCAAAAAAATTCTCAAAAATGTTCAATATTTTTTACTAAAATAGTTTTATTGTGCTTAGGTTTGTTACTGCGTAATTCCTTTATCCAGTTAAATTATAATCTTTGAAATATGACAAATGTAAATTTCCGGAAGTGCAAGAATCCCAAACCTCACCAGAGAAGTGAAGCTTTATTTGTTAACCCTATGGAAGAATGGGAAAGTAGAATAGAAATTTAACATCCATTTACGATACTGTGTTTGTTAATTATTCATACTGATATTAACCTCAGTCTGCAGATGCTTATTCAATATATTTCTATAATATGAGTTGCTGGCATAACCATCATTAACTATTAATGCAAGCTACAAATGACGCGTATCTCCGTTTTCATTTTATCATTCTTCTGAAGAATATTCAACTAAAATCCTTGATATGTAAAACTATTCGAGTAGGGAACCTGGATTCTTTCATTTGAAATAGAAATATTTTTTTTCTGATTTGCTGTCTTTAAAAAATATTTTAGATATAGAACTGACTGTTATTAGTACGATAAATCAATAGAACTGACTGTTTAATCTTAAAGTAGTATGCATATAACAGAGCGATATAGCAACAGATTAAAAAATACGGTATTTCATCATTTGTATTTGAAATTGTGTAATTTTCTATTCACGTTTTCGCTATTAATAGTTGAACGTTAATATATCTTACAACGAATATCACGAACGATCATTTGGTCACTAGAAAAAGAGCCTCCGGACAAAAACTCAGACATAGTTTTTTATGCATATTTTGAACATACACTATAGAGGATATTTGTTTGTTTCAGTGAAATATCAATTTTATTTTCACAAGTGAACACAAAAAAGTAATATTTTCAAGAGTGGCGTGGATTTTGGTAATTTCACTGATGAAAATAAAGTTTATATTCTATGTATAAGTACATCATTGTTGAAATGTTTTTAACGGCAACTGTGAGCGAGCAGCTTTAGGCAATCCAATATAGGTATTAGCTCTGTTAGTTTTAAATAACTTTTAATAATTGGTCTCATTATAAGGTTATTATACCCCCGAACATAAAGTGTAATGGGGGGGATATGCTGGATTCAGCTTGTCTGTCTGTAGACGAAATCTTGTGGAC
Organism: Saxidomus purpurata; assembly: GCA_022818135.1. Classification (NCBI taxonomy): domain Eukaryota; kingdom Metazoa; phylum Mollusca; class Bivalvia; order Venerida; family Veneridae; genus Saxidomus; species Saxidomus purpurata. The sequence continues at coordinate 28,410 of JAFMSR010000068.1, forward strand.
ACTAAATCTCCAAAACCCCTGGTCAGAATTTAATGATACTTCACACAAGTGATTAGAAGAATGCCTAGTTGTGCATGGTCCATGTTTCGGGTCTCTAGGTCAAAGGTCAAGGTCACAGGGGCTCGAGATAATAAAATCTTGTGGATGCTAAAGACCATGTTCTGTCCGTCTGTCTGTAGACGAAATCTTGCGGACACTAAATCTCCAAAACCCCTGGTCAGAATTTAATGATATTTCACATAAGTGATATGAAGAAAACTTAGTTGTGTATGGTCTATGTTTCAGGTCTCTAGATCAAAGGTCAAGGGCATAGGGGTTCGATATAGTAATTTCTTGTGCGCTTTTGATCTCCAAAACCCCTTGCCAGAATTTAATGATACTTCACAGAAGTGATAAGTACAGTGCGTAGTTGTGCATGGTCTATGTTTCGGATAATGAGGTCAAAGGTCAAGGTCACAGGGGCTCGAGATAGTAATATTTTGTGGACGCTTAATGTCCTAAACCTGTGGTCAGATTTTAATGATACTGATGATAGACTCAAAGGAAATGAAATATTTTTTACACATCAGTATTTGCTTATTTGAAGATTTTATTACTTGCAGACCGGCTAAAATCGCCGATGAAAATTTTCAAACTCTAATTATTTTAAATAGATACGGTTTAACATTGTGAATTTTTGGCATACTGTTCCCAAAATATTACAGATAATTATAAATATGCCAAAAGTTATGCCCCATTTCTAGAAAATGTTGAAAATTGTAATACTATTTGATTATTTCATAAAAGTTTTATAAAACTTGTTGATACATATAATATGGTACATGGTGTATAATTTCTGAAAGAAAATATAGTTCTTGTTACTCTGATACCAAATCTGTACCAAATTATTGAATAATAAATGAAAAAACATGCATTTTCTTATCTCTCGCGTCATGTCATTTTATAGATAATTCCAAAATGGGGGGTATGGTTAATTTTTTCTTAAACTATTTATTTTGCTATATGCAGATGATACTGTTATTTTGTCAGAATCGGAAAAAGACCTTCAACATGCACTTAAAATTTATGAACAGTATTGTAAAGATTGGAAACTAATAGTAAATACAACAAAATCAAAAATCATAATTTTTGTAAGGCAGACAACGACCTTATAATTTTATTTTCAATAACGAGCCACTAGAAATCGTAAATGAGTTTAAATATTTAGGAATTTACTTTAATAGAAGTGGATCATTCACTACTAGTGAAAATCAAAATGCCTCTCCGGCTGCAAGGGCGATGTACAGTTTAATAAGAAATACAAATCGTTTAAGCCTACCTGTTGATATCAAAATAGATCTTTTTAATAAAACCATTTAACCTATATTTGTATACGGTGCAGAAATATGGGGATATGGGAATTTAGATGTCATTGAACGGGTGAAATTTTAAAGCATGTTTCATATTTGAAAAGGTCAACTCCAAGTTACAAGGTTTATGGCGAAACGGGATGTAAGCCTCTCTCAATAGACATAAAAGAAAGATAATTACGTTCTGGTCACGTTTAAATGAATATGATCCAAATAATCAACCTAAAAGACTTTCTTCTATAATCTTTAATAGCATGTATCTATTATCAAAAGATCTAAATCACGCCACACTTAAGAAAAAGTACCCCTGAATTTCAAACGTTAAACATATCCTAATCAAATGCGGTCTGATAAATGTTTGGAATGAACATTATTTACAGAATAGTGAATGGCTTACAAGAACTGTTAGACAAAAGTTACACGATTTATTTTTGAATGAATGATACTCGCTTGTTGACAATTCTAGTAATAGTACTTTCTACAGAATATTAAAAAAAGAAATCAAATTTGAAAAATACTTGTTATTAACCCCCAACCCCTTTCTAAGTTACATGGTAAAGTTCCGAACAAGAAACCATCGTCTACCAATAGAAACTGGAAACTGGTCAAGAATACCTATTAACCTTAGGACTTGTAATACTTGTAATAACAAAATAGGAGATGAATTTCACCACTTATTAGAATGCTCCGATTTCAGCGATGAAAGAAGAAAATATATCAAGCCATATTATTACCGTCGTCCAAATATTTTCAAATTAGAGCAACTGATTAACACAAGTAACAAATCTGAATACATAAACTTGTAAATGTGTGAAAAATATACTTTTAAGAACGAGGTGAACACATTTCTTTATATATGTTTTTGTGTGTTTCTTTTGCCTGAATTGTCAGCTGTATGTACATGTTTGTATTGCCTTTGATCATACATTTCCATGTTCTTCTTTCACAAATGCTCTCTTCCTCTTTTTTCACAAATTCTAAGAGTCTTTTAAATATATAGTGTGTTTTCCGGAACAACTAAACTTTGAAAAATGCTTCATAACCGTTTTTCTCACTCACATAGTACTATTCCCACAGTAATATTTTTAATCTAAAAAAAATAATAATGATAATTATTAATATTTTTTCAGACTCTCCGCTCTATCAACAACTAAATGGGGAGATCTATTTTGTACTTGATATTCCTTGTTGTTTTGTTAAATAAGTATATGCTGCAAGTGCAATGGTAAACAAAATCTCGTTTTTGTACTATTTCGTGTTGTATATCCTTTTTGATTGAGCCTCTGTAAACATTGTTACAAACTATCCTCATTTTTTCCAGTAATCATGAAATGAGAGAATAAAGGTATTTGACTTTGACTTGACTTGACTATCAGCTTAGTATGGGTCACTGTATTTGCCTTACTGAGAAAATATCACGTCGCTAATTGTGTTATGCACCGCTTGTCACCATGACAATTTAACAGCTGATCGGGTATTACAATTGTCGGCGTTTTTGATGATTAATTGACACTAGACTGGTTGGCCGTTTTCAGACAATGGGCTATGCAATTAAGCGGAACTAAGCTGAACTGATGACAAATATGATGCAAATTTTTTAATTGTAATTATATATGAATTGATCGGTGTTTTAAGTTTGTATGCGTATATCCGTAATATGCGAATAACCGATATGCAATTAAGTAGAATCTACTGTATTCAAATTCCTTTAAATTAGTTTTTACACGGTAAATTTCTTTCAAAATTTGTTTTTAAATCCTGGAAGTGATACAAATTAAGAAAATATTAAGCCTGTCATTATTTGAATTGGTGCTCATTAGGGGTATAGTACCTTAAATGTATTTTTATGTTACAGGATGTGTTTGCTATCAATATACACCTGGCGACCATTCGGCCATGTCCGGAGGTGTAAGTGAGAGACAGCAATGTGAAAGTCACGTTGAAAATTTATTCACGCGGGGAGATGAGAACTCGTGCCCAGGTTGTGGGGGGTGTTGGTGTTGTACACGCCTGTGAAGAGTCTGTGAAGAGATAAACAACTATTGCTGATGTATAATAAGATATTTCTTAACAGGAGTGTCACTGCAGAGTTTAATGAAGATTATCAAATATTTGTTTTAGCAGTCACTTTAATTCAAATTTGAGACTTCAGTGAGGAACACATTATTTTAATTACTATTAAGTTTGAGGGCCATCAACTATTGGGACACTTTGGATTTTATGTTTAACACTTATGGTTTTTCGACGACATTCTTCCATACTCATAATATAGTTTTAGTGATTAACCTATTTTTAGACTGGAAGAATAAGGGACATCTTACCTTTAAAAGGTTCCAACTGCAATTCAAATCTAACTCTTTACCTTTAGAAAGGGTGAGCAGCCAATTTCAGCCATTAATTGTTTAAAACTTTATTGAATAAATAGCAGAACAACAGTGCAAATGTTAAAGAGACACTCCATAAAACTGGTGTCAGATAAAATAACTTCAACAGCTTAAATACTATAATATTTGCAAGTATTATTACTTAACCTAAACGTTTAAGCTATACATTCTAGTCATCGTCAGTAAAATCCGCGTTTTAAAAATAGGTTGCAGTATCTGAAAACATTCAATACTCTATGTAAAGTTGTTGAACAATAGCGATTTATTACAGAAGGTATCTATGCCGATAATTTGTGCTAAAATGAGGCAATTTTCGACACATGTTGTTCTTTATATCACTAAACGTTCACTGAACACATGTTTTGTACATGTAGGAGTGCCTCTTTAAGTATGCATGTATGCTCTATACGTTTTATGAAAGACAGGGCATTGCTGTTTAGGAATGCGGAAAGCGGGACACCCCCCAGCGGCCCACCCACTGTTTCTCTTTGCCCCCTCCCCCCCGAAGAGGGAAAAAAAAAAAACGTTTTTTTGCTACGCAGGGCTTTTTATATTAAAAAAAAAAAAAAAAGAGTTTTTAAAAACAAACCCCCCCCCCCCCCCCCCCGCCAAAAAAAAACCAACCACCCCACCATTTTCCTCTCCCCCCCTCCTGTGCTTGGCCAGTTGCTAGTTTAGGAATGCGCGGAAAGTATCGGCGGGACATAGTGCTTTTAGTTGCACCTGACCATTTGGGAGGTGGTCATAGTGAGCTTTTAGGATCAATGAATGTCCGTCGTCCGTCCGTCCGTCCGTTCACAATTAGTTTGTTTACACTCTAGCATCTACATTTTTAGAACAATCATAACATAACTACAACACAATGTATATGGCCGCAATATCTTGAATGAGCTCGATTATGGACTTGATCGGATCAGCACTTCCTGAATTATGGCCCCTGATTTAACAAAAAATGCAAAATTTAACAATGTTTACACTCTAGCACCTTCATTTATTCACTTATCCTAATAATATTTACAGAGAATGTGTATGACCATAAGATCTCAGATATGTTCATCTAGGGGCTTGAGCGGAAAAGGTCTTCCAGAGTTATGGCCCTTGATTTAACAAAAAATGCAATATTTAACTATATTTACACTCTAGCACTTTCATTTCTTCTTTAATCCATATTATATTAACAGATAATGTGTATGACCATAAAATCTTGGATGAGTTTAATTATAGGCTTGATCGGATTTGTTTTTCCAGAGTTATGGCCCTTGATTTAACAAAGTTGCAATATGTAACCGTGTTTTCGCTCTAACACCTTCAGTCTTTTACTTATCCTATTCATATATACAGAGAATGTGAATGACCGTTAGATCTCGGATCAGTTCAATTACAAGCTTGATCGGATTAGTTCTGCCAGAGTTTTGGCCCTTGATTTAACAAAAAATGTAATATTTAACCGTGTTAACACTCTAACACCTTAATTCATTCACTAATTCTAATTAGTGTTGATGAAACTTGGCAGGGATGTTCCTTGCCTGAAGTCTTTCATAGTTGTTCAAGTAATTCAATTCCATGCATAACTCTGGTTGCCATGGCAACAATAAGGAATGTTCAAATTATGACCCCCGATTCAAAATTGACCACATACAGGGGGTCACTTGTTTTTACATAGGTTTATAAAGGAAAAACTTAAAAAAATCTTCTTCTCTGAAACCACAAGGCCTAGAGCTTAGATATTTAACATGTGGCATTACCTAGTGGACTTCTACGAATATTGTTCAAATTATAGCCCCCGGGTCAATATTGACCCCACCCAGGGGTCTCTTGATTTTACATAGGTTTACATAGGGAACTCTTTATCTCTGAAACCACAAAGCCTAGAGCTTAGTTATTTAGCATGTGGGATAACCTAGTGAACTTCTACCTCGATTGTTAAAATTATGAACCCAGGGTCAAATTTGACCCCGCCCGGGGGCCATTTGTTTTTGTATATGCTTACATGTATGTAGGAAAAACTTTAAAAAATCTTCTTCTCTGAAACCACAAGGCCTAGAGCTTAGATATTTAGCATGTGGCATTGCCTAATAGATCTCTACTAAGAGTATTCAAATCATTACGCCGGCTCTACCAATGATGCTCATATCATGTCCCCCAGGTCAAAATTGACCCTTTCTGCTATTGATGACCTTGTATTATAGCCAATGGTAGCCAGGTGAGCGATATAGGGCCATCTTGGCCCTCTTGTTCCATATCCGAACAGCATTTGTACAGCTGGAAAGTTGGAAATTAGGATGTTACTACACTATTAATATTTAGGCCCCGACTGTAAGGGGAAGTAACCGTCGCTTGAGTTCGCAACTCTATCTGGTTGTCTAATGTTAACATAAACGTAAAAGTCTAACGTAAGCTACATTTGTATATCAATTTAAGCAGCATATGCACTATGTATTTTTTATATACAATCCCCTTTGAAGAAACACACACAACCAATTAAGGTGACACACAAGGCAACTGAAACAATGAAACAGTTAATGCCATTAATAACATTCAGATTTTTTTTAATGCAAGCATTCAAAAGTATAAACAGAAGCTTAGAGGCCCTGAATTCCCATCAGTGCATGACTTTCCTGATGCATTCCATTGAACGATTTTGCTATCGGAAAAAATCTCCACCAAAACCCGCTATCTGACCAATCAGATCTCTATTTCCGCATTTCTTACCAATGAGATCTTTGACAGCCATATTGTACATACATTGGTATCGTACGATCTCAACAAAATAATTATGTTTGACGCACACTAATTATTTAGTAGCTACTGCCTATAATTGTTACATGGTCAAAACTGAAATTGTTATCAGAATTGTTGACTGCTGCCTTAATTAGGACGTCACTGCTGTTAATAAAGAAAAGTATGTCACAAAACCGCTGGTTTGTTTATCGGGGTTTAACACCCGTTTCAACCGTATTTACCGACTACCATTACTAAAACCCCATCATCCATGAGAAACTACCAACTTTCTCACATATAGAGACATGATCTATATTAGGGCCCGAACCCATGACTTTCAGTCAATGATGTCAAGTCAGCGCCTCTAACCACTCGATCACGGAGACTACATATATATGGAAATTTACATCGTATGCTTTCCAGTGGTATATTCTTTAGGAAAATCGAACGAAAAACTATGTCAGACAGACATTTCAGAAATCAGTAATTTCTTACAGATTAGTATTTTCACTAGATAAGCTTCGGATATTTACACTGTAAAGTATCAAAAGTATCTAGAGGTGTATAGTAAAAAGAGGTCAACAAATACGCCCGTCACCTTTGCAGAAAGGAAAATGATACTAAAAAGACTTGATCCTACAATGACTTATAATAGAGAGGTAGCATGTTCATTAAAAGTTTGCCTAGGTTTGGTAAATATGATATATACGTTTCCTACAACCTTTATGAATGCGCAATTCTAATTTGTTGAACATTTTGTAATTACAATGGCAATACTAGTACACGGCCTTAAACATTCTGACCGATTGCAGAACTTGGCCATGAATTCTGTGATCAAGGCTGATGATGGTCTAATAAAAACGTTTCCAATTAGTAGGTGGACATACATGTAGTTATACGGTGAAATTTCGGCATTTCGAAGACTGTAACTCCATTATTCCCGGGGCAGTTCGGTAAACTATGGAACCTGCCCGATATATAATGCCAGTTCACATTGTGACCATCTTTTGGTATTGAATAGATAAATACCGAGGGATATAGCAAAAGGACTTAATTTGGCAAAACTAACAACTGACAAAACTGTGGAGTACATGTCGTTTTGATTATTGAACCTGTCCCAGATATTACTCCTATTAACAGTGTCGATCCAACAACATTAAATTTGATGTTAACTTTCGCTTATAATGACAATTTAAGGCTTACAACTCTGGAACGTTATACAACAGGCACGAAGTTGATGTAAGCTGCCCCCGTCGCACGTGATTCAATAATACGTCCATATTTAAAGGTGGGCGTATAAAATGTCTTTTACAGAAATCATTCTATTAATAGAATAACAATATTAATTATCCCAAATGATATACGTTTATTCAATGAATATATGTACATAACTTTTCTGTTCTGTGTTACTTTTATTTCAGGTTCAAACAAAAATATTGTAAATTATTATTGATGACTAAAATGACATGCGTGTACGCAGCTGTTAATGCTAGTGTCGTTTCGGATAATAATTCAACATTTTCTAAATCACAATAGGCAATTAAAAAAACTATTGCCTCTTGTTGATTGTAGCCTTTAGTTTGATATTTATGTATTAATATGTCATTTTTTTAATTTTACTTTTTTCGACGGCAACTTAGAGCGAGCAGCTTTAATTAAACTAGCCCGAATTTTTAGGGTTAGTCTAAATATCTATCTAGGTATAGTCTAAGAAATATATATAAGAGGGCCAAGATGGTTTTATGTCGAACACATGATGTACAGCTGTCCATAATGTCAGAGTCAGGACTAAGGCGACCCAAACCTCAACTATACAAATATTGTCAAAATATACCATTCAAACATCTATTTTGACTCAATGGATACGATTTGAAGACACGTGATAGAGGACCACTATAACATGTTCAAAACTAATTATCTAGGCTCTAGGCCTTGCAGTTTCTAGCAGACAGATTTATCTTATCTATTTTAATGTGAAAGAAATGACACCCTTGGTAGGGCCCATTTTAATCACAGGAGCATGATTTGACTTGGAAGAGGACCACTAAACAATACTACAAACGTGGAGCGGCTATTGCGCAGTGGTGGCGCATTATCCTTAGGATCGGAGGGTAATGTGTTCTTTTCCTACTAGTGTCAGGTAGTGGTAGTGTCCTGATGCAAGACACAAGAATTCCTAATTTTCTCTCTTTCTCTCCCTCCCTCTCCCCCTCTCTCTCTCTCTCTCTCTCTCTCTCTCTCTCTCTCTCTCTCTCTCTCTCTCTCTCTCTCTCAGAAAAATATAACAGGCACTGTTGCTTATTAAAATTTTTCTTTTACATTGTCGCCACGTAAAAATATAGATTTTCATGCAAAACAGGGTTTGCGCATTTTTATGGGATTTAATCTAACCATTGCCTGATTACTAATTTGTTGACTTGTTTTAAAAAGCATTAAATTACCGTCACACAATAATGGGCAACACCGCAATTAAAAAAAATTATTTATTTTTTGCTAGGCCATTGTCAGAAACAGTGTAAATAAAAAAAATATCTTAAAATTTACTTGCAGTTATTCTTTCTCGATTTAATGTAGTATGTTGACAACGGATCTTTGTATTTTATGAATATGACAACATGAATTTGTTTCTTCTTTATTTTTAAGAAAATCTAAAGCAGGCGGTAAGATTAAAGGACCAATACTAAGACCATATCGAATTTTCGTTTAAACCTGGAATTGTAACGGGCGTCTTTTCAGAAGGAAAATATGACATGCTGCATTGAATGTGACCATATTGTTGACAATTTGAGTTTAACAAAATAATTAATGAATTATATTTTGCATTTTCAAAAACGAAAGTAGGTTTTCCAGTTTTCAAATATCTTTGTAATTTTCCAGAAATCTCACAGAAAGAGGCTGTAAATAGGTTGTTTATGAATAAAAAAATGCCTATATTTAATTATAGTTGAAAGAATTATGCAACGTATATTTCTGACTGTTTACAACATGCAATAAAGTGGAAGTAGGACAAAAAGACCACCCAGGTCACTCTAAGGAAATACAAAAACATTCACTTGCTTTTCTGCAGAAGTATTTCAAACAGGGAAATACTCCACGGCTTTTGTAAAGTTTTAGAAGCCAGTTTCAAACTGTATTTCCCTGTTACAATTCCAGAAATTTCAATTTGGTCTTAGTAATGGACCTTTAAGTATTTCAATCATTAAATGATAAATATAAAGGAAAGGTCACTAAAATTGCCCAAAATTTATGAAATAGCTCGATCGAGCTAAAATATCGACTGAGACCAAGCCTTGTAAATCTCATTTAGTCGTCTTGGAGGGTAATACGGTGTATAGGTAAATTTCTATCCCGTGTAATTGAGTTGATACAGGCCCTGTTTTTACCATATCCTGACTGAATGCATATAAAGAGACAAATAAAAATGCAGAACGTTTTAAAGCTGTTCGCTCTCAGATTATGGAGAAAAAATAAAATTATTCAAACTGCATGAAAATAACATATTTTAGAACATATAGTCATATAAAAAGGTTCCAGTAAAAATTCCTGTAACATATATCAGTAAATTTGAAATGATACGCTACCAAATTATAAAGCGTTACACACGCGTTTGAAATTCCAATATAAACATATAGTGTAGCTTTGACGTAAAATCAACCTTTTCAATCGATTTTTGTGAATTCCTACCTAGATTTTAACTTATATTGTTGATTCTAGCCTTAAGTTTTATATTCTCTGTAAAAGTACATCATTATTGAAAGTTTTAATTTTCTAACGGCAACTGTGAGCGAGCAGCTTTAATAGCCAATTCAATGTAAGTATTACCTCTGTTAGTTTTATATAATTTTTAATAATTGGTCTTTTAATTAGGTTATTTCTAAAGGCACTGTAATATAGCTTAGTACACTTTAAAACGGTATTTATTGTATCAAATAAACCCGTCTTAAACACGTTTCATAGCCAATTAACGTCATGCACAACAACACCTACCTCAGTATTACTCATACCTCACAAGAATCAAATATAAACAAGAGGGCCTAGATGGCCCTATATCGCTCACCTGGCTTCCATTGGCTATAATACAAGGTCATCAACAGCAGAAAGGGTCAATTTTGACCTGGGGGACATGGTTTGAGCATTCTTGGTAGAGGTCCATTAGGCAATGATACATGCCGAATATCTAGGCTCTTGACCTTTTGGTTTCAGAGATAAAGATTTTTAAAGTTTTTCCTATATAAACCTATGTAAAATCAAGAGACCCCCTGGCGTGGTCAATTTTGAGCCGGTGGTCATGGTTTGAACAATCTTAGTAGAGGTCCACTAGGCAATGCAACATGCTAAATATCTAAGCTCTAGGCCTTGTCGTTTCAGAGAAAAAGATTTTAAAGTTTTTCCTATATAAGTCTATGTAAAATCAAGTGACCCCGTGCGGGCTCAATTTTGACTAGGGGGTCATAATTTAATCAATCTTGATAGAAGTCTATTAGGTAATACCACATGCCGAATATCTAAGCTCTAAGCCTTCCTGTTCTTGAGAATTATATTTTTTAAGTTTTTCCTTTCCGTTGCCATGGCAACCAAAGTTCTGCATGGAATTGAATTATGTGAACAACTATGAAAGGGCTTTATGCAAGGAAAATCCCTGAAAAGTTACATCATCATTGGCCTAGTGGTTTCAGAGGAGATGTCGTTCGAAGGAAATGTTAATGGACGTACGGCGGACGCCAGACGGAACGCGATCCTAATAGCTCACTCTGGCACTTTGTGCCAGGTGAGCTAATAAGTTATGAATCATCCGTAAACACAAGCAAGTACAGCGCCAACCAACAAACTTACCAATATACAAAAGGCTTTTGACCAATGTTAAACAAAATCTCGTTTGTGTACTATTTCGTTGAGCCTCTGTAAGCATTGTTACGAACTAATCCTCATTTTTTCCAGTAATCATGAAATGAGAGAATAAAGGTATTTGACTTTGACTTGACTTGACTATCAGTTTACTATGGGTCACTGAATTTGCCCAACTGAGAAATTCACACGTCGCTAATTGTGTTATGCACCGCTTGTCACCATGACAACTTAACAGCTGATCGGGTATTACAATTGTAGGCGTTTTTGATGATTAATTGACACTAGACTGGTTGGCCGTTTTCAGACAATGGGCTATGCAATTAAGCGGAACTAAGCTGAACTGATGACAAATATGATGCAAATACTTTAATTGACATGACATCTCGAAAAGGAAAATATTTTAAATATATATTAAAAAAAAACATTGTATATATAGTAATGTAAAAATTGTATTTACGATGCATTTTCGCAGGGTTTTTTTTTCACCACCATGGAAAACATGCTCGTTCATATATAGTATCTTTTGCACGCCGTGGTCAGTATTTACATGCATCATGGTATTTTGTTCTCAAGATGTATCAAAATATCAAAGTTTGAAGTTTCAACGTTAACTGGCAAAGCGGCATTTATATTGGTGATAGCGATGTCAGAGGGCAAACAATTATTTCCTATTAAAATTCAAGTTTTAATTAGATGGATCATACATGTTTATTGTACCATCAAATCCGACCAGTCAAGCAAGGCGGCATTGAGATACATAACAAACATATCTCCCGGTGACTTACCAGAAGTACAAGTCTCTTATAAATTTTTCTATTGTACATCATTATAATTAAAGAAGTAAAGTTAACAAGTAGCCTGTGCGGTTGCTGGCTTATTTGGCTTTTAAGGGATTTTATATTTTCGAAATTTCAATGTAGGAACATAAGTCAAACTTTCATGCATACTTTTAACTTGTTAAAATAAGTAAAAACATCTTTCGGACAACATTTTATTCTCTCATTCAGGACAATTAAAAATTTTATCATCACAAAAAGCTAAGCAAAATAAAATAGGACAACACTTTATTAAAGGGGATTCTTACTTTACAAAACAAACACATATAACATCTAGTATCAAAATTTTCTAAAGACATACAAACTAGGTCAATCACACATAGATCTCATTGGTCGCCGTGATTGGCCTACTCTTTGGTAACCAATCAAATTCAACCTTTGGCTATACTAGCTGGAAATTGCAGTCAGGTAAATTTCTCCTATTTCTGGCTTCAAAATTTTGTTTGTTTAGGCATGACGGGAGACATGCCGGGGTCTCATCCAGATATTAAGCTAACATAAGTGCTCTTTTGGACGGACCTTGATAAAATTCTCATCAAATCAAACCAAATGATGTCACACTGTATATTATGTATCATCTTTGTTGACACGTGTCTGTTTATAGGTCCATGACATAGAAAACAGCCATCGTTATGCAAGAATAAATGCAGCACGTATGTTTGAAGTCGCAATTTACAAAATATTTGTGTCAGAACATACATTATATATAATGCGTAAAGTTAGTGCAGATTACTTTTTTTTGGAAAACTTCTTAACAATTGCCCTCTGCCTATCCATATTTAATATTAGTTAAAAACTATAATTATTAATTCTAATATTATTCCTAGAAATTAAGGTTTCCTATGATACCCACCGATAAAGCATACTTTAAGTCTCCATAGACGAAGTATATGATTATAACTAAATTATACATTCTTTCCGCTGAAAGTTACCGTGAAAAACTAAAGCGTTTGCAAAAAGATTTTAATTAATCTAGATATGAAATAATATAATATGACAAAAGTAACCGAACTATTTAAAATGGTTCACGACAAGGACCATTTATACACATTAGGTCCGTGGTCACGATTTAGTGCTGGTTTAACTGTTTCTGTAAGCAAAGTATCATTTAAATTTCTTTCAGTTCTTGGTGTTAACTTGATATAAAGCCCTTCGTAGTAATTGAATTTACGTTTTCATCATTTATATATATTTTTTTACATAAAACATTCAATTATCCAAGAAGACAATGACCCTACATATACGCAAGCTCTTCTACCACATGTCGGAGGTAAACTCTCGAAAACAGAATGCGTGGAGGTGTGTAAAAATAGTGCTTTTTGATTGGTCAGTCGAACGATTTGATTGACAGTCGGCGTCATGTCAATTGTAATTATATATGGATTGATCGGTGTTTTAAGTATCCGGAATATGCGAATAACCGATATGCAATTAAGTAGAATCTACTGTATTCAAATTCCTTTAAATTAGTTTTTACACGGTAAATTTCTTTCAAAATTTGTTTTTAAATTCTGGAAGTGATACAGATTAAGAAAATATTAAGCCTAGTCATTATTTGAATTAGTGCCCAATAGGGGTATACTACCTTAAATGTATTTTTATGTTACAGGATGTGTTTGCTATAAATATACACCTGGCGACTATTCGGCGATGTCCGGAGGTGTAACTGATCGACAGCAATGCGAAAGTCACGTGGGACATGTCTTCACGCGGGGAGATGACAACTTGTGCCCAGGTTGTGGAGATTGTTGGTGTTGCACACGCCTGTGAAAAGCCTGTGAAGAGATACACAACTATAGCTGATGTATAATAAGATATTTCTTAACAGGAGTGCCAGTGCGGAGTTTAATGAAGATTGTCAAATATTTGTTTTAGCAGTCACTTTTATTTCAATTTGAGTCTTCAGTGAGGAACACATTATTGGACCCGAACCCATGACTTTCAATCAATGATATCAAGTCAGCGCCTCTAACCACTCGATCACGGTGACTACATATATATGGAAATTTACATCGTATGCTTTCTAGTGGTATATCGTTTAGGAAAATCGAACGAAAAACTATGTCAGACAGACATTTCAGAAATCAGTAATTTCTAACAGATTAGTAATTTCACTAGATACGCTTCGGCTATTTACACTGTAAAGTATCGAAAGTATCAAGAGATGTATAGTAAAAAGAGGTCAACAAATACGCCCGTCACCTTTGCAGTAAGGAAAATGATACCAACATGACTTGATCCTACAATGACTTATTATAGAGAGGTATCCTGTTCATTAAAAGTTTGCCTAGGTTTGGTAAAGATGATATGTAGGTTTCCTACAACTATTATGAATGCGCAATTCTAATTTGTTGAACATTTTCTAATTACAATGGCAATACAAGTATAGGGCCTTAAACATTCTGACCGATTGCAGAACTTGGCCATCAATGCTGTGATCAAGGCTGATGATGGTCTAATAAAAACGTTTCCAATTAGTAGGTGGACATACATGTAGTTATACGGTGAAATTTCGGCATTTCGGAGACTGTAACTCCATTATTCCCGGGGCAGTTCGGTGAACTATGGAACCTGCCCGATATATAATGGCAGTTCACATTGTGACCATCTTTAAGTATTGAATAGATAAATACCGAGGGATATAGCAAAAGGACTTAATTTGGCAAAACTAACAACTGACGAAACTGTGGAGTACATGTCGTGTTGATTATTGAACCTGTCCCAGATATAACTCCTATTAACAGTGTCGATCCAACAACATTAAATTTGATGTTTACTTTCGCTAATAATGACAATTCAAGGCTTACAACTCTGGAAAGTTATACAACAGGCATGAAGTTGATGTAAGCTGCCCCCGTCGCGCGTGATTCAATAATACGTCCATATTTAAAGGTGGACGTATAAAATGTCTTTTACAGAAATCATTTTATTGATAGAATAACAATATTAATTATCTCAAATGATATACGTTTATTCAATGAATATATGTACATAACTTTTCTGTTCTGTGTTACTTTTATGTCAGGTTCAAACAAAAAAATTGTAAATTGTTATTGATGACTAAAATGACATGCGTGTACGCAGCTGGTAATGCTAGTGTCGTTTCGGATAATAATTCAACATTTTGTAAATCACAATAGGCAATTAAAAAAAGTATTGCCTCTTGTTGATTGTAGCCTTTAGTTTGATATTTATGTATTAATATGTCATTTTTTTAAATTTTACTTTTTTCGACGGCAACTGAGAGCGAGCAGCTTTAATTAAACTAGCCCGAATTTTTAGGGTTAGTCTAAATGACAAAAAGAAATATATATAAGAGGGCCAAGATGGCTTTATGTCGCACACATGATGTACAGCTATCCATAATGTCATAGTCACGACTAAGGTGACCCAACCCTCAACTATACAAATATTGTCTCAAAATATACCATTCAAACATCTATTTTGACTCAGTGGATACGGACACGTGATAGAGGACCACTATACCACGTTCAAAACCAATTATCTAAGCTCTAGGCCTTGCAGTTTCTAGCAGACATATTTATTTTATCTATTTTAATGTGAAAGAAATGTCACCCTTGGTGGGGCCTATTTTAACCACAGGAGCATGATTTGAATAAACTTGGAAGAGGACCACTGAACAATACTACAAACGTGGAGCGGCTATTGCGCAGTGGTGGCGCATTATCCTTAGGATCAGAGGGTAATGTGTTCTTTTCCTTCCAGTGTCAGGTAGTGGTAGTGTCCTGATGCAAGACACAAGAATTCGAAATTTTCTGTCTTTCTCTCTCTCTCTCTCTCTCTCTCTCTCTCTCTCTCTCTCTCTCTCTCTCTCTCTCTCTCTCTCATAAAGGTAAACTTTTATATATTACATTAACGTTCTCTCCTTCTCTGTCTGTCTGTCTGTCTGTCTGTCTGTCTGTCTGTCTGTCTGTCTGTCTGTCTGTCTGTCTGTCCGTCTCTCTTAAAGGTGTCATTACCGCACACATTAAACATGTAATAGTAATTTCACGTGCATTTTTTCTTTTCTTAAATACCACATAGATTCATTGTGAGTTAAAATGCTCAAATCCTGGAATTGTGAGTAAGTTTGACAGAACATTTAGTAAAATGTAACTGCCTTATCACTTTAAAACGTTGTTGCACCTTCATGTCAATATGACTTGTAGATCCTTTTCTAAATGTACGATAATTATAGTCATATATCACACAAACCTTGATATTCATGTGAACAAAGACAGATAGTCTTTCGAAACAAAACAAAGCAGTCTTTGGTCAAACAATTAAGCTCACACAGAATGCTCATTGAGTTAAGATACAGTGAACAAGTAAATGATAATTATGACAACAATAGCTATGTCTTTTATTTCTAAATAATACATATACTGTATTACTTAATAAACACCTTTGTATATAGGAAATTGTATCATCCACACTCCTGAAGTTTTCTAAGCTTTTGACCTAAACGAGCAGGGCGATTATATTGCCCTAGGAAACTTTGAACGCGCAAACGGGACGTTATTACAGGGCATAAATGGCTGCATGTGTCGTTATTGACCTTAAAGGGAACCGAAAGTAAAAAAAAAATTATTCCCATGTTGTAGTCCGTACAATTTAATACAGAATCGCTTATTTGCAATCAAAATTAATGCGATATTAATTTTGATATACTTGATTTAAAACGTCAATTTTTAGCCGGTCGCTCGCTCAATGTAATTCGCCATATTTGCTTTTTAGAGTCACGTGACCTACTATGTGTGACGTCACACTGCACTGATCAGTTTCGGAGACCAGCGACCGATACCTTTTTCTTTTGATTGCTGATAGTATATAATTGAAATTTTCCTTTGATCCATAACAAAAAAAAATTATTATCTATAACTTCTTTACCATTGATGTCCTTTCACAGTTTTCATGACAAATTCCTTTCGATCCTACATTATTAGATTTTTTAGGGACCGATAACTGCAGCGTAATTCTCACCCGTTACTTACATGTATAAACAAATGAGACAAAGTGCGAAGATTAATTTCAATTTACGTCAATCACCTACAATGTGTTAATATATAGTAGCCTCTTAATATATCATATTGTCTGTTGTAAATGCCTCATATTTGCATGTGTGTACATGTATTGAGAGAATAAAAGAGATGTTCTGTTCTGTCAAAGGTATTTGTGCAGCATTTGCAAGTAAAACACATATTTTATAATTGATTATCACGGACTTGTACCGTATAATTTTGAACCCGAGTACATGGAGGAAGAACTGCATTCTCTAGAGGAAATTATGCAATCTAAATACACCCCAGATCCCTCTTTGTTACATGGGGACAAAATATAGATGATCGTGTTAAAATCATTTATATATTATCGCTTCATATTGATATTTATTGTTCTCTTTTTCAAGTTGTACCGAGTCAATTTTGATACATGTGATGCAATAAATTTACATGTGGTTATATCTTGTTTGTGTTTTCTGTACGTGCTAAAAGTGCCCCTAGAATGCACCAGATGCAATGTGCGATTCCATTTTTTTTCCGGGGGAACCACCCTAGCACAACTGTGCGTATACTTCATTTTTATCCGGGTACGCCTTTGCATAGAAAAACGTTTCATCGGAGTACAAAATTTTTGTCATCAACAGCAAAAATGATATATTTTCTGAACATTTGTAGGGGTGCTGGAAACTTTCATTTGCTGAAATGTTTTTTACTAAGGTATATTTATGTTAGATGACTAAATAATATTTTTATGCAAACTTGATCATACATTATAAATGTTACTCGAAGGTAAGTGACAAATAATGTAT
Organism: Saxidomus purpurata; assembly: GCA_022818135.1. NCBI lineage: Eukaryota > Metazoa > Mollusca > Bivalvia > Venerida > Veneridae > Saxidomus > Saxidomus purpurata. Next base: position 46,357 of record JAFMSR010000068.1, read on the forward strand.
ATGTATAAACTTTATATCGGCCTTTCATTCATTAAATATATGGTTTGTTTTAATCACAGTGATATATTCATATGTAAATTACCTCGATCGTGCACATCCAAAAATGTTGCATAATTTAAATTGGGCACTCTGCATTTTGTTGTGTAATTATCAAATGCAATTGACCAGTGTGCAATATGCAATAATGTGTGACCAGTTAGATATCGCCAATTAACAACAAATCATATCGTATCTTTTGTTGTGAAATATGCCCTTGGGCTATATCCAATCAAATTCCTTCAATGGTTAGAACCACGCTAATTATTTTCCATGGCAACGTTGTCAAAATGAGATATTGTTTGTGTTTTGATTTTATTGAAAGCGAAAATTTAATTTTAAGGAATTTAAGGAAGATCTCAGCTTTCAGTGTTCCGCAACATGTAAGTATCTTCTATATTATCTTTTTCACATTTACTGTAACAACATGTTTTTTTTGAAATTATTTTGAATATAAATGCCAGCCCTTAATATAGACTAGAATCTAGATCTAAAAAAAACAAAAATGTGTCTTAAATAATATCATATGGTCCTGTAATAAAATACGTTTCGTTACAGTAGTTTCAACCTAGCATTCTCGTAAAATGATGTGTTTCAGTATGATTTAATTATACGAGAAAAGTTGTGCACTTGGGAAAATCTATATCAAGATGGCATAAGTGTGAAACATTTAAATTCTTAATCGTAATATTAGCAACTTAAAAAAAAATGATTAAAATATATAGATCATTTCATAAAGGTCGAATGTAAAATGCATTTCTGTCTTGCCATGCATGATATTTCACCGAACGTCATTAAACAATCATTTTCAAGATATTTATTTTAAAGAAAAACCATGACATAAACATCGCTAATACATTGTAATAAGTTAACATGTACAATGTATTATAGGGAATGGTTTGCCTCACTGAAACGGCCGACATCCAGTTAGCAGGTGCGTGAAAGACCTCGATGTACTTCCGTAATTTAGACAGCGCAGTGTTACGTCACATCTGGTTACTTGGCGCAGGCGCAATAAGGCTTTAAAGCTATCAATGGCGGCGTCCTTAAACCAGATGGAAATCACACAATTTCAATGAAAAATTGAATAAATCATTAAAACGCAGTTGACCACATTCAAACGCATTTTCGGGAATGAAACAAAATGACAGGCTCGTTTGAATTTCGCTGTCGAGTTTTCTGACTTTCGGTACCCTTTAATATCACATTACGAATGCTAGATTTAGATGCTGCAATAGCTCGGAAGCAAATAATGAGTCATGTCACTGAATCAAAAAACGTTAGGAGTTAACAAGAACAATATTAAACACAACTGAGCATTGGTTACAGGTTTCTTGGATACAAAGCGAGCAACTTCTGTACGCATACACAGGCAATTGTGCAACATATATTTCACACATGTTTTGATAAACACATGTTAAACATATGACTAGCATGTGTTATTCAGGTGTTATGGCTAACATATGTTTGTACCTACAGTGGCGCATGTGTGTAGGTTCCGCGTGTGCATGTTTTTTTTGCGTGCAACACGAACGGCACACGCTTCACGCTTATACGCTCGATTAACCGTGTAGCCAATCAGAACTATGAAAAAAAATGTGTATCGTGCAGAACCGGGTTTTTTTTGTAATCCGTAACCATGCAACCAATCAAAAAAGGACACTAACCGTGCAGCCAATCAATATTGAGATGATATATCGGGACAGCTTCGGCAGGAGATACAACTATAGTTCATTTATAACCAAAATATACCGAACTTAATGCCTTTGTGAAGTGGTAAGTGATTCGGCAAATATATTACATCTGTCTTGCAAAACAGAATAAATCGAGGGATGACATTGCTACCGGCATCTCCAGTTCCCAACGCTCTGATAGCGATTGATAGATGAGCGTCGCAAGCGGGCTCAATTAGGCGCTGTCACCAGTGTTGTTTCCGCTGAAACCTAATGCAACTCAAGGGGATGTAAATACAAGGGACTTTTACCTGGTAACTATGCCCTTTGCTTGGGTCATTCGCTAATACGTATATCTGGGTTGCTGGAGTGCCCTGCAAGATGGCTGCCCGAATTCAAGAGAGCGATCCCACAATCCACTGCTACACTGGATGACGTCACCGCACATACCCCTAATTTCTTGTGAATTCTTCTCAGTCTACCGAAGGGCCCGATCACTACAGTCATGTTACGTCAATCACCTGCTCAAACGCGGGGTATGAGCTGATGAGAGGGGCTATTCAAATATTTTGCATTTTGAGTTGAACTAATTAGTGTGTGTAAAACACGGCAAATGAAAAAGTCATGAAACTCACTGGTATGAATAGCCCAAGGTCTTTGATGCTAGTATTCCTATTTCTAATTTCCCTTATTAAATATTGTCAACTGACACAATAACAACACCAATTTAGTAATGGAAGTTAGAACTATGGTACCAGTTGACTAAGGTACGAGATGTACCAGTTTTCACGTCAAATTCTGCATCTGGAACTTGGAAGCAATGTTATTTCAATTTTAATCAGGCCTATCTTGCTTGGAGGTTCTGATGTAGAAAAATATTCTTTTGAATATTGACCTTGTATCATTTAGATATATCATTTGTAACTGAAGCATTATTGGCCTCTTACTGCATAAAAAATCACAGCAGAGTCGAGACATTATACAGTCCAGAACAGTAGGCACTTTTTCGATCGAACTACTTGTTATGTCAAATCTGTCGGGATATTCATATCCAGATGTACATTGTACCCTAATTAATTTGGCGTTTCATTGTGACCCTTTTCACATAATTGATATTTTATAACTGTCACACCTTTACGCCTAATTTTAATGTGCTTCATAATAAGTGTAAAGTGTAGTTTCAATATTAGGTACAACTGGCGTATGATACACAATTTACCTAGTTCAAATAGCAATTGTTCGCTCTAAAATGATATCCGAATCATGGAAAGTTTACAAGTTCTTCTGCTGTGACGTAAGAAATCTACCTGGCGGGACCACACGACTGGTTTTCCTCGAGTTATCCCGGGTTCTCGAGATATCCATGGTGATTTCTGTTTAAACATACAGATACAATTGCGGGGACAGACAGGAGTCCTCGAGTTATCCCGGGTTCTCGAGATATTGATGCTCGAGTTAACAAAGATTTACTGTACATGTAACACAGTAATAGCGTTTCGACAAATCGTATTTACAAAATTTTTTGAACTGTTTATTTAAATTTTTATTTCTGAAATAATTGTGTTATATTAAATTAATTACATTTCTTGTATTTTTAAACGTGTCCGACTTTTCAGTTTATCATACATGTTATAAACAAACGCACATATGTTTAGATATGTTATTGTAGTAATTTAGTGGTCCCCGGCTATTTTATATTGTATCTAAGTATTGTGCCACGGTAGATGTCCCCGGTGATCTTCTATATTGGTTTCAACGTGACCCGATTCAACACCAGGAGACCTTACTTTTAAGAATTGGGTGGAGAACTCCGTCACACGTGGTTGCGACGCTCAGCCATATTTGATTGTCCCAACCATCCTTTTGCTTCTCCAGTTTTCTTGAGCCAGTATAAATATCGGCTTGAGATATCATAAGTAGGCTTGACAAAGGGCCTGTTTTGCTCAGGATATCAAATTTATCCCGAGACTCCATTTTAAAATTGAATCTCTGTTCGGCAGGTATCCGCACGTCGGAAATCTGCTGCTGAAGTGCCGCTCAGATTTAGTTTTACTTGGGCCGCCTATTGACTGCCCTGTTTAATTTTTAGGGTTTGTTTATAATTTTGGGTCGTATTTTAAGTTTTTTGACCATGCTGACTGTTTTTCGGTTTCCGGGACTTTGAATCCGTTTCGTATTTTGCCGAACCGGAAATCGCTTGTTGAAGCGGTTTCCTGGTAAAAAAAAATACCAGAAAGTAATTATTCTGTAAACAAAATTCAGGAGGCAGTATAGGGTTTTTCTCGGCTTTTCACACAACACCCGACTCCGCAACTTTCAAAACCACAACCCAAACACTGTAATCACATACCTGAAACAAATGTAGTACATTTTTAACATGATCATGTGTGACTCAATAAAAAATCCCAGTAATTTCAGTCCGAAACCAAAACCGTCATCCACCAGCTCAGCATTCTGTGTATTCCAATATCGCGAAATCTGACGACAAAATAACACATTTTGCTAATGTTTACACTACCACTGAAAATTCTTCTACACTGATGGAACCAACTGCTACACTGTTTCCGACTCTTGAAACACTGTAAATCAAGAAAACAAGCTCCATGCTACAAAGATTCCATACCTTTTTATCAAAAATTTTCAAATCTCCAAGGGTCCCTGTCAAAATGACACTTGCATTCCCGGCTAATTTTAGACAGACATGCTTTCGTACTTGGCAGCCATTACGTCACTACCGCAAGGTCAAGATTACTGGTTTCACGTTCGTCAAATCACTCAGTCTCAATACCTGACAATGAAAATGCAAATATAGCATGTTTTAATATTTTCAACCCAAACCATGCACTTGGATCTTGGAAACTTGAAAGAGTTTACCGGTTTAATGACTTGCATGTTTTATTTGAACGTTAGTTTAAATGCAATACAACTATCACAAAAAACTTGTGTTCTGCTGTTCTTTGTGCCGAAGACTGGACTTCAAAATATGTGACAAACAGTGCAATTTCAGTCGCACGACAGTCATTCAGCATTTGCAAGCAGGCACTTTTATGAACAGGTACCAGTGCACTAAACCCAAATTTAAGCCTCTGTTCCCCATATAAAATATGAACAGCAATGTTGAAAATGTGCATATGAATGGTAAACACTGGTGTTTGTCCAACTGCCGTCAAACAACACTACAAATGAGGAAGCGGTTTCCTTCGGCTCAATGCCAAGAGGCGCTGCATGGCTGTGTCTTGTCTGCATGAATATGAAAAATATGAATTATCAGATTATAACTCTGCATGCATTGACATAGACTCAAATTACTCCCAAACACACCATTCTTAGCAGCTTAATACATACTTAATTGTGGCACAAATGGGACGTACCCAAGTTTGAACCGGGCGGTTATTTCTGGATTTCTGTAAGAATGTGACAGACCGCTTGCTTGAAATTTCAATTGTTTCGTGCCAAATCTGCCTCTATTTTTCACAAAGCCATATACGCTTTTATCGCCAGTCCTAAGCAGACACTCTGCAGAGACCGACCACTCTTAACTGTCCAACAGTTTACAGAAGTTCATTTTACATTAAAGGTACCATTGATTGAAAATTTCACCTGTTAATATTTTGTAAAAACAAAAATAATATCAAACAGGGAAAGCCACGTACCAAAAACGCAGCCTCCCCAAAACGAGCCCCACAGCACCCAGAAGTGCACACCACCAACACACACACACACACACAACACACACATACACACAATCATGTACACACACACATGTACACTACCAACACACACTAGCATACAAAGCACGAGGACAAAACGAACAATTAAAGGAACACAGTAAGCCATTTGTTCATTAAGTGCACTGAACCAAGTTAAGTGGAAATTTCCGACAAGAAACGTGTTTATTGGGACATAAATCACCAATACATTTGGCCGGTATTTCACCGAAACGCAAATATTACGATCCTCGGCGACTTCCGTAAAATATCGGAAAAGTTTCCGTGTGACGTCACTTGCAGTACTCGAAAAAGATCCGTTACATTGATTATAGTAAACGAGCACACAAAACTCCGTGTAAAAACACGATTAACTTACTATTTATATTATTTTGTAAATGGGAGGCGCCTGGTGTGTTCTGGGTGGATGCAGCAACAAATGGAGTGAGAGAATAAGCCTACACCAGTAACCTTGGGACTCTTAATATAAAAAGTCAGTGACTAAGACAATAGGGACGAACCGCAGCCGAATGAAGTTTGGGCCCTGGAAAGTCATTCTTATAAAACACCCCGGCGCGATTATCAAGCATACATGATACGAATTATTTATTATTTATGGTCGGCCCGGGGTGTTTTATAAAAATAACTTTTCGAGGCCGAACTTCATGTGACTGTATGACGAACGTTTCAACATTCTAGAGTAGCAACTGCGTAAAACGGCCCAAGCGTTGAAAGTCATGCACGACATAAAGACAGAAAATGTATTTATAATTCGACCTTTGTAGAATGATCTCGATCTATTCAATTTAAGTATTTTCTTAAGGAATAAGTTTCTTATAACAAGATTTAGACTTTGTTTGTTACAAACTTTTCCAATCTAGAATTTCCCAATTGCAACTTCACTTCTATAACTTAAATCATGTCAAATAACATCATATACGAGGATGTTAGGTTGAAACTTTTGTTACAAAATGTCTTTTATTACAGAATATTATGACAATATTTAAGACACGTGTTTTTAAGATCTAGTCTTTATAACGAAAGCTGGCATTTATATTTAAAATCATTTAAAAAAAAATGTAGAACAAAGACCCTATATAGAGTCACGGACCTATATATAGGTCCATGATAGAGTATAACAGTTACTCTACTAGAAGTTTAACTTACATAGTGCGGAACACTCCAGTAATTCATAAATGTTTTAAATCCTTAAACAATATCTCGTTTTAACAACGTTGCCATGGTAAATAATTAACGTAGATAACCATTAAAGGAATTACAGTTAATCTAGTCCAAAGGCATTCGTCACAACAAAGGATGCGATATGATTTGTAGTTAATTGGCGCCCCCCTGCCAGCAATCTAACTGGTTATACATTATTGCATATTGCACACTGGTCAATTGCATTTGATAATTACACAACAATATGCAACAACAGAAACAACAACAATATAGTTTATTAACATGCAAAGTGCCCATTTAAAATTATGAAACCAACTTAGTTAAAAGCAATTCAGCAAAAGAAAGTTTCCAGCAACCCTATAAATGTTCAGAAAGTATATCTTTTTGGTTGCCGATGACACATTTTATGTACTCGAATGAAATATTTTTCTTAAAGTGAAATTTGACACGTATTTAGGTAGATATCGCGATTTTAATTATAATGAGTTTTCAAATAGATTTGCGTCAGATTTTTTTTTAACCAACAAAATCATGTAAACTATTTTGATTTTCTTCCTAATTCAATTGTAAATCTAATTCTTTATACTACCCACAAGAAAACGTGTCATGGAAAATCAAGCTCATCATTTTAGATATTGTAATTAGATCGAGCATGTGTGTTCTCATTTTCATCATCAATGGAAATATAATATCGTCCATATTTGTATAGTTTGTAACTCACATGCATGCGTACATTTAGATCGTTTCGATATATTTGCATGGTACTTTTCTTACACATTTAAGAATGACACATAGATTTCATTTTGATAGAAACAAACAGAAACAAAAGTTGGTGTCATTTGCATATAAAAAAACCCGACATAACTGCTGTATTTTTATACTTTAATCAAATAATTTTATAACATTACACGGACTTCGTTCTATACGTTACGGGCTCAAAATATCTTCATCTCTACTCTCTGAAGATGCCTAATAAGATGAAATTATCGCTTTCGTTGTTGTTAGAATACCTGTTATCGGCCACGATTGTACTGCAAATGACGTCACTCCAGGCTAGCGATTCCGAAACTGCCGCTCGTAGGTTTCCGGAAATATTTTCGTCACTTTCCGTACAGGTGTGTTTTTTGAGAACTTTATGGACTTACGGACAGGTAACTACTCAGTATTTTTTCGTTAAAAATTGTCAAATTTGCATTTGCTGACGAATAATATTCAAATGATAAAAAGAAATTTTTTCAACCAATGGGACCTTTAAAACACATGTTATCATGTGTCTTATATGTGCAGATTGTTGAATAATTTGCCTACTGTGACTTCTATCCACCTTAAGGTGGCGATCTAGCGTCGGTTCAGTGGAGTTAAATTACCCATTTAGACAATAATTGTATTATATATTTTGTATCTTTTACATAGATTATGACTAAAACAAGTCGTTTCATGATTTTTAAAACTTTTTGTTTGTTTTTGGTCTTTGATATTGTATGATATTAAATTTCGTGAAATTTTGAACAGCGATATTAAAGCCATTTTTTCGAATTTTACCACCAAACTTGTAAACGATGTATATAAACATCATGTCTAGGGATCCGTGTCACAGATTTTCCATATAATTCTCCAAACAAAAAATATTTAACATCAAAGAAATTTCAGCCTTTTTTTCTGACCGCTTGTTACGTATTTAACGATTATTAATCCCCTGACCAATTTATCAAAAATTCCTGACACGGATCCCTCCGTAATTAAATTGTCTTTAAACTGGTCCCCCAATTAACAAAGATATGTGTGTTCAAAGTTGACACATCTTCCTTCAAAGTAAGTGTCAAAAACGCCGATTTCTAACGACACACATAATTTGATTGGATTATATGAAACAAAACCCGTTTAAATGCATCCAATTATACGTAAGTACAATAATATGATCATTCATACACTACTTAACCCTGCCAAATCAGAAAAATTACAAGATCCGCCCGCAGAATCATTTTAATGCAATAATTACTACCTTTTCTATGTGATTTATTGCGGATACGGTATTTCGACAATCAGTCACGTGATTATCTAAAGTATTTGAGGTACACAGCGGGGAAAATGGAGAAAGTTGACGGGGAAGTTGACATGCGGGGTAATTGATAATCATTACAATCGAAGCTGTTGTAAACAACTTGAAAAGACGTTAAAGGTTTTTATATAATTTTAAACAAATTTAATTAGTTTAAATTCCGATTTTATCCGAAAAAACTAATTCGTTTAGTAATCAGAGCCAATAAGGCGATGAATAAAATTTGGCAACATCTGTAAATAATGAGCACAACTATCATGCGCTGGCCTTCGTGCAACCGTATTATACAAATTATTAGATATTATATAATAAAAGGTTCTGAAAATTATTAAAAAAGAATGCAAATTTACTGAATACTGTGATAGAATAAACTGTTTTGACTAGAATTATTTCAAATGTGTTCGAAATATAACAAAATCTTATTTAATTTTTTGCCTTTTGTTTCTCTTGTTTCCCATGTTTACTAATGCAAATAAAAACATCTCATTTATAATTTCTGAATTGCTAAGCGTACACATTTAACAATCGAACAATTAACTGATCAATACCGTTTGATTCTACCCGTTTATTGATAATTCCTTATCGGCGCCTCAAAAGGGGCGGAGCTATGAACGGTTATTGACACACAGAGAGCGCGACGCTGTTGGAATATTTTCCAATTTGACTGCATTTTCGTGCTGGTTACACACTGACAAAGTGTATAAAGCAATGCAAGCACCTGTCATGAATAATTACAAAAATTACTTATTTCTTAAGTGATTTTTATTTGCCGGGCCTAACAGAAATATTGCGCATGAACAGTCTGTCACTTTCCCCTGACAATGTAAAAAATATGTAGACTCCATTAACACGGATTTGAATATCCCCTGTTAACTTACCACTGAACAACAGTATCAGCCTCGGCCCAAAAGCTTTGTCTTTCGTAGGTCTGGTATCTAGGGTAATATTTTCATCAGTTTAGCTATTTACCATACGGCATTGGATGAAACCTAAACATGCCGATTACCGACCACATTTTGCATCGGCGAGGTTGATTGGATGATAGGAAAAATACAACTATTGGCGAAAAATGCAGGTGATTGATTGGAATATGCTGGAATTGTCAGGGTGTCATGTAGCCTAATGATAAATGCGCTTGCACGTTTAAAGTTTAGCGACTACACGTTGGGCATGCGCACTAGCAATTGCACGGTTTCCTACACACACTGCACACTGGGCATGCGCACTAGCAATTGCACGGTTTTCTACACGCTGCACGCTGGGCATGCGCAGTACCATATATTCGTTTACCATGCAACACGATCTGGTCCGACACGCGAGCAACACGCTTTTCACACAAATACAGGGAACTTACACGCAGGCGCCACAGTAGTAAAAATAAATTGTTCTTTGTCGATTTGAGAGTGTCAAGGGCACTGTTTATGCAAATAAATACCATGCATTGTTCATTGTGAATAATTTAAATAAACTTTACATAAGAAGTTCCTCGTTAGCTGAAATTAGAAGAGAAAATATGTGACATAATCGTATTTCGTAAAGTTAGTTACAAAGATATAAAGAAACAGTTACTTTTATTAATTCGTGAGCAAATGAAAAGCGGGAGACACAGTGCATGAAACGCAAAAGCGACATTTGATAATTCTAACATAAAATGAAATAAAAACCATCGTGTTATTTTACGAGACATACATGTACAGTTAATTTAAGCTAGCACCCCGTGAAACTGGTAACATTAATACTATGCGTCCATGCCATATACTGGCAACACACAATACTTTAAGACGAATTGGATAAGATGCAAACTGAGACTAATGATATATTGGTATATTCATACAGCTTGATAAATTCCTATGTTATTACAACAAAAACGTACACTCGACATACTTGTGCCTATGATGAAAAAGGTACACAAACAACGTATTGCATTTAAACAAGAGATATTTTTTACACAAATTACACGCATTACTAAATTAAAAATTCGTAATGTTTTTGAAGTTTGCACGTCACGAGTATCTAACAAAGCGGGGATCTATAACATTATGTCCTCATTAGTAATATGTTTAAAGTTCGGCATTGTAAAGGAGCGTTATAAATCAAGTGCAAAGTTAGGTATTATCAATATAATTATCAATGGGGGCATTTTCAAAACGAAGAAACGTTAAATATCATTTTGCTTCTACTTTCTATCTGAAATAGGCAAGTAAATAATACATCATTACTAGAAATATCTTAATCAGACTTAACGCTTCCTTCAATCTTATGCTAGGATTTCTGTCGATTACAACTGTAGCAAACAAAGTTAAATGTAATTAATTTGTTTCCTGGTGATTCTTTCAATTGTTATCAACTACATGTTTAATATTTACTTGATTCACAGCAAAAATAGTCATCTTGTTGGTAAAATATGCAATAGAAGACAGACATTGATGGACAAATAGCTTATTGATAACACTTTGCATTACAGTCAAATCTGTGAACAAAGACCACTGTTGGGAAGCTATACATGTGGTCTTTGTTTGCAGGTGGTCTTTATTCACAGGTGTTTCTACTATAGATGAATAGTGCACTGTGATTTCCGTGCCGGTCTTTATTCGCAGGGTGGTCTTTATTTGGAGGTAGTCTTTAACACAGGTTTGACTGTATATTGAACCTAGCATTCTGACAGCGTAGTTTATATAATTTTCCTTTCCGTTTTAAGCATTTTAATCATGTTAGTCTCCATAAAAAACAGGGTCAATAAAAATTCTTGTTATTTTGAATTTCAGCAGTGACCCCCCTTAAGAGAAGTCCTGGCCCCGATTTCACGAAAATACTAAAGTAATTACTCAGAAACATGCTCAACTTATTTCAACACTCAGTCCCTTGCATGTTTTTAATCATTTAAAGAATTCAAGTTTGTAAGAATCGTATTTACCCATTTATTACATTTATATATACTTGTCAGTACTTGTGCAGGAGTTGTTGTCTTGTAGCAAGTAATTGAAGCCTGAAGAATTTTGTCAAAAGCAAAAGTCAGTAGTTTGAATATTTTGTTAATCCTAAAATTAAACCGTGCGATATGAGGTATTAAAATCAAACCTTTAAACGTACCAGAAATGATATTTGTCGGCTCATTAAAGTGTTCTAAATCACAATGGAATTACAACTGTACCTTGCGTTTATGGTCAAGTTAGACTTATTTTCTTTGGAGGGGATTTTGTCAAAATGTGCGAAATTTATCATAAGATTATGGCCGGAAACAGTATATTAGGAATTTGAAACAGACGAGTCTATTTGTATTCAAAGAATAAACAAAGGTTGTATCCGACATACATATATTTTAAAGAAGAAAGTTATCAAACCTCCGATACGTTTGAAAACTCCCTGTACCTTTAAGCTGCATTTCAATATGCACAGTTAGGGATATTTTATATTTTCGGATTTGAATAATAAAAATCGGTTTCCGTTTAACCATTGTGAACAATACGTTGTTTATACATACTATACTGACTAAACACACTTCAGTGATGACGAAACGACATTTCCTTATTAGAGTGTAAAGCTTGAAGAGAGAGAAAGGAAACAAATACTTGGCTTAAGATATTGATTAGTAATACTAAACAATATATTGAAAAACAATGAATGATTATCTGATTAATGCGTAGCATCTAATACAAACTCAGCTATGACCTCTTGGCATAAAATGTAACTAATATGTAAACGGAGATCTGGAGCTGCACTGTGAATAAAAACAACTGTCGTCAAATATAGTGCTGCCGATGTTCATTTCATATTAATCTGACGGAATATGCCATAAAAGTATGTTTTTATTTTCATTCTTTTCTTTAATAACTCTTTTGATGGTCTCGACCGACTATGGCATTTCATCCCTGGTGAATTGGCCAATACCCTTGCATTACCCCCATGCATATTAATCGTAACAAAGTTTGAAAATTTAGGAAGTTTTTTTTTACCTGACTGTAATATTCAGTAAGTTTGATTATGATTGTTTAGCCAAATTGTGTAAAATGCTAGTAGCTAAAAGATAGGTATGCGAGCTTGCAAACCAGACACGCGGTGCCTGCGTATATCGGTGCTTCAACCACGGAAAACGTAGTTCCTTCTTTAATTTTGGTGTTATAACGTAGTTACTTATAAACATGCTTTTCAAATTTGTAGAAGTATAGACTACATTATTTACGTTTTAACTTCTTCTTTTCATCAAGCATTGCAGAGGGAGTTAAATCGATATGACATATTTGTGAACAATTTCGAAACCGAATGGTTTGAAGAAGCTCACGAAGTATGACATTGTAGCACAGCCATAAAAAAAGATTGTTTTTTATCTTCCTAGCTGTAGTAGATATTGGATATGTTTGATATAAAAGTGTACTAATTAAGTACTAAACCATCGTTTGCAGTTAGCAATTAAATTACAATACATAATACAAATACAAATAACAAATGTTTGATGGTTTCCTGATTATAAGAAAGAGCAAGTTTACTGCCTGCCAATACTTCAATCTACCGCATATCTAACTAATGAAGATGTTGCAAGTTAAATTTTAGTGCAAGGCGGGTATTATGATGTGTTAATATTATACATTGAAAGTCGGCGAATGCCACAGAAATCCGATGAAAAACATAATATGAATACATGTACTAGTATCTAAAAATAAAGATTGAGATAGATACATGTAAACATGAACTATCGCTGTATAAATGGTCGGCGCAATTTAGAGTATATGAAAGAGATGGGTAGGTAGACTTCATAGTATGTATTCCTGTTAAAATTTATCATAATGCAGTAAGAAGTTTAAAAGATGAAACGAGGTCAAGGTTTTCTATAAAAAGGTCCCTGTGATCTTGGCCTATGACTTAAAGCAGTCCGATATCTCTGTATACACAACATAATGATGCTTCCTGCCAAGTTTTATTAATATTTAGCGATCGGTTAAGGAGATTAATCATAACCAATATTCAACAATTCCTTCATGAGGCTTCATGTGGTAAAAGTATTCGCAAATCAAAGGTCCGTTGGCGCTTAAGGCCTGTGAGCTAAAGATGGCTGCGTGACTCCGCATCATTTTATGTACGAATTGTATTTCAATGTCTTCATTTCGTGAAAGTACGTAAGTTATATATATTTTCAAAAGATTTTTTTGTTTAGGTAAATATAGATGTTATAGTTCGTAAGAAAGTTTTCAGTGAAATTACATCATACATTTCAAAGTCAAACTACAAACTCTTATATCTAACTCCGTACGTTCCGTAAATACTTTTCCGTGATATGCATATGATAACACGTATTTTCCGTAATCAGCGTAAGTTGACATTAAGGTATTACACCCGTAATGGGCACTATTTCAAACACATTTCACCATTTATTTAACAGATATATCGGTTTTTTTCCCCCGCCCTACTAGAAATACTGGCATTATTCAAACGTACTAAATATGTGAATTTGTTTTTGTTCTAAGGTTCCAGAAAATATTGCAGGCAATGTAGAATTACAAAACCCATATTAAAAGACTGCGAATTTAACACTGGTAACAAATAGATGAAATTATGCCAAAACATAGGGGAGAAAATTTACCTAATTTTGTCCCAGACATATCACACATATAAAATTTACAAGAGTGTAGCAAAACATTTAAAAAAAAGAGAATCACTACAGATTGTAGAACTTTTATTAGTAATATATGAACAACTGCAATATAAGAAAAGATGAAAATTGTTTTACCGTCTTCATTTTAAGATATTGAACTTTTATAATTAATCATGGTCGACGCTTATATTTTACAGTCATTGTACAGCATGATAAAATTAAGGAATATTAAGACACAATTCTCATATCTTGCAAAATGACATATATCATAATGAAAAAGGCTCCCTTGGGCATTGAACCAAGGACCTCTTGATCTCAAAGCGTACGCTCTATCATTGCGCCACGGTACAAAATGTGCACAACTAAACAATCAAAAGTATTCCAAATGGTCATAAAACAGGAAGTACTCTATCTTAACAGCGCGGTAATTAAAAACAAAACAGGAGAACTGTGTAATTCAGCCCGTAAACTGAAATTGCAGGTATTTTATTGCCCTTTTTATGCGGTATTATCCAATTCAACGGCGCCTTTAGACAGAAAATGTTTCAATCCGAAAAAAAAGATATACATTCTACTTGTTATTATACCCCCGAAACGACTTTTGGGGGAGGGGTATATAGGAGTCACCCGGTGGTTGGTCAGTCGGTCGAGCTGTCGATCGAGCTGCCGGTCGAGCTGTCGGTCGGGCGGTCTGTTGCATTTTCCTTGTCCGGAGCATAACTTGAAAACTACTGGTTGGAATTCAATACAACTTCATACAATGGTCAAGTACGTTAAGAGGAAGTGCAGTGCACAGGAACCATAACTCTATCTTGATTCATTACAGAGTTATTGCCCTTTGTTACTTTTCCTTGTCCGGAGCATAACTTGAAAACTACTCATTGGAATTCAATACAATTTCATACAATGGACTAGCACAATGAGTGGAAGTGCAGTGTACAAGAACCATAATTCTATCTTGAGTAATTACAGAGTTATTGCCCTTTGTTACTTTTCCTTGTCCGGAGCATAACTTGAAAACTACTGATTGGAATTCAAAACAACTTCATACAATGGTTAAGTACATTGAGAGGAAGTGCGGTGCACAGAAACCATAACTCTATCTTGACTCATTACAGAGTAATTGCCCATTTTTACTTTTCCTTTTTGCAGAGCATATCTTGAAAACTACTGGTTGGAATGCAATACAACTTCATAGAATGGTCCAGCACATTGAGAGGAAGTGCAGTGTACAAGAACCATAGCTCTATCTTGAGTAATTACAGAGTTATTGCCAAGAACAATATCTCTATTTTAGTTTTTTTTGCAAGGTATTCTGTTACTACGAACTTCCTCAGTTTATAAAGCAGTCTTTCGGGGGTATTAATCACATTTAGTGATAGGTCTAGTTTCATTCGCGGTAAAACAGTTTCCAGCTTATATGTGTAATGACAAACACTATCAAATCAAATATTCACGGTGGAAAGTTATAGCAGGCAGTATCCGTGCCAATTGCAGAATAGTTAAAAAACGGAACTTTTTTGTGTTTTCCACCGGTGTAATCATAGGGAATATTGAAAGTGTTATTAGTAAACTGCGACAAGCGAAACATTATATGGAGTATATAGACTATTTTAAACTGCTTTGACAACGCACTATCTCAAAGCAAAACCAAAAAGAAACTAGCAGACGAATTTCACATAGAACAGCGGTTTTACTTTTTAAGGTTGTTGCACAAAGATTTCTCATACGGTATCATTTTTAGTTATTTTTGGTCTGCCTTTTCTCCTTTCTCTGCCCTCTCACTTTTCCATTTCCATCTCTGCAACCTCCGCCCGTCCTAGTCATCGGCTATCCGTTCTCACGTACTCTTTGCCGAACGTTGCTGTATATTCCTTTCACTTTTTACCTGCTTTTCACCTGCATTTCAATTGTTACTTTCTCGTTTTTCCATTTGTGCGCTTATTGTCTGAAAACAAAAACTTACATCTATTATCTATGCACCCATAGCGTAGAAACAAATGCTAAATTTTAACACAATTTAACGTCGAAAGAATGGTTGAAAAAGCAAAAAAACAAAAACAACAGACACACCATCTTTTACTTTCGCTCATGTTTTTAGCACGGATTAGGTCATAAGTTAGGCCTTTTTGCGTTGATGCCTGTTATCGTGATATCTATATGTTCGTTATAATAATAGTTAAATTTTACCTTTTAGCTCACTTAGCACGTACAGGTGAGGTTCTTAGTATCCCATTGTGTCCGTTCTCGTGGTATGCCGTGCGTCATGTGTCGTCAACTTTTTGTTTCAAATAACATAACCTATAAAACGACTGGGCCTTATGCGACCAAACGTCACATAAAATCCCCGAAGTGGTCATCTATCAAGTTTCTTTAAAGGAATCAATTCCATTCACAACTAGGAACACGTTTGAAAATCTTCATCCCCATTAACACAAGACAAAGAGCTTAGATATTTAGTCTGTAGTAGTGTTTAGCAATCTGTAATAAGGTCGTAATGGTCAAAATTAACCCTGCCCTCAATTGTTTTACATAGATTTATCAAGGAAAAAAACTTCTTCTCCAAACAACAATGCCTAGAGCTTAGATATTTAGTATGTAACATTTTCTAGTGGACATATATTGTTAACATCACGATCATGGGTCATATTTGACCACGCCCCTGGGTCGTTTTTATATAGAGTTATACAGTCTCCTTGGCTGAAGCTGTGTGGACAAGAGCGTACAACGTTGCCCGGTGATACTCTACGACGTTGTACACATTTTACCCGGGATTTCAAAATCAACCTCGACCATTGGAATTTAATTATGTTTAATAACTCGAGGACCATCAATAGGATCTACATACTGCAAGGACAGGTTGATATAATGCAGTACATGTATATGTCAAACCCAGTGTTATTATGCTCAATATCTTGGGAACATTTGGTCTCAACCTACGTAGTGAGATATGTGTTACCCTACTGATTTTTACTTTGACCTTGGCTGACCTGACTTTAATCTACTGACATACTGTCATATTTCGTGAGCTTCTGCAATCAATTTTAGAACTATATAGAGAGTGTTGCATACAAATGTAAATTAAGACAATTGCTAACCTTGACCGACTGACCTAATGTCTGTTTTTGAAGCCTCATCGATAATTATTCGACCATGTATACAGCTTTGCATGTATTTTAAAACATCTTCATTGACTGACTTTCAGCTACTGACATATTTTCCTGTCTTTTAGCTACAGTAATGACATTTGAACCATATGTTCAGTTTGAAATGCTGATTTCAACTTGGCTGACCTTGACGGTTAGCCTATAGTTGTTATTTTTCAAGCTACTTATAAGAAATTCGGACTATTTGTGTAGCCTTGCAAACTAATTTCAAAATTTATTATGGCTGAAATTCTTGATTCTGTTTGTGCAATGATATTCATGTGAATGATATAGGGTCATCGTTGAAATTTTGTTATACCCCCACAAAACGAAGTTGGGGGGGGGGGGTATATAGGAGTGAGCTTGTCGGTTTGTCGGTCGGTTTGTTGCTTTTCATGGTTTCCAGATGATAACTCATGAACGACTTTACCCTTTTGAATAATTTTGGTACACACGTGCAACTTCATGGAATACAGGTCAAGTTCAACTTTGGGGTCAGTGGGTCAAAGGTCAAGGTCACAGTGACTCTGAACTGTAAAACAGTTTCCGGATGATAACTCATGAAAGGCTTGACCGGTTTAAATAATGTTTGGTACACACGTGCAACTTTATGAAATACAGGTCAAGTTAGACTCTGGGGTCAGTAGGTCAAAGGTCAAGGTCACAGTGACTCTGAACTGTAAAACAGTTTCCGGATGATAACTCATGAAAGGCTTGACCGATTTAAATAATTTTCGGTACACAGCTGTAACATCATGAAATACAGGTCAAGTTCGACTTTGGGGTCAGTAGGTCAAAGGTCAAGGTCTCATTTACACAAGTTATTGTATAATAACTCAACTCTATGTCCTTGTGGCCATTCCTTTCTTATGGTTGCCATACTTCTGTGACAAAGCTGTATTGTGGGGGTATAATTCGTCACTCTTGTGACAGTTCTAGTTTATTTTGCAAACATATTATTATCTGTCCTATTATTGTTTACAACTTCTGTCGCTTCACCGGAACCTTGTTAGAAGAAGAATCGTGATTACATGTAGATGGTCTGTTTAAGTTTGGATGACAATGACAAAGTTTATTCACTATAAGACCTCCGGGCCATGCAAAATATATAATACATTTAAGGTAGCTCGAGGGTTTCCCCCAGAAATCGGGTCATGTTTTTAAAAGGCAACGCAGATTTCAGATATTTGGCATGACAATCCCGTGACTAATTGACTTTTGTAGTAAAAATACGGTGAAGTGATATTTCCATAAACGCGCCACCTAGAGAGGAGGTGTATTTTCGTCAATTTATGTGTTATTTTCGATATATCTTTGTCTATGAAGATACAAATAACGATCTAACTTTCATAAATTCATTGTCGAATCATTTATCCATCCGAAAAAATAAAAATATCTAATAGTTTTTGCCAAAAATATGAATAATTGCGGAACGAACCCTGAAGGGACGACACTTTTCAAAAAAAACAACAACTGCAAATGTGACGCATTTAGAGTCAATTGCGAAATCACGTCCCGAGAGATTTAAGAAAAAGAAGCGCCATGGAATCTTAAATCAATTTAAAGCATTTTTATCAAATAAAAAAGTTGGGGTCACCGTCTTACTTTTCGTGCCACTGAAACTTTTTTGAAGTGGGAAAAAACATGAGAAACGTTGACGTAAAATACAAGATTGGCGTGACGTAACGAGTCGTTACTGACGTTTTCAGACGTTTCTTGTTAAAATAAATTACTAGCGTTGTTGCTTTATTATGCAGAAGTCACTTTAGATCGATCCTACAATGGTAAATATACTTTATAGTCGATACTTAAATTTTAAATTTGAATGGACACCGTGTTTTATATTAAATATAATTAAATGATAACAATTGATCTGTGTTACAATCTAGTTCGAGACCATTTCATTTACTAGTAACACGGATATGTTGTGGTGTAATGATACATTAATAAACACAATACAGAAAACATTCGAGGTAAAACTGAAGAAGAAATATCATTTTACTTGCCGCATTCAGTCCAAAATAAAATACAGTATCTTCAATATAAGAATGGGCGCGGATATGCACATGACAACAGTGCGGTCAAATGATGCTTGCCAGTATGGACGTTAACCTAAACTTTGATACAGTGTTTTATAAATTACTCTTTCTTACAAAATCGACATGAAAGATACCTAGTTTATGAATTGAACAACAACAAACTTCCTGATACAGAAGCACGCACGAAAAGATTATATGATGAAACGCGAACACTATTATCAATACCAGACGAGCAATTAAATCGGGTTACATAAGATATTACAGTTTAAATATCTTTATTATTCATTATTCACAGACAAACTGTGTATCACAACATCACGTTTATAATGAAATGCTGTCTCAGTTTTAAGAAGTTTTCTTTTTATACGGAACAGTCCAGACAAAACTTCTCATTATACCCTTATATAAAACTACATTCTTTTTTGTTTTCTGCAAACACAAAATGAAAACAGCGGTATGTGCTATAAAGTTAAGAAGAATTTTTTTTAATTGTCCCGTCCATTGATTCTATGTGTCTGTAGTTTCCCTTCAGTGGAGCCGTAGTGGCGCAGGCGGACGCGTTCGCCTCAGGATCGGAAGGTCCCGGTTCGATCCAAACCAGTGCCACTGCGGTTTTGTCAAGTATTTACACATTGTCTCTCTCTCTTCGTGATTGATTTAATCTGGAATGAGTCTCTATAGCGATTATCTGAGTTGTAAGAACTTGTTTCGTAATCGAGAATGAATAAATTAGTATAAATTAAAAGTTTCCCTTGAATGTGCAGTTTCCATAGGGACTGTATTTTTAGTTTCCCGATGCCAGTAGTTGCGTTTGCTGACAAGAATGGATGAAAAAACATTTATACGCCTCTTCTTAGGAACCTTACCCAAGAATAAAGGGAAACAAATGAATGAACTGGTGTGGTTGAGCAAAGTCGGACCTGCTATATTCAATAAAACACCGCTTTTACCGCACGTTTCCTGGCATCAAAATACGGGTATGAATTAAAAGATATTGAGCCGACTGGAGTTGTCTTTATTAAGTTCACGACATGTATGATCCAATAAATGGACTGTTATGCAAAAAGACTTACCAAGGGAAAAATATCTGAGGTATTAAAGGTAAATAATTGGGGTTACTGCTGAAAACACGTTGGAACCCCGTGTCCGCTTGATAATTCTTTTGTATTAAAGTCGTATCTATGTATGTATATTAGCGTTTATCGTTGGTACCGGTTTCCCTTATGACCAACGCCCCCAGAAGAGATTAGTTATTTAAGGTTTCGGATGATAGTGCAAGATACAGAAAGCGTCCCAATTCCAGACACCCCTCGTTATTATACTTGCCAGGTGTAAAGCACCCATACATGGGACTAGGGGTGTCACGTTTAGGGAATTTGGTAAACGTGTACACGTCCATCACTAAACCTAACGGATCCGTTTACACGTTGTTTATATCAGTTTCAGTAAATCATCATACATGCTGCGTTTAAAACAATATTCTTTGAAGTAACAAATGTTACATACCTGTTTAAATATGTCTGCCGTTTTAGATACGTAATCATTTAGCTATGTAGACGTCCAGATCGCCCCGATACATGAATACAAATTCAGCGACATATATTTTCAATCAGTTGACATCCTCTTGATTAAGTTTCGCGCGCTTTACACTCGGCCCGTTTCCAAGGCTCGCGGTCAATGTCATTGCATTTCCGCTCGCGTCTGTACTTTGTGAATGATCTACATCGTTACACGGGTTTGATTGCGATTGCGATATGGCATGTTCATGAACAGTGTTCTGCTGATCGGCTAATAAAAAAGGAAGTCGTTTATATCGCGGATCAAGAAATGATCGCCAGCATAAGATCGCCGTTAAGCAAAGGCGCGTTTAAAGCAAACCGACGGACTAGATCGTCATTCAGCTTTTGTTTGACTTTCAAAGTTTCAGCAATTTGAAAACAAAGAGAATGGTGAGATAGTGGCACTGCATGACGTCATCAGTATTGCAGCGATTACGTCAAACATCTACCTTATTATTGAACCGGACTACGTACTAGAAGTTATAGTACGTAGTCAAGTTCAATTATAAGGTAAATGTTATTAACTAAGCTGTTGTATGTGTTATTTTACGTGTAAACGGATACCAAAGTTACTAAAGGTTTAGCGCTGCTAATCGAAACGCTTCCGTGTACACGTGTAAACGCGACACCCCTACATGGGACCTCGGTTTTTAAGTCTCATCCGAAAGACTGTTAGTCATTATAGTTGGTCAGCCCCGGGAATCGAACCCACAACCCCGAGATTACAAGTCTCGTGCTCTACCGATTGAGCTATTCGTGCTGACATCGTATCTATGCCCTCTCCATGCATATATAAGGGTGGTGCCGTGGTCGAGTGGTTAACACCCCGGAATACCAATCCGAAGTACCCCGGTTCGGATCCCGGCCGGGGCACTTGACATTTCAGAAACGCTTTTCAGTGTTTACCACCATCTATAGATGAACTGGATAGAAACCCAGAGGTAGTCTCACGTATCGGTGCTTTACACCGGGCACGTAAAAAAGAACCAAGTGGTGTATTCGTATAAGAGCCAGGGTCTGGTACCCGGATTCCCTTGTATCTGTATCTGTCTATCTACAGGTTGCACCGTATATACATGTACCTTGAATAAGGATGGTGGACCATAAGTACATTTAACAAACAAACGAACAAAATCTCCATGCATACATAAAGCGTATTTTACAAGCATGTACATGTATCTGATTAACTCAGTAAATGAAGTACATGTACACTGATGTTTGCAAAAAAACCGTCATCTTTAAATTACTAATTTATTATTGTAAATTAGCTTTATCTTCAAAATTCATGCCTTGGAGTTGATGCGATGGCCGCCGAGTGATTTGAGGAATTTGCATTGCTAGCCGGTGATGCCGTTCGTACAGGTCTAAGTCCTAGCTTCTGACTTCTAATGTTTTCCTCCATGTATTTATAAGTAAGCGCTCCATAAAGCCCACAAAACTGTACAACTCCTGGCCAGTATTACCGTAAATCGTACACTTTTTGCGACACTTGCAAAACTTATTATACATGTACTAAACAATATTATATAGAGTAGTCTTTTCGTGTTTTAAAATTTCAATTTAATCTCCTTAAGAATAAATTTGTTTGCTTCTTCAAATATATATTGTAAAAGATTTTTGTTCATTAATTTAAACGAAAACGATTAAAGTGTGTTTCAACCAGAAGCCTTTTCATTCCTTATTTGATATATTTATATCGATACACAGTTTACGTTTAGTGCATACGATATTAACCAATATCAACTTGAAGTCTATAAAGCTTCCTTAATATGAAGATTAGTAATAATTCTTAAAAAATGTACGGTTGTATGGCGAATTATAGTAAATTGTTACATGTACCTTGACCACTTTCATGCTGAGTAATCGATCTAAAGTGACTTCTGCATAATAAAGCATAAACGTTAGTAATCTATTTTAACAAGAAACGTCTGAAAACGTCAGTAACGGCTCGTAACGTCACGCCAATCTTGTATTTTACGTCAACGTTTCTCATGTTTTTCCCACATCAAAACAAGTGTCAGTGGCACGAAAAGTAAGACGGTGACTCCCCTTTTTTATTTGATAAAAATGCTTTAAATTGATTTAAGTTTCCATGGCGCTTTCAATTGTTTTTTTTATCTCGGGCCGTTTTTCGCAATTGACGCTAAATGCTGTTATTTTTGCTTTGAAAATTGTCGCCCCTACAGGGTTTGTTCCGCAATTTTTCATTTTTTTGGAAACAATTTTTAGATATTTTTATTTTTTCAGATGGATTAATGATTCGACAATGCATTAATGAAAGTTAGATCGTTTCGTTATCTACATAGACAGAGACATAATAAAAAAATGTTGCAATCGATTTTAATAATGTATTATTTTCTGTAGACATTAAAATACAGAATTTATTTTGAGAACGGCATATAAAACATTTTCTGGGTAAATATACTGCTCTTAAATCCGAATAAAATTCACAACAAAACAAAAAAAGTATTCGTCCTCAATTGCATTTTCATTACATGCCTTACATAACCTGTTTTGCCTTGAAATATTCCGATGCCGATATGTGTCAATTTTTAGTTCACGACAACCTACCCTAAAATTAACAAAAGCAAACCTTAATTTCTTAATATCTAACATATCCATATAATTTTCGTATGTACATTCTTGTTTAAAAAATATGTAATTGGAAAATTTTTTGTTTAATTTTTCTGCTTCATGCCAGTCCTGTAAAACATATCTTTGAATCTTTGTACAAAATGTTTTAAAAACACTTGTTCTGACGTAACAGACTAGTTTACCCATACATTTCTAAAACCATGTACATTTTTATACCTGGAGACATTGTATAAAAGATGAAAACCAGTTTATATGACCTTTTACAACATCATTATACATCATCAAATAACATTTTTTAACAAATCTAGTATTTGGCATTTTGAGAATTTCCAACCAGTATTTGACACACCTTTTTCGATACATATATCGATGTACATTTTGTGTATGTTTGCATTTATCGAGTGGAGCCGAATAAATACAGTGAAAGCGTATTCGTCGGTAGTGTCCTTAGGAGAGACACAGCTAATTATTTCATATCCTTCTCATTTCGAGGTTGATTCCGTCTTGAGTGAGTCTCGAGAACGATTATTAGAAACTGTAAGAACCTGTTTCGCAATCGTGAGTAAATAAATTAACATCAATTATTTATCGTGTAATTATTATGTCATAGAACGCTTAGAACTGATACATGTAGTAACTGCTTAAAGTGTGCCATGTAAACAAGTAAATATCTGATTTCAGGAATGGTGATTATATGGACAATAAAAAGTCAAAATGATATCTCTTCTGTATGGAGCTCTTCTTGTGGCAGTCTGTATCAAACAAGGTATGCAAATTCATTTTGAGATCAATCAGAATATTGAAAGAATAAAACTGTTTTCTTTGCTCGGACTATCAAATTAGGGTCTCACTTATTGTGCTTTTGTTTTTATCTGATACAACAGGACGAGTAACAGTGCAATAATGCAGACAGCTAATGTATCTGAGCTTGTGTACTTTTAGCTTCATAAACGTGTACTTGTTAGCAATTTAGGCAGAAATACGGTCAATATCTTATTAAAAACAGAGTCATTATTTATTGTGCCAGGCGTTACTCCAAATAAACTTGTATATGTCTAGCAGTTATGAAACATTGCAGATATTTTAATCAGTTTTATAATGTTATCATAACGAGGGTGGTCGTATTGGCCCAAGGCTGAAGGCCGAGGGCCAATACGACTGCCCGAGGACAAATAACAAGGCCAATATGAAATCACTTGATTAATGATAGTTTTATTATTCAACTTAACAATATTGGCTAAAAAAAAATGAAATGTTCTTGTAACAATAACAATTTTATTTGTTTTTAACTTAGTAAAATAAGATATGGGCGTCGTTTTATAATCTAACGGAAGTTACTTCTCCGTATTGGCCCTCTCTTTTTAACCAATCAGAATGCTTCCATTCCATATTGGCCCTGTTTTATCGTATTGGTCCTGCTTTTCTCATATTAGTTTAGTTTATACTAATTTATTTTACCTCGATTGTGAAGAAAGCTTGAAGGTTATCGAGTCACTCTCGTGTCCGCTTCCTGAAAAAACCAGTACTGGTGTCATTTGATGAGGTACGGTCGTGACCCCAGTGGGGCTCGAACCCGCAACCTCCGGGATGAGCGGCATACACCTTTACCTCTACACCACCGCTCCCGTCTTTTCTCATATTGGCTCAGTTATGCTTTGTATTTGCTCTACCTGTTTCATATCATGTGCGCAATTGATCTTATACAGTGTGTAATGTTGTAAAGATGAATAATAATAATTAGAATAAGCAAGATGTAACATGTAAGCCCTTGACAAACATGTAGCTAAAACATGCATACGGGGCTGTTTATAGTAGCATGTAATGCAAAATTTGACAAATTGTGTTATTATAGATCTATTGTATTTTATGTAGATAAATGTAAATGATTAACTGTAAGTTAGACTAGAACAATCTCGCATACATTAATCAGGTTGACTTTTATTCTAAAATGTATCAGAACAGATCAACAGTCAGTTTATAATTGTTTCTTATACATACCATATATTTAAGATAGAAATGTAAAAACTTATTTTTTATTTTGGGAGAAAGGTGCGTTGAATCTCTAAAAACCAATCATTAAAATTAATCATTACTGATCTTGAGCTCTCCACTCATTTTGTATTTTTCATAACTGCATTTTGAATTATGGATACTCTTAACTGAGCATATTGTGTTCACTTACCGTCGTACGTCCGTCGCACGTGCTGTAAACCATGTTTTGCAGTTTTCAGTTTCCTCCACAATCATTTTATAAAAACAAGCCTGGCATGGATGGGTTCTTCATATGTTCCACACAACAAGTTGTTCACAGACATAAATTCCATGTAAACCAATATGAAATATTTTAAACATCTTGTTTGGCAAAACCACAAGGTCAAAAGCATATATATTTGTTATGAAGTCTTCTTAATAGTCCACGACTAAGTGTAACCAGGTAATGACCCTTGAGTCAAAACTGACACCGCCAGGAGGTTACTTGTTTTATGTATACATACCGAAAAGCTTTGAAAATATTATTTGCCCCGCACGTGAGTCATTTGTTTTATATAGCATTTCACGTGTATGCGGAATATGAAAACTGGATTTAGAAATAATCCAAGAGAAATGTTTCTTGTTCAACTTTCTACCAAGATTAATCACTATTGTGTATTCGTCAAAAACATGGTAACACGAGGCCCGGGTAAATATTCTTTATGTGGATGTGTTGAAATATCTTTTGCTCAGAAGCCATGAATAAGATTGTGATGCTATGTGGTGGGAATGGTCTTTTTATGACCCTCTACAAACCTATTCAGGACTTATTGATTAATACTTAACTTTGATTCCTATATGACTAAATCCTCTTTACAATTGCCTCTCAAATGTCTTTCAAAATATGACAACCCAGTAAAGTTTAACGTGCTCAGGTGTTTCAATGAAATTACGATGTGCCACTAATAAATATATATTGTTTTTTAAATTACATGTAGTTAGTTTTCCTATAAAGGTATACTTCAAAGCAACATTGTGCTGTCATTGTCTGAAAAGATCGTGCGAGAAAATACCAGCGCTACACTAACATGTTCGAAGGCAACTGGATCGGTGTACTCAACCAAATGGATAACCTCAATGGAAGGTACACAAGGAGGGTGCGGCATTTCAGGTGACACGTGTGAGACGTTCAACTTCCTAACTAAAGACGACCTATACGACTGTATTTGTAACGACGGAATTATTTCTGTACTGTTGAAAAATGTGGACCGCTATCAACATGGAGCAACTTGGAAATGTGGAGATCTACAAGGTTTCAGTAACACTGTTGTCATAAACGTGTCAGGTAAATACATAATATGTTAAGTGACATTGGAACGATAGTTCCTTAATAGTTAGGATTGTCACTTGCCTGATGCCTTTACTGAACATAATAAATTAAAAAGTTTATAGTGTAACTCGTTTAAAAGATATAAATCCGATTGTTTAGCTACTGTATGTTTTAATAGCGAGTACAACGTACATGTACGTTTATACTGTAAATTGGCTTTTTGTCGCGTGACGAATGTTTTGATATGCGTAATAATAGCATAAAGGCAAAAATCAATATAGTTAATTTTAACAAGCGTCATACTGTTACATGAAGAGCGAAACACTTAACCTATGTGTGTTAGTAGGTTGCACGTGAAATATCAGCAAAATTTAAGTTAAGTCATTAGAAGTTCATTTAAAATTCAGCTTTTTGTTGCATGTCCATAAACATTTTAGTCAAGCTTCAGGTCAGTTTCTTGCAATTACTTATGTTAATGGCGGTTGTCTAAATACATACATGATACAAATATGATGGACAACTGTTTGCTCGAACAGATACTCGGAAGCTGTGCCATTTAACATAATAATTCTCGCAAACAGTAAACAATTGTAAGTTGACTGATACCGTTAAGTCGTTATCATTCAGGTTTCAATTGGCACGTTAAGTTTTCACTCTCCAATTATTTTTCAGTTTTTTTTAATCTTATAGAAAACATTATTTTTCGAAAAAACATCTTGTGTTTTTATTGTTGTTGTCCGAGCTAATATTGATTAAATACTTTTGCATCATAAACTAGTTAAATAGATAATTAGAAAAGAGAGCAACCAGCAACAATTTTTCATGTTTTCTCTCTTATTAAATTCGTATTTATTGTTGTTTTCAGTTCGTGTTACTATTGACTCATAACTTTATGCTTTACGAAATAACCATATGTTATAAGAAGAGTAGCAAACAGCAACATCTTTTTTATGCTTTGTCTCTTATTGGAAAAAACTTTCAAAGAAAACAAAAGATTCCCAAAAAACTATTCTACTATAAGACAATTATTAAACATTTATTCTAACAGATGTTACAAAATCAGTGACTTTTTTCAAAATTTGAATAACAAATACATATTACAGAAAGCAAAAGTTGACCGCTACCTTGAAATACTACATAACGTTTTGACTTTTCTGTCAACACATATATATATAAATTGTATAACTTTTTGTAACAGTAAAGCCTAAATGACCAAATGATGTAAACAATGTGTTTCATACGGCAGAAAAAGTGTCAAGCGTGTATCAGCAGGCAATCGATAAGTTTTGGGGATTAGGAGTTTACGGAAACAACTACGGTTCGGTAATATCCGTAAATAACGGTCAGGGTCATAAATCAGTGATTATCGATTGTACTGGAATATTGAACTTGACGCGTAACTTTTGTGAAAATCTTATGTTTTAATTTTTATCATTTCTACCAGAAGATAAAGAAAATTCAGCATTATCATTCACATTACTTGCAATTAATAATAATGATCGACTTATATCAATAGTCCTAGAATTAAACGAAAGACAGTTTAAAATTACAGTTTGATTTGATTTAGGACAATCGAGGCCCTTGGTACTTCAAGTTAAACAACAGTGTATTACTAGATGAAAATATCAGAACAAAATAACTATCATCAAGATAACAGACGTGAATAAAAATCCAACACTAAACACATTATGGGAAATAATAAAAGGTAACATAAGAAATGAAACAATCAAATATGCAACACACTAAAGAAATAAAGAACGAAAGAACAAAAAGTTAAATGAAGAAATATAACAATTAGAAAATGAACTTATCGAAAAGCAGGGATATTCAGAAGAGTTAAAAAGACATTTGGACAAGAAAAAACAGGAAATATATAACAGTGTTGATATAAAATCAAACGGCCTTATGATCAGATCAAAGCGATAATTATTGAGGGAAATGGAAAAAAAACAGCAGGTATTTTGCAAACCTAGAATAACGAATTGCGGAAAAGAAAAATATATAGAAATTGGTCATCAACAACAAGAAATATACAAAACAAGAAGAAGTCACATATAGTAAAGTATATTAAAAAAAGGACAAAATAGGTTCACATTTGTTGGAATACAATTTCTTTGCAGAAAATACTAATACATTGAATGAAGAAGATAAAATAAAATGTCAAGGACAACTAACTGAAAATTAATGCCTTCAAGCGCTTAAAGAAATGCAATTTCAAGAAAGTCCGGGGTCAGACGGCATAACCGTAGAATTTTATAAATTGATTTAGGAAGATATGCATTGTTTTTACATAAAATCAATAAATAACTCACACACCATAAGAAAGTTAAATGATATACAAAAACAAGGAATTTAAATTTATCTTTATTGCCATAACCAAATAAAAATACATCACTTGTATGTAACTGGCGATAAGCCAATACGTTTGTTAAATGTAGATTATAAAATAGCAACACAGGCAAAAGCAAAACGGTTAGAAATAGTTTTAAGTATATAAGTAGGTCATTCACAAACAGGATTTGTAAAAGGAAGATGTATAGGAGAAAATGTACGCACACTATTTGAAACTATCGAATATTTAAACAAATTGCTTTTCTTAGTTGATTTTAGAAAAGCCTTCGACAGCCTAAATCATGAATCCATGATTTATTGCTTAAAACGTTTAAACTTTGGAAACATTTATACGATTGGTAAACACTTTTTATATAGATATACAATGTATCAAGAATTATACTGCATAATGGTCATTTATCTGAACCTGTCAATATACAACGAGGTGTCAGACAAGGATGCCCTCTATTACCCTCCTTATTCATTTTCTGTATAGAATTGTTAAAATATATCATTGCTAAAGATAAAATTATATAAGGCATAAAAATCACGAAAAAGAAATCACGCAATACTTATTTTTTCCAGATGATGCAACCTTTTTCAAAAATGATGCTAAAAATCATTTGATAAATTAGTATCTGTAATAACAGACTTTGAATATGCCTCTGGTCTCAAATTAGATAGAGATAAATCCGTTATTCCGCGAATTGGATCTCTAAGAAAAACAAATTTAACATATTGTCAGGATAAGAAATTTACATGGACGTCGGAAAATGCAAATTTGTCAGGGAATTTTTACAAATAATTCACAACACAATATCACATTAAATCTAGATCCAAAACTTATAAGTTTTAAGAACGGTTTAAAACAATGGCAACACAGAAAACGCACTCTACTGGGCAAATTATTTACAGTTATTAAATCATTTGCATCACTATAACAAAATTCACACGATGACATTTTTAAAGACATATTTAGTAAAGCTATGTTTAATTTCATATGGGACAGTAAACCAGATAAAATCAAACGGGACATGCTTACTCTAGAATATGAATTATGATGTTTAAAAATGGTGGACATAAAAGAAATATTTGTATTCAAATTAAATAGAAAAAGCTTCTTTTCAGACATATGAAAAGTGTGGTATACAATGAAGCCATTCACGCGTAACGTAGACGAAAAAAAGATTATTTGGAATAACTCTAATATGAAAATACAGAAAAAGATGGTTTAATATGAGAACTGGCATAAAAGAGGTATAAAACAAATGGAACATATTGGATTACAGAGTAAAAGATTGTTACACATTTGAGATGTTTCAATTTCTATACTATATACATGTACCAAATAATGACTTTCTAAAATACCATTAGCTAATTAATAAAATACCAAAACATTCAAGACAGTCTAAGAATATAACATTTATCCAACTCCCCGAGAGAACAATACCTGCAAAAATAAGAAATGTTCAGTATAATTTTTGATGCGTTTAGTCCCAACAAATACTTATTCATATGTAAATTAATACCTTCAAAGCTGTGTGGCCTTTGTAGCATGTATGAAGAGACAACTGAACATCTTTTTTTGGACATGTAGACATACTCAACGTTTATGGAGTCAGTTAATCAACTTTTTAAATACAAGTCTCAAAATTGAACTATTGAAAATGTATAGTTTGGCATTTAAACACTCATTCTCACCAAAGTGCAACAGTTGGGGCTTGATTAAAAGTCATTTTTCGACCACTTTCAATCGTTTGAATCAAACCTTTTTTGAAGTCACTCTGTATTAGGAAACTATTTCCAAACATTTATCAGTACGAGCTTCCTGTTTTCGAAATTAGTTGACAATTTGTGGACATCGATCATTTACGGGACAAACTGTGATGCAAATTTCCCTTATGTTATCTGCTCTAATATGTCCACAGCCATTGTGTATTGCACATAAATTGATTTTGCCCGCGAGTTATAAGAAAAATATGTATACAAATAAAGTTATACAAAAGTTACAAAAGTCAATGTAATTAATGACTCGTAAATGGTGACTCGTAAATGACAGCAATTCAAACATGTGTATAATTGTCTAGTGTGTCGAGAAGCTTGCTAACAATGCTAGAATACCAAAATGTATTAATATTACAACCAAATTCAGAAGATACGTCAAATAATTGCAATATATGGCTTGTAAATGTCTTACTTATAAATTGTTGCAAAATCAAGTCTAAGCTCCAAAAGTAATAGGAATGTTTGACAAATTGTCAACATTTAAGCTCTTTTAAGGAACAAATATCTCAGCTCGGCATAGACAGAAAGACGTCAACATGGACTTTTAACAAAGTGTTTAATTGAGAGTTAAATGAATGGCCCGTAAATGTTTGTTTTTTTTTAGATAACGCTGCAGTGTTCCAAAAACACGGGTTTAAGTTTGCATAACAGATTCTGTTAGCTCTCAGATCTTTGTTTTACCAAACATGTAATAGTATTAACTATTTGTTTGGATGTACCAATACCAAAACGTGTAGTAAAATGAGCTATTTCACGGTGCATTGGGAATGACTCGAAAATGATCAGCGGGTGGTGACACGGACTTATAAACTTACTTTTAATCTTCAAAACTTCTGAGGATAACAAAAATGTTTTGTTTCATAAAGTTCCATCCAAACTACAAAGCTATTGTTAAGTTCTCCTGTTTCTTCTCATAAATAACTCCTGAATATAACACTGGTTACCTGGAGACTCGTTATTTTATGTACTCATAAAACTAACCGTAACGTCAATTAGAAACATCCAATACTTTGCAAAAACGTTTGCAAAAATTACGGCATAATGTCTCTAGTTTTGTTATGCAAAGTCTCGACATGATATTTTCTTCAGAGGCCTTGGAAGAGTGCAAAGAACACTTGAAACATGTAATGGTATCCTTTGGTGAGAATGAGTGAAACGAAAAAACAAGAAATATACATACTTTAATTTTTTTTGGAAAAGCTTTCATATTCAAACTTCCAAGAAACGTTTACTGTAAAATTATTTTTTATGCGTCTGCTCGTTCTGGCGAATATTTAATATTCTTATACTATCTTAGTGATTATTGTAATTAGTCAGTTATTATGCCTAAAGTACGTTGTATTGAGTAAGTGTAGTTGACGTGCTTGTCATGCTGTATTTACAGATTGAGAAATATACTATACAATTACAAGTCAAGTTTTCTCAACCTTCTTCTGGTCATAACTTGAGAAGGAAAAAAAAACATAATCAAATATATTGACATAGATATCTCATTCCATTTTTTATATGTGTTTATTAATAATTTCAAGTAAAGGTATAATTTCTAAAAATATTCTAAAATATTTCAAGGATCTCAAATTTTTAAAATCAAAATACTATTATCTAACGATTTTAAACATTTTGTACTTCTTTTCAGTTCCAGTGAAACACGCAATATTAAAAGAATCTAGCAATAGACCGACATATGAAAATGCAAAGTTTACATGTAACACATCGTACAGTCTTCCACCCGCTCTGATACGCTGGTACCGTAGTAATGAGTCATCTACTGTTGAAATACGAAACAACACAGACAGTAGCGTACATTTAAAGCGTGAAAGCTTCAAGAGAGATGACAATCTCATATCAGTCGTGGAAACACTGAGCTTTAGAGTCAGCAGATCAATCCATGGCTGTAATGTTTACTGTAACGTATCATCTATAAATAGTAATCTGGTTATGTCAAACAAGATATCGCTGTCTGTAACCTGTAAGTATTTAAATAATAAAATCTGATTTTATGCTAGTGAAATAATGTGTTCTATCAGTAACATATGTTCGCACTTTATCATTAAAAGTGTGATGGATCTAATATCAGTCACTGTGTCACAGTGATATGTGTCGGAACTACTTTTTTCAGTCGTACATGTACATAATGTAGCTACCCTGTGCATGTTTGTTAGTATTTAACATAAAACAAAACAAAAAAAGTTTGTTTTGAGTATATATAGAATACATCTCATCTCAAAGTGATAAATGCTTCACGCTTTTGAAAATATAAAAGGTGATTAACTTTTCGTTTGGATATATTCCGTATCCATTCAAAACAAACAAATATCCAATATTTATTACCCCCCGCCAACACTGTAGGGATATTATTTTGAGTGTTCCGTCCGGGGACATAACCAAGAAACCAATGGATGGAATTTCATAAGACCGTACATAAGTATACAATAGCATAATGTCGCGGCGCACGCGCAACATTCATCATAATTGTCTTAGTATCTCAAGAGTTATGGCTCTTTAATTGTTTCATGTTACATATTTTATGTAAAAACTTTATAATTGTATTTGTCTGAAACCAGTTATCAACATTTAATAGTTATTGGCTCAAATAATGAAAGGATCACTCTTTCAACACGCAGAAACCGGCTATGAACATTTAGTTGTACTTGGCTCATATATTTAATGATCACTCTTTTTGATATCCACCCTTCACCCCCTGCCCCAAACCCCATCACTATTGGGGATGGGGGGGAGGGGGGGTTGAGGCCAGCTATTCAAAACTTGTTTTTCTGTGAACAGGGTTGATTATGTTTGCCCATAAGGACTATAACGCTTTTCTTACATATTTTATATAGAAGAATGTTTTTCTTAAATTGAAAGTGCTGATTTGATTTAACTTACAACAACCGAGTCTTGTATGACTGTAAGATGCCGAAAAAAGAAAGTTGATGAGGACCCAGTGATGAAGTTTAAAAAGGTTTGAAGTGGCTGGTCGGAATTAGACTATGTTTGTCACAATAACTCAACATTGTAGTTTATTAAATGCTTCTTTTATCTGAAATAGTCTGACCCATACACCCAGTTGCTCCTTTTCAGTGAATTGCTTAATTTGGCGGGGATATAAATTCACCGAATTCGCTTGTTCAATATTGTGTAGGTATTTCACAAATGTAATCTTACTCGTAGTTGTTTCCTATTGAATGTCTATTGAGCGAGGTATTAATGCATATGTTTTTATATATTTCTTCCTAGTGCAGACTGTTCACCATTATGAAAAGATCCATACAACTTATAAGTAACTTTATACAGCGGCAAACATTGTGAAGCGATAGGTGAATAACATATTTTTACAATGATGCAAGAGTATATAGACCCTAACATTTATACAGTGGCGCCGGTATGTTACTGCGCATGCCCAGCGTGCAGCGTGCAGCGTGCAGCGTGTAGAACCGTGCAATTGCTATTGCGCATGCCCAGCGTGCAACGCGTAGGAAACCGTGCAATTGCTAGTGCGCATGCCCGACGTGTAGTCGCTAAACGTGAAACGTGTAAGCGCATTTATCATTGGGCTACATGTCTTGGTCTGGATAACACCTGGTCAATTCCAGCATATTTCAATCAATCGCCTGCATTTTTCGCCAATAGTCGTACTTTTCCTATCATCTAATCAACCTCGCCGATGCAAAAGGAAGTCGGTAATCGGCATGTTTAGATTTTATCAAATGAAGTATGGAAAATAGCCAATTTTTTTAAAATGAAAACATCAGCCCAGATTCCAGTTATATACGCAAGACAAAGCCTCTGTGTCGAGCTGATACTGTTGTTCAGAGGTAAGATACATTATGTGACAGGAGATATTTACGGTGGCACAGAGGTGACATGCACTACTTTTTTCTTTTTTTAATTACACTTCTCTTTTTTTATGTCGTTCCCTAATCTCACTATTTCCATTTCGAAGGCAGACCGATTTTACAGGTGACATGACAGTAATAAAATATTAGATCTGTGAAATGGGTCACACTGAAACGCCAAATCAATTAGTCGTGTCGTTCCCACTACTGGCATGAGACCAGTTTCCAATTTCCCGTCACATAGCTTTCGCGTAACTCTTCAGAATGGGAATACCATACAGTTTCGAACACTGTCATCCAAACATTAGCAGCAAACAAAATTTCATTTTCTAAAGATACATATAAGTACTTACAAAGAAATTCTACATTTTACCTCTGTCACTGAATTTGTTTACATGACAACATGTGAGGGATTTGTGCATGCACGGGAGATGACCGGAAAAGTGTGCCCACTCTAGATGGCAATTTCCCCCCTTGGTACCGAAAAATAGATGAATTTCTAAAACTCCTCTTAAATGCTTAATTTTCGCTAAAAGTGATATCAATTAATTTTTTTAAGTCAAACCGTGCTGATAAAAAAAAATTGCTTGCAAAACATAGCACAGTTAAGTGTTGATAAATGATAACACAGTGATGTACGAAATGGAACGGCAAGGAAGGGATAATAGACAGACACTCGTTATGAGCGTGGGATAAGCAGGGTAAGAAAGTTACAATTAGGAAATAAAAGTTCTCGCAGATTTAAGTTATTTATGATTCCAAATATGTTCAAGATGAAATTATGTCGGAAACTTGTACTGTACCTTAACTAATTAACACTCATTACGCTATCCTTTCAGAGCATGCGCGAAAGATACTGATCTTGTTTACATCATTGAAAAGGGGATAGACTTTTAAAAGTTTGTAAATGTGTAGATGACTTTTGTTTACAAGATGCATTTAAAAATAAATACAGAAAACCTCTTTTTTTTGTCGGAAACTGGTCTCTTACCAGTAGATACTTACTGAAGGGAACGACTTAGTATGTCGTGGTAACAAGTTACTAAGTGAAGGGCATGACATCAATAAAGGAGAAGTTAATGTTAATTTTGCAATTCTTTGTTTAATGGCTTGACTCCAGCAGGAGCCCACAATTTTATTTTTGAATGACATTATTTTTTGATATTTTTTATTCTTTCGCACAATACTTTAATAGGACTTCAGTACTGGCAAACTTATATTTTATATTCCGATGATAAACACTGTCGGACCACTAAGAAGTAGCCTTTGACACTTCACAGTACAATGTAACAAGAGGAGCGGTGGTGTAAAGGTTAAGGTGTCGGCCACTCATCCCAGAGGTTGCGGGTTCGAGCCCTACTTGGGTCACGACCGTACCTCCTCATATGACACCAGTACTGGTTTTTATAGGAAGTGGACTCAAGAGTGACTCGATAAGCTGCAAGCTTTCTTCACAATCGAGCTAAAATAAATTAGTATAAACTTAACTAAACTGTAACAGTCCGAACCGCTGTATCTATTTTAAAGTATGTACAATGTATGTAATTAGAGTTTTATCGTTGGTACTGGATAATCCATATGACCAACGCCCTCAGAAGAGGTTAGTTATTTTCAGTTTTCGGAGGATAGTGCAAAATACAGAAAGCATCCCAATTCCACACTCTATGTTCTTTTACATGCCAGGTGTATTGCGCCCATACATAATGGGACCTCGGTTTTAAGACACATCCGAAAGACTGTTTCGGTAGTTATTTTAGGTCAGCCCCGGGAATCAAACCCGCAACCCTGAGATTACAATTTTCATGCTCTACCTATTGAGCTAACCGGGCTTACGTTTCTATTAGCCTTTCAAATTCCCAATTTCAATCGTTACGGTGAATTAATCAAATATATGAAGCTATAATGTCCTCCTGCAGGGATTAAGGAGTAACATGTTTGATAAGAGAATACATTGTGTGCATAACTGACTGGTCAGCCCTTTTTTAACAAGGACAATTAAAGTACCAGCTGAACCAAAAACATATCTGCGGGCCGAGCTTGGGGTTGCTACCCTAAAGCCCAGCCCTGAATCCGCGGTTGGGTTTCCCATATGACCAACACCCCCTAACGATGGTTAGTTATTTTAGGTTTCGGAAGGTCCCAATTCCAGAGACACCCCTGGTTCTGATACATGCCAGGTGTATATCACTCATACATGGGACCTTGGTTTTTAATTTTTTATCCGGAAGACTGTTAGTAATTTTATTTGGTCATTAACGGGAATCAAACCTGCAACCCGGAGATGACAAGTCTCATTCACTACCGATTGAGCTAACAGGGCTAACTGTTGAAACTTTTTCAAGGGCTATGTCCATCTTGATTTTTTTGACTATTTAATTGTCTTAATTCTTTGAGAACACAGTTTACACATCTGACAGGTTACTCCTGAAGGCAACATATTCTCATAAAATGTGCCGTATACCCATCACTTGGCTAAATATAATCAAACCTCTTCTATGTCAAAGGTCGCCACATGTTGTAAGATGCGGCCTTATCAGGATAATCCGGTAAACTTGTACCTAAGTGATTCCAATTGTGTTGCAACAATATACTGGTAGTTTGTAAAACAGGGCCGGGCTAATGTGTACCGCAGTCCAAAATTCCTGTACCGCGAGTAAAATGAACTACTCATTTTACACATTGTTAATTAGATTGACACGTCTCGACAAAAATAGCACATTACATTGTAATTTATTAAGGTATCTGCCACTAAGTCTTGCGGCCAGTCTGGTGTATAAAAAAATGCCGCCTGGTTATATTAAAGAGTTTGAATTGTGTTTATAGCAATAAAACAATTATTGCTTTATATAATAAGTCACCTGTGCAATAAAAGAATAAGGAAACTGTCTGAACTAATTGCTGTTAGTTTCCTTAATGTACAGTGATATAGTGAAATGCGTCAAATGTTTGCCGGTTTTATGTCATAGCTTACACTTTAATTCATTTTCTAAAGAGATTAATCAGCATTTAGGATCTTGTGATGAATGGTGTAAGGTATTCACTGTCGGCATAATCAAGTGCATAAATCTCTACTTACAACATGCTATTTTTCATCCTATCTTAATTTCCGGAAAGAAAGATATCAGTTCAACATGATGATTGATCCAATCAGAAACTGCGAGTCACTTTCCCAGTGCTCAGATGTACTAGCTTTTGTCCATAGTGCCACAGTCAGCAGATTTGTACATTTTAAGTGATCCTGGGGCTTTAAGGTAGCTATCGACGCTAATTTGCTTTATAATCGCAAATTTCCGTTTTTATGCATTAATATATGTTCAATTTAACTTCTACATATTAGCGAAATCAAAGGTGATGAAAAAATATTTAAAACGTGCTTTATGAACCGTTAAAGTTGATCGGTACGTATTCCAACAGCGTCGCGCTCTCTGTGTGTCAATAACCGTTCATAGCTCCGCCCCTTTTGAGGCGCCGATAAGGAATTATCAATAAACGGGTAGAATCAAATGGTATTGATCAGTTAATTGTTCGATTGTTAAATGTGTACGCTTAGCAATTCAGAAATTATAAATTAGATTGTTTTTATTTGTATTAGTAAACATGGGAAACAAGAGAAACAAAAGGCAAAAAATTAAATAAGATTTTGTTATAATTCGAACGCATTTGAAATAATTCTAGTCAAACAGTTTATTCTATCACAGTATTCAGATGAATTTACATTCTTTTTTAATAATTTTCAGAACCTTTTATTATATAATATCTCATAATTTGTATAATACGGTTGCACGAAGGCCAGCGCATGATAGTTGTGCTTATTATTTACAGATGTTGCCAAATTTTATTCATCGCCTTATTAGCTCTGATTACTAAACGAATTAGTTTTTTCGGATAAAATCGGAATTTAAACTAATTAAATTTGTTTAAAATTATATAAAAACCATTAACGTCTTTTCAAGTTGTTTACAACAGTTTCGATTGTAATGATTATCAATTACCCCGCATGTCATATACCCCGTCAACTTCTCCATTTTCCCCGCTGTGTACCTCAAATACTTTAATCACGTGACTGTCTTGTCGAAATACCGTATCCGCAATAAATCACATAGAAAAGGTAGTAATTATTGCATTAAAATGATTCTGCGGGCGGATCTTGCAATTTTTCTGATTTGGCAGGGTTAAGTAGTGTATGGATGGTCATATTATTGTTCTTACGTATAATTGGATGCATTTAAAGACAATTGAACAGGAATGTGGGGTATTCACCACCGGGGTCCAGTCAGCCATGCGAATTCACAGTAGATGTCAATTAACATGACTGGTCACTGGTAGACTAGCTTCTGTTTATCATATTCAGCTACTGTATAACTTCCTTACATTATGTACAGATAATGTAGGAAAGGGATGTTAGTTATACATAAATTTTAAGACCTTCATAAGATGTTATTATTCTATTTTATCAGTTACCTTTTAGGTACGTAATTCCCAGTCAAATTAGATTATAAAACAAGAGTGTCAAACTGTCACAAAATACGCCCGTCAAGGAGGCATAACTCGGTATCTGGCAGTTCATTGGAATTGTAAAATCTGTTAGAACTATAGAACGGACAAGGCTAATTCACCTGTTTGAACTATAGAGCTGAGAAGGTTTATAAATTATTTCATCATTTTTCCATAACTCAAGGGCCATTATTCAAAAGTGTCTTGAGCAGTATTGCTGGTCATCAAAACTGGCCTAGATATTATGCTCAAATATTTTCACAAAGTTTTGTGAAGATCGGATAAAAACTGTTTGATTTAGGCTTTTCGCATAATTAAAGTGCCATTATAAATCCAAAAGTGCCTAGACTAACAAGTTGATTTAGCTGGTTATCAAACTTGGCAGAGACATCATGCCCACAAACATGTTCAGCAACTTTGGTGAAATAAAAAAATCTAAGTCCCCAACCAGAAAATCCTAACCAGGTACAAAAATGTCAAAACACACCAAAACATTGGAGGTACCATTCATGTTGTACCACAGAAAAGTGGTCTCGGTTTTTCCGTACTGCCAATAATAAAAAAGTTACAAAATATGCTATTGATAGTAACATAAAAGGGAAGTAATTCAATAAAAAAATTAAGCAAACAAAATAGGATCTCCCAAATAAAAACAAGAGCACTGTAATCAAGAGCAAATGCAGAGCAATATCCACACAGTTATATGACGCTTGAACCCTAAGTGTGACCTTGACCTTGAAGTGAGCCATCCAGAACATGGCTTCTGCATATCGTCTCAACCCAGCAAGCAAGCTCAAATGGGACCCATATGGGCTGTACCTGGGCAAACCCTGCATTGGTTACCGATGTGGGACCCATCTGGGACCCATATTAGAAAGTTTTGCCCTTGTTGGGCCCACATGGGACCCATGACATAGAAACCTTTCATAAATATATAAAGTCTACGTCATGTACGTTGAAAAACATAAAAGCTGGTCTTTTTTCTGTAATTGAATGAATATTCTTTTAAAATATTACATTTTCCCATTGAAAGATGTGTGTTGGTAACTAATATGGGACCCTTGTGGGACCCATGTTGAAATATTTTGCCGTTATAGGACCCACGTGGGACCTATATGAAGAAATACTTCCTTTTTAAACTTTATAAAATACGATATACATTGAAGTTTTTAAAAGCTGGTCTTTTTTAGTTATTTTAGGAATGTTCTTCTTCCGCACTGTAAGTCCTGAGTTCATTACATATGTCGGACCCATGTAGGACCCACATGGGACCTATACATGTATATGAAGAAAGGTTGTTGTTTAATAGTATAATTAAGATACAATATACATTGACAGACGATAAAAGTGGATCTGTTTTGTGTAATTTTGTGATCTACCTGTAGTTCTTTGATATAATTGTACACATTTAGTTTGTATATTATCTTTTAAAATATTATATTTTCACATTGAAAGATGTGTGTTTGTTACTAATGTGGGACCCTTGTGGGACCAATATTTAAAGATTTTGCCCTTATAGGACCCACGTGGGACCTATATATGAAGAAATACTTCCTTTTTAAACTTTATAAAATACGATACATATTGAAGTTTTTAAAAGCTGATCTTTTTAGATATTTTAGGAATGTTCTTTTACAAATGCAGTGCTTCCGCACTGTAAGTCCTGAGTTGATTACATATGTCGGACCCATGTAGGACCCACATGGGACCTATACATGTATATGAAGAAAGGTCGTTGTTTAAAAGTATAATTAAGATACGATATACATTGACAGATGATAAAAGCGGATCTGTTTTGTGTAATTTTATGATCTACATATGTAGTTCTTTGATATAATTGTACATATTTAGTTTGTATAATATTGAAAGCTGTGCATTGATTACCCATGTGGGCCCATTTTGGATCCATATTAGAAGGTTTTGTCCTCGATGTATGGAAGTATAGTATATGTCTTAAAACAAATAAAACACGATGTTCGGTGAAAGATGATAAATAAAAGATATTTTTCTGTATTTTTATGAATATATGTGTGTACATTAAAAGTCCTGCATATCATAATGAATCCATGGTTTTGCCCATATGAGACCCACATGGGACCAATGAGGGAATATCTTTAAACAGATAAAATGAACGCGATCCACAGAAAAACACTCAAATTTTGTCATTGTATAACAGAAATGTTAATCCTAAATTAGCAGGTTGGTGCCATTTGTGTGCATACGTGTTTACATTTTAAACTGTAATTAGGGGCCTACTCAACACTGTCTGATATTGGACCCATATTGGTCGCACAGCGTGCACCAGCTAGGGTTAATTCTTTTATTTGAAACAGATGCCAGTTGGACCTTTTCATAACTGCTTTACGATATACTGCAGCATAGAATATATTTTAATATCCAGTCAAGGGTCATATAATGACATTGTAATCACAAATCCAGTAGGAAATAAAGTTGAAATGTAATGAAGGCTTGTGTTCATTATCTTTACCGCTCACACCAGTATTGGAAAGGAACGACAACTCTGAACAAGACATGGCGCCATTTTTGAAGGACTGAATGAGAGGTAAATTAAACAGAAAACTTGTTTTGATTATTATAGGAATATAAACGGTAAAACTGTTCAAATACATGATCAATATTGGTAATTTCTTTGGTATTTGTGTGCATATGTAAAACT
The DNA here is from genome assembly GCA_022818135.1 of Saxidomus purpurata. Lineage (NCBI taxonomy): Eukaryota > Metazoa > Mollusca > Bivalvia > Venerida > Veneridae > Saxidomus > Saxidomus purpurata. The sequence continues at coordinate 88,364 of JAFMSR010000068.1, forward strand.
TTGGTTTTTCCGAAGCTGATTTGCATTTGTTTACAGTTTTGTCATATTATTTCGCGAGGAAATTTATAGGTTTTGCTCAAGTCAAGATATTTATTTACGGAAAGTCGGATGTCTTAACAATATAATCAGGTCTATACGTAAGCTTACCTATGGGATAAACTAAAGATTTTTTTAATTCTATGCACAATTGCGATGACTGAAGTTTGATGTTATTTAAAGCTGTGGTACTGGTCAAGTTCCGGTGAATCACTTGAAAGTAAAACCTATTTCCGAAATTATGTATGTTCATGTTTGTATTTAACTATCAATCCTTTCTTATTTCATCAAGCACGACTGATGCCCATGCAGTTCCTGACACTGCTCGAAAAGATTATCGAGGAGCAAAAGGAGCAGCGACGACTCCTACAGCTATTACTTACAAGGGGACCAGCAGTTGAGGAAAATAGTTCCTCACTTCCAGAAGAGGTTTCTTTCCCCATTACAACGGTGGAAGACATAGACTCCTTTAATGAATTACTGAAGGAGTCTGACAAATATTCATGTGTGGTGAGCATAATTAAGATTAAGTTACTTATTTTGTACAAACCTATTTTTTCGTCCTAGAGGAATGGTTTAAAAAGCCGCATGTGAATTGAAAACTATATTTAAGAGTAATTACACTCTTTATTGTACATTATATCCACCATCGTCAATTGATGCCACTATTATACTAAAGAACCTAACACTTACTTTTTTAACGATTCTTTTTCACTTTCCTAAGTAACTATAAATGAAGTGTTGGATACTCACCCTTTTGCAGAGTCAGTAGAATGTGAACAGACTAATAAAAGAAGTCATGACAAATGAACTTGCAGTTCAGTACAATCTGCAAGGACAGAAAGGCAAACTCCCATTGAATACTCTTCATTTCATGAGTGTTCTGTTTAGTAAGTAATTTTGCCGTAGATTTGGTACTTCATTAACGGAGAAGCATACCGGTAGTTGTTGAGAATACCATATTAATTTAACCTTGATCTAGGTAGCCTTGGAATGAGGTTAATATTAGGTCCATAATTTTTTTATTTACCAAAATAATCATTATGTGTTCTTTATTCAAATTTGAATGAATTTATAAGTGAACCTCAACATCTTGCAGCAATAGCATAACATGGATATTTGACAAAGTCAGTTGTATTATAATAATCAATATCTTAAAAGAGACCACTTTTTAATCTTTCATTGTTATTTGTACTGAAAAAACAATTACCATCTCATTATCGAAGTACGCAATGGTACATGGTTTACAGGAATAACCATCCAGTGCAGACATATACATGTACCAAGTCATGTCACTTAAGACAAACCCGTCACAATGCATGACTAATCAGGTAGTCATACAATCTTGATTTTTAAGTTTAGATACCTAGTGTAATAAGTCAATAACATATGTATATTTTTGTTGTTTCAGGAGCTCTCCAAAGGAATCCATCAACAAAACTGGCAACAAGAAAAGACCTGGAGCTAGAAGTAAGAAAATGGTTGTCTGGTGCCCGTGACAGGGATGGGGGCAGAAAAGAAAAACCAAACTCTAGTAATCCCACCACAAAATGATACGGACAATTCCGATGGAGAAACACAGAATGAATAATCCTGCTTAACCTAGCGTCTATCCCTTGGAGATATTGCTGTGAAACTTGGAATACTTGCTTTTATTATATATACCTTTAAATTTTTATCTGAAATTTCTTTAGTACTTTCACTAAAGAAGTTAGGTTTTTTATGTATTGCATGTGCCAGGTTACAGTGCAACATTACTGTGCCAAAATATTGTTTTTATTTTTTGGATCTCATGTTAAATATACCATACTAGTCTCACAGTATTAGGAATATATTTGTTTGCTACTTAGGTTTTTATCCCACTGAATAATGGCCTTATTTTGATGTTTCATTTTGTGTCATATTTTTACAGAGGAGTAATCTTTATTTTCATACTCCAATGTTGTATGTTTGTTTCGTATTTGAAATTATCATCACACTTTGACGTTAAGACATAGTGATTCAAGTGAAGAGAAGTTATTACTTACAAATCTAGTCAGAGCTGTGAATTTGTGTGTTAAACAAGCATATGTTGAATGAAATAAGGTTAGCTGCTTCTAGTCAAAATTATTTCTATTGTTTTGTATTTTTTATAAAATGAGTATACCATTTTGTTATATGCAGACTAATCAGACTGTCAGTGCATCATGACATTGAGGTCTGTGACATGATTATTTTATTTTCAAAAAGTTTGTTTATGTCAAACTCATGCTCATTACTTTTTATCTTACCAGTGAACATATAATTTTAAGTGCTGAATGTGTGTTATTCAGACATTATAACAAGATACATGTTTTATACAAGAAAAAGTCCCACATAGACCACCTTTAAGGTCAAGGTTACAGTGCATGATTGTATCTTAATTAAATTTTGTTGTGTAAAATGGACTTAAAGGTGTTCAATCACATTTAAGCAACATTTGATGACAATTTTGACTTTTTGGATATTCTGTTAGATTTATTTAAGGAACAAAATTGACCCATTACATTGAGTTAGATCCCTATTAGAAATTTACATTTTATTAACTTTTATAAAAAAATGTTATTACTCCCCTTTAATATGAAAGTATTTAAAAAGTTGAGTATTTCTTTTTTATTTCAATATAATTTCTACTTTTACATTTGAATTGGATAGATATACAAATATGTTAACACTCTGAACCAAAAGGCAAGTTTTAAAACTGTGTGTAGCTTTTGAATTCATTTATTTCCAATTTATCTTGATTGCACAACCAAGATAGGTAAAGGGAGGTAATAATAATTTTTCAAACTTGCATTTCTAATGAATTCCATCTAAATATATAATTGTTAATGCAAATATTTTACAAATATAATACAACAGGTCTTATATTTATATCTTACCTTAGGCAAAGTATGTGTATCAAATTTGTACTTATGATAAAATAACTCTATCTTGGGGCAACAAGGATGGGAAAATCAAATTTTAAAAATACCTCCAGTGAAAATCTTACTTGAATTAAGCACTAAGTGAACATAAATGAGTGTGAATGATCAGATGTTGAAGTTTCAAACAAATCTGTTAAATTGCCAAAATCTGATTATCCACCTTTAAAAGCCTTTTTCAAAACTGTCTAGTATTTTTAGACTGTCTAGTTTTTTTAGATTTCATTTTAAGGTAACCTTTAAGACATACTTTTTTCATGTTTTTCCTTTTCATAAATATTTTGCAGCCATTGCTAAAATTTTTAGAGTAATTTTGTATGGTCAAATGCTTGGGTAGTAGGCAAAATTAAGAACCACTATAAATAAGCCAGGTGTGTAAGTTTGTATAACTATGAATGCATAGTATTGTGTGCTGTCTATGGTCTGCTATTGTTACAAATTGTCATTTTGTCAGGTTGCATAATGAAATGTTTTGTAATAAATTATCTGGTTTAAAAATCCTATTAAGTAGTTTGTTAGAATATACCTTAATATCACCTTTAGACACTGTGTCCTTGTGAAGAACAAACGACATGAGAAGTGTGGTCAGACTTAAGGATGAAGATGCAGAGGGCATGTTATTCTCTACGTTCTGGCAATATGCTCAAATGGGACCCATCATTGGTTGCCCATTATGGTCCCATAAATTCTTTCCCATAATGGTCCGATGTGTGTTTGCCCAGAATGGTCCGATGTGTGTTTGCCCCCAATGGTCCGATATCTGTTTGCCCACAATGGTCCCATGTTGAGCCCACCTGGGTCCCATGTCGGACCCATATCCCATATGGGACCCATGTCAATCCCGGTTGCACTTTCCATGTGGGCCCCACATTGACTACCCAAGTGGGGCCCATATAGAAATCTACATGGGGCCCATAAGGGTCCCATATATTTTGCTAGCTGGGAATGTGGTAAACAATTGTGTCAGGTTTCTTCGAAATCCTTCACGGGGTTCAAGAGTTACAGAGCGAAAGGGAAAAAAAGTCATATGACCTTTGAACCCTTAAGTTTGACCTTGACCTTGAAGCGAGCCATCCGGAACATGGCTTCTGCACATCGTCTCAATGTGGTAAACATTTGTGTCAGGTTTCTTCAAAATCATTCACGGGGTTCAAGAGTTACAGAGCGGAAGGGAAAAAAAGTCATATGACCTTTGACCCCTGAGTATGACCTTGACCTTGAATCCAGCCATCCGGAACATTGCTTCTGCACGTCGTCTCAGTATGGTTAACATTTGTGTCAGGTTCTTCGAAATCCTTCAAGGGGTTCAAGAGTTACAGAGCGGAAGGGAAATTGCTAACGGACAGACGGACGGACGGACAGACGGACACCGAGGCGATAACATAATACGTCCCCTTCGGGCGTATAAAAATCAACACAGTTATTATATCAAAATTATTTTCTTATATGACAGAAACATAAACTTTTTTTTTTACTTTTAGATTACTGAAAAATAACTGTGATTTCAAAGTTAGATTGAGTAATGTTTAAATACTCAATCAATTACTCTTACAACAAACCAATTATCACTAAGATTAGATGTTACACTTGATACATAAGAGAAATTTAGTTTTAGCTTATTTTACAGTTAGAAGAAGCGTTCAGTTGCACTTATAATTTACAAAGAAATAAATGGTCAGAAGGATTCTTCAACATCAAAAATGCATTCAGGCCACACCACAGGAAGGTGATTAATTACTTGAGCATATTAACTTTCTCAGTATAACTTTAAAATCACAGTTTACTGCATTTATCTAAAATATTTTTCATATCCTGCAATAAAAGTAAAATGTCATTATTATATAAAACAGTTTATATAAACAACAGGAAATAAGTTATAAATCAATTATCTGTACAAATCAATAAAATTTATGGTTCTACTATTGTACTACATATCAAGTCTACTGACACACTGCAGGACCTAATCAGAGAGGATTAAAACTGATAAGGGGCAATAAAACGATTAAGATATCTGACCACCTGCGGTTTGGGGGGTGGGGGATGGGTCACTTATGAAGGACATTTTAATTGTCTTTCAACGGGTTTTGTTTCATATAATCCAATCAAATTATGTGTGTCGTTAGAAATCGGCGTTTTTGACACTTTCTTTGAAGGAAGATGTGTCAACTTTGAACAAACATATCTTTGTTAATTGGGGATCGATTAACATTGGGTTTTGACCAGTTTAAAGACAATTTAATTAATTCCGTGTAAGGAATTTTTGATAAATTGGTCAGGGGATTAACAATCGTTAAATACGTAACAAGCGGTCAGAAAAAAGGCTGAAATTTCTTTGATGTTAAATATTTTTTGTTTGGAAATCTGTGACACGGATCCCTAGACATGATGGTTATATACATCGTTGACAAGTTTGGTGGTAAAATTCGAAAAAATGGCTTTAATATCGCTGTTCAAAATTTCACGAAATTTATTAAATATCATACAATATCAAAAACCAAAAAAATCATGAAACGACTTGTTTTAGTCATAATCTATGTAAAAGATACAAAATATATAATACAATTATTGACTAAATGGGTAATTTAACTCCACTGAACCGACACTAGATCGCTACCTTAATATATATACAGAAATTACATATGGGTACAGTCCATTGTATTAAATTTATCAGTGCATTCATTGCAAATGGTAGTCTTCTTTCAAATTTACAAAATGTCCATTACATAAAGTTAGTAAGAGACAAGATCATGGCTATTTTCTTTTTCTTTTACCCATTAGGGCATATAATACACATTAATTGGCATGGACCGCCACCTCCATTTAATCATGTTCGATTACTCAACTGAAACCCAATCGAAAATCATTACTCGATAAAATGCAACCAATGGTATTTTGAAGAAAGAATGATTGATGCGCACTGAATCCACTTTGCAACAAAGTCCGATTTATTAACTTTTCTGACGATCAGATTTGATATTATTTTCAATCTTACTACATCTAAAAACGCTAAAATCTTGCTAAAATGCCTCCAGCAACTACATCACGTGCATGGAAGTTTTTCCCGCGCTCAAGTGATAACAAAACTGCAACATGTTATCTCTGTCAACAGCAGTTATCGTACAAAGCGCTCACAACAAATTAAAAGAAATCACGTTTTATAGTACTTTATTCAGATTGATACACGGAATATATAGTAGGCAATTATAAAGATGACAACGATATATATCGAAAAGTAGTCGTAATAGTAAAGACAACAAGGTAGAATCAATAAAATACAAACGTAAATATTAATTTTATCTGTGAAAATTATCATTTCTTTTTTATTTACTAAGACAATGTTTCAAATCCCTAAATGTTGAGAATCATGAATTTAATAGACAACTTCCCGAATAGTTATTAATTAGTAATTGGCGACATATACATAATTTCGGATAACTACTTTTCGGATAGTAAAACTTTCGGAAAAGTTTAAAAATTTGATTCGAATATTCGAATGTATTCGAATAGTTGATACGAATATTCGTATTCGTTCCCATCCTTAATTGATACTGAACACAATTTACTGTTCTAAACTTGTAATACAAAAAAGTGAAATGTCAATTTCCTTTTATATAAATGTAGGTTGGGAAGCACCTGTCTGAAAATCACCATAACCAGTCAGGGTTGTAACTTGTTTTAGTTATTTATCTTTTACTCATCACTCACTAAAATAACTTCTGCCACGACAAAACCTTCCGAAGTAGGACATTCTTTAGGTCATCTCTTAGACAATTTTGCCAATAAATCCATTATGTCTAAATGAAGTCATTACTGTCAGCTATAAAGAAAGAACTTGCATTTCTCTCTTATCTAAAGGTATTTGCAGAGGTAATCTGCTTGTAATGAAGAAATTCAGGAAAACTGAAATGTTGAATTGTTACCTGTACAAGTTGTTTTCATAAATTCTTATTATTTTGGTCACCTCAACTTTCAAGGAAGTTATTTCTTTCAGCAAAGGGAAGCAATTTTATTGACAAAATGTTTCAATTATCACTTACTGAAGTTATTTTCAAAATAACCCAAACAATTTTTACAACTTACACCCCTGTCTGGTAACAAAACAAAAGATTTGAGCCCTTCAGAGGGTTTACTTCCTTTTACACTGAAAATAAACAGTAAAATTAATAATGTGCCGTACTGTACAGACCAAATTTTGGTAATGGTTTGCCGTGAACTGCAAAAGTAAAAGAAACCGCAGTGTATCTTGAACCGCGATGAATCATAACACCTCTAATACTGACAAAGTTACATCAAGATCCAATATAAAAATGCAACCAATATTTCGTACACAAGGTTTTCCTATATTTGACCCTGTGATCTAGTTTTTGACCCAAGAAAATCCATATTCAAACATGACCTAGATTTTATCGCATGTCAGATCTTGGTAGTCGAATTCCGACGTAACACATCGAACTGTTGCACCTCTCTATTATAGTAATTACCATGATTAAACATGTATGCAAACAAAACAAGCAGGATTTAATCAAATAAATACAAAATTATGGTAATTATGGTTCGTGATTTAATGAAATTAAGGAATGTATAAACCCTTTTAAAACATAAAGGTCCTCAAATACACTTTGTTCATAAGCAGGGCTTCGATAATCTTCGGTTTTTCGGTTCTGGACTGAAATTTGACTTAAAAACCAGATTCACAAGTCTGAAAAGCCATTTTAAATCGGTCCGACAATTTTAACATTTTCTGTCCATAAATGTGTTGAAAATCACAATACACAGGCTCCTGTCAACACCTACAGGTCTGTTATTTGCCCCCAGGAAGAGCAATAAACGTGTCAGATAATTTGACTGTCACTTCCTTAATCGGTCTTTAATTAGCCTCTGGCAATACTTCGATGTTTGCAGGTAGCCTACCAACATGGAAAAGACCGATCATTGACTGCTTTGTCGGTTATTGTAACGATTATGTTTCATTAACTCGGGACTCCTTAATGAATGAAGAATCGGTCTTTAATTATTTTAAAGTAGATGTTTACTTTTATTAATTATTTTGAAAGTAGATGTTCAGTTTTAGAAAATAAATTAAATAACACAATTTGTAAATGTACTTTAATTAAATTCGACAAAAATATATGTGGTAGACATATTTATACCCCAGAAACGACGTTTAGATGGTATATAGGAGTCACCCGGTGGTTGGTCGGTCGGTCGGTCGGGCCGGCAGTCTGTTGCATTTTCCTTGACCATAGCATAACTTGAAAACTGCTAGTTGGAATTCAATACATGTACAACTTCATACAATGGTCAAGCACATTAAGAGGAAGTGCAGTGCACAAGAACCATAACTCCATCTTGACTAATTACAGAGTTATTGCCCTTTGTTACTTTTCCTTGTCCGAAGCATAACTTGAAAACTACTGGTTGGAATTCAATACAACTTTATACAATGGTCCAGCACAATAAGAGGATGTGCAGTGTACAAGAACAATAACTCTATCTTGACAAATTACAGAGTTATTGCCAAGAACAATATCTCTATATTAGTTTTTTTTACCATAACCTTATCTTGACAAATCACAGAGTTATTGCCCTTTGTTACTTCTCTTTGTCCATAGCATAACTTGAAAACTACTAGTTGGAATTCAATACAACTTCATACAATGGTCAAGCACATTAAGAGGAAGTGCAGTGCACAAGAACCATAACTCCATCTTGACTAATTACAGAGTTATGGCCCTTTGTTACTTTTCCTTGTCCGGAGCATAACTTGAAAACTACTGGTTGGAAATCAATACAACTTTATACAATGGTCCAGCACAATGTGAGGAAGTGCGGTGTATAAGAACCAGGACTATATCTTGACAAATTACAGAGTTATTGCCAAGAACAATATCTCTATTTTAGTTTGTTTTGCAAAGTATTCTGTTACTACGAACTTCCGCAGTTTATAAAGCAGTCTTTCGGGTGTATAAATCACATTTAGTGATAGGTCTAGTTTTTCCAGAATACGATTGTAAATTCGTAAATCGTCGACTGGTACATATTTTTGCAGGCTCTTTTCTAAAGTGACGAATGGTCATGTAGTAAACAATAGATGAATATTATGTAAACATATTTTCATGGCTAATTATTACACAGATCGTTTCCGAGACCTTTGAAGACCGGAGCGGGAGTCTGGCTTTTATTACCTCCCGTCGCACGGTGCAACTATAAACATTTTCTCGATAAATTTGGCTGTTCAACTCGGCAGACATTAGTTGCTTGTTTTTCCTTTCGAAATATACGTAAACTAATTTCAAAAATGATAAAATATTGATCTATTTTAACAGGAAATGAATTTTGAAAAGTAAGATCATGTATTTTGAGCATGACATCACTGTAAAACCGCATAATAAAACAAGTGAGTAACTTCCGCTGTATTGCTGAAGTGGGTGGGGTAACATGATTTGCAACATCAATAACGTCAGAGACTCGGCCCAGATCCACTGAGCTGACCAAATTACCGAAGCCCTGTTCATAAGATAAGTCACTGCAGAAATTTTGTTGATGATTTGGATGTCATTTTAGATCGGGAAATTGTTATTTGAACTAGACAAATTGTGTATTATGCGCCGGTTGTACCTAATATTGAAACCACACTTTACACTTATTATGGAGCACATTAAAATAAGGCGTAAAGGTGTGACACTTATAAAATATCAGATCTGTGAAAGGGGTCACACTGAAACGCCAAATCAATTAGGCTACATCTGAATATGATCTGAATCCCGTTCTGGACTGTATAATGTCTCGACTCTTCTGTGATTTTTTATGCAGTAAGAGGCCAATAATGCTTCAGAATTTTCTACATGATACAAGGTCAAGATTCAAAAGAATATGTTTCTACATCAGAACCTCCAAGCAATAGGCCGAATTAAAATTGAAATAACATTAACCAAGTTCCAGATCGAGGCAGAATTTGACTCGAAAACTGGTATCGTAACAACACTTCCGAGTCAACTCGTACCCAAGTCAACTTGTACCGTAGTTCTGGTTTCCATAACTAAATTGGTCTTTTTATTGTGTCAGTTGACCATATTTAATGAGAGAAATGAGAAATAGGAATACTAGCGTCAAAGACCTTGGGCTATTCATACCAGTTTCATGAATAATCATAAAAATTCAAATTGAACTTTTTACATCGTTTATTTGTCTTGTTTTAAACAGTAATTAATGCAACTCAAAATGCAAAACACTTCAATAATGAATATCTTTTATATACCCTTGTTTATATTTGCACCTCTCATACAAACTGTAAAATTAGCAGGTGCGCGAATTGACGTCACTTACATCCTGGGGTCCCTCCATGTTTAAGTGTTGTAAGTATTAGATAGAGTACTGTTGGCGAGAATAATTATGTTATTTCGACTATGCTATGTTGTATTGTAATTCCTGAACATTAAAGTAGTTTTTGTAGTTTACGCTATCAGTGTTTGACAATGAAATTATGTACTGTACAGAGAAAATAGGTAGTTGCGTAATGATCTTGTTTTAATGTATAAAATTAAGGACCAAAAGGTTGAACAATACTCCTTTTTAAGATGCCAGAAGTATGTATGTTCTGTTTACAATTAATCTGTGTTGATTACACGGTTGTGCCCTTACTTACAAGTCCACCACTAGTCAGTAATGTTACAAAATGTAAAAGACATTGACATTGAATGTCATTTCAAGTCCAAAATTATTCGATTACCAATCTTAATACTTGGTTGTAAAGTCATCGTATAATAAAATGTAACACCTCAATGTGATTCAAAAGATATGAAAATATAGAAAATTAATAGAAGGTTATTATGAAACAAAATTTAGAGTGTAGTTGTGTTCGGATTGTCACTAATAACCGGGTGATTTAAAAACATTACTAGAAGTGTATGGTATTCATGCGTTTCAAATAAAGCATCTTAACGTTTTTGATATTTATATAATTGGTCTTGGAGTATTTGAGCGTCCAGATAATTTGTATAACTAAAAGGTATACTCCGTTACGAGTCAAAATTGTCTGTAAAATATTCATTTTGATATCTATTATGAAATAAAGCATAAAAATGGGAAAATAACATAACCATAATTATCTTTGTATAATTCAATGTACATCGGTATAATCATGGAGCAAGCTGTTTCTCTAAAGACTACAAAGTCGAAAAAAGCCAAAAAGTAGTTGCATGAAAGGGATGTGGTTATTATGTATAATACATTGTAATAGCACTAGAGCTTGTTGTTCAGTTTACTGTCATTCTAGGTACACAAATACCTAGAAGCCAACAGCGAAGAGTAAAGTCACCCACTCACTGAATCCTCTCTATGCTGTCTGGTGCATGACGTGACTACAAAAGACGTCCATCTGTCTCTGTCAGCTGCTACACGAGGGTCGTCTCTAACATGTGTCCTCTGTTCTTGGGGCCCCTTATTGAAGGCCCGCTCTGCCAGCACTCCGAGCAATATTAGAGGATACTGATTATGTTTCTCTTGAATATCTTGATCATGGTGCTTGAGCTGAGAGCTGTGGTTCTCCATATGGCAAAGGATTTATTCGCTTTGTTTATCCTGGTGTTAATCTCTTCGTCACAGTCACTGTCCGTGGTGACATTGCTGTCTCGGTCCTTGGCACCCTTAAGTTGCCTCCCGTGACTGTGTTGCTGCTGGTGGTGTTCTTTCTCAAGACCTGTATAGTCAATGTCCTTTAGCACTGAGTTGAGTGTCAACAGTAGAAGCTACTGTCTTCCCTGCGTGACATTCTTCATAATCCAGTCAATGGCCAGTGAGGAGAGCATTTGCGACAAAATACATCCCTGCTGCAATCCAGTGTCCACTTTGAAATGCTGTGTTATCTGATTGTTGTAAACGAAGCACTCCCAGCACACACACACCATCTTCTCGTAGGGTTTTGCCATTCGTTAGCTTGCTAAAGCTCTCTTAGCATCTTGTAGAATGATGGATTCTTTATTGTTGTCAAGATTTTCGTATGCTTCATTGATGTCAGCGAGCATTGGTGACTCTAGTCACTTCATGATGCATTCAAAATACTCCCTCCATTACTTGAGTTTACCTTCCTCTTATGTGAGCCTTCTGCCCCGCACTGGAAGGTCCTGGTTTTGTCCATTGTCACCTCATAGTTTCCTGGTGAGTTTGTAGACGTTCTCTATGTCTTGCTGTTCACCGGTTAGCTCAGTTTCCTCTGCCAGTCACTAAATACATTGTACACTGGCATTTGTCTTTTCTGGTAGAAATCTTGCCTTGCCTTTCTTTTTCTATGTACATCGCAGCAGACCTCTCATTCAACCTTAGTGACTTCACGGATAGGAGTGTTGTTCTTCAATTGTTTCCGCTCATCTATCCATGTCCCCCATGCACTCCTTTTGTTGCCTATAACCTTTGCAGCAGTCTCAGACATGAACTCTTGAAGGATATTGAATCGGTTTTCCGCTCGACGTAGAAATTACACTTAAGTCCTTCAGTTTGGCAACATTAAAGCGCTTGTTTCTGTTATTCTCGATCTTTGCTTTCTTAACCTTTACTTTAGGGTAAGCTTTCCCACTACAATATTGTGGCCACTAGAACATCATCATGTCTTTTTACCCGCACATCTTGGAGATAGTGGCTCCGCTTGTTGTTGATAATGATGTGGTCTTTCTTGCTTTGGTTATGTCAATCTGGAAAGTCCAAATCAGATTGTGAATGGTCTTGTGTGCAAAGAGGCTGCGACCTTTAACAAAATCCCTCTCCTTTCATAAACCGAGTATTTCGTCACTGTCAGTAAAGACGCATATTCATTGTCGATTCTTGACTCTCTCCTTGCTGTAGTTTTTTTCCCGACCATTGAGTGAAATTCACGGGCAGAGAGTCAGAATAATGTCTAGAGATATCATCTAGAATCACATGCCTATGCTATGGCTCTCAATCTCCTTCACTACTTGTGCTAATCTACCAGCTTGGTAAAAAGGAGGTACATTCCAACATCAAACGCGGATGTGTCGTGTTGATGTCAGGAGATCCACCATCAGGTCAGTAGCCAACAAGGAACCTGTTACCTGATATATGTTTTACTCAACTTGATTAATTTCCCTTGTTGCCGTTTCAAAAGTCATAACGTGTTTGAGAGGGTAGGGTTACTAGCCACAAGACTTTGACAATGACGATGTCGTTGAACTTAACAGTTATGCGGATGTGCTGTAGGAAGGAGAAAGTAATGATGAAATAACATAAACCAAAATACGCAGAGAAAACTTGTTGCCATACTTGACATTATTAAATCTAAGAAAGTTGATATTTTACAGACAAAACTTATGTTTATAATATGTAGTAACGTAATCAGTAAGCATGGTTACGAAAATTACAGATTTGTGGTTTGCCAATTTTATCTGTTAATGACTTGTTCGTCATACATGTGTACACATATAGCGTGTATTTAATGTCACTTCCATTTTATTTTTCAGTGTTTATAAAATACTGATATTGAAAAACAAAAGCTAAAAGTAACGTAACATAACTTGTAACGTAAACCTTGTTATGAATAGCCAAGTATCAAAATACATGGTTTGACTGTTGCCTCACGACTAAATATTTAATACTTGTATTGATATAACTACATTTTGTATTTATAAATATTTTGATGTATATTTTACATATTTTAGAGTTAATAATAGTTATAATTATAAGTTACGTACTGCAGCGTAAATGACATGGTATCAGTCACTCACATGCATGTTTGCTTTATATAAACCTTTTGTTGCGATCAAATTGATAGCTGATTTCATTGGACTCATTTCAATCATGTAAAAACAATTTAGCATATATACTGTAATATTGCAATTTTCCAGTAACGTAGAAAATTGATGGGTTAACATATCTGTTATGAGATAAATCTGGCCAAGTGCCACCAAATTCACCAATGCATAAATATGTATCAATATGTTTGCAAAAAATGAAGAATTATTTCATTCTGACTTAGTTTAACACAATTTCAGTTGCATTGTCTTGTTCTTTTTTACGGTAACATTCTGTAACGTAGATTACAGCGTTAACAATGTATCCAAAAATTGTAAAATGTGTATTTTAAGAAACAGTAAGGTTCAATGTAGACATTAAATGCAATTATTGTTAAACAGTATATATAGTGACAACATTGATATATCATTCAGGTTGAAAAAGCTATTTTGCGTCTACATTTTAGGGGGTAACGTAAATTAACATGGTGTAATTTTCTTATGCCCCAATGGCCAGCATGTAGACACTATGAAAATGTTCAGCAGATATTGGGCTTTCAAATAAGTAGTGTCTACAAAATTCCCCCGGTGGGGGGACTGTTTCAAATACTGGCTGGATGCCTAAGAGGCCTCAATCATTTTTACTGAAAGAAAATCAATACATGTACAGTGGTGCTCACGTTTTTGTTCCGTTTACCTCATGGTTGTTACCGCATGGAAAACGCCGGGTAAACTCGGTCAGTTTCACGCGTTTTACCGCGAAAAAACGGCTCATTTCCAAATATGGAAAGAATAGCCGGTAAAGAAAACGGGTCACTCCAAATATGGAAGCAGTACCCCGGTAAAGAGGCGTGTCCAAACAAGCAGCCAATCAGAAGATTCCCAGCGCGTTTTTTGACGGCTGTTGCCGTTTCACTAATGAGCGAAGCGTGTCTTTGTCTAAATACTTTGATTTTGTTTACATTGAAATGTAAGCGACGATGTAACTATTGCTGATCTGTTTTATCAATATAAAATCTACAGTTTAATCAAAGTTGACACGGACATTGATATAATAAACATACTGTACATTAATAATTTCTCTAGATTTTACTGTAGATCTATCCCGGCCCTGGATATTTTAATTTTGATATTTGTCCCGTTCAAGTTTTCGTTTACTAATAGTCAGAGACTATGTCGATCTCTGCTATTGAGTAGTATTTCTTTTAGGCTACAAGAATCTCCAAAGTGAAGAAGCGTAGATGATTACAACATAACACAGTCATTAGTTCGGAGCGGCACTTTACTGTACCTGGTCTCGACCCTAACAACAACAACAACAACAAGAAATGTAAATAAAATGGTTTAGAAATAACTTTGCAAGTTTACAGCCCCTTAACATGGGGTCTACGGTCCTTTCAGGTAAGGGATATCACCTACATATCCATATCTTATTATCAGACCATCAGATATATGGTAAAATGTCAGGTTTTAGACTTTTGGTTAACAGATCATAAACAATTGTATCCCTGTACAGTACTAGTACTGTGGTTTGTTGATTTAACGTCGTGCGTAGTCCTTAAGTCGTGCATGTACGTGCATTTCCCGTATTTTTCATAAATGAATTCTCGGCTTCGCACATCCGGGTACTGATAATTTATTTACATTCGGGAAAGGTGATTCCTCGGCTTTAATCACTGGTGTCTAACCATCTTTAATTTTAAAAACCAAGAATGAAAGAAGACAGCCGAGGAGTCACCTTTCCCGAATGTAAATA
This sequence comes from Saxidomus purpurata, assembly GCA_022818135.1. NCBI lineage: Eukaryota > Metazoa > Mollusca > Bivalvia > Venerida > Veneridae > Saxidomus > Saxidomus purpurata. The sequence goes on from JAFMSR010000068.1 coordinate 103,837, forward strand.
ATTTTTCAGTACGCTGATGTGCGAAGACGAGAATGGCAGTCATACAGGCTTTAGTTGGCTGTACCGACATAAAATAAAATTTGTATTTGTGAATCAACATAACCTCTGTAGGTCCTACAACTTTTGTTTTGACCAACTAATTCATTTGGCTTATCATTTTGACCTGGTTTTTTTATCGGATGTTTTTCTCAGTCACATGAAGTTTGGACCCCAAAACGTCATTTTTATAAAACACCCCGGACCGACAATCAAGAATATATAATACTGATCAACTATCAAGTATATATAATACATATACTTGATAGTCGGTCCGGGGTAAATTTAATTATGTCGCGAAGATGACGTCATATATGCAATGCTTTCTGGTGACGTTTCCTGCGATCTTTGACATTTTATTGAAATAAACTCAACAAAATTAGAGTTTGAAACACAAAATAAACAAAAAAATGTTGGTTGCTATGTCATATCACGATAATTTCACTTGTGAACACCAACAGTAGTTAGTTTCACTTGTGGTTCCGCCGCTCATGAAAATAACACTTTTGGTGCCCACTCGGTGAAATTATAATTTGATCTTACACCAAAACCAGCAATTATCCTTTATATTATCTGAGAATGACATTTATAATACCTCTATGTTTTCTTTCCTTTAAATAAAAAACTTGCATATTATGAGATATAAGTCTACAATATAGACTGAGTTTTTATCTTTTACCATAATGAAGAAATATACGCACTCTTATAATCTGATTGGTTAACTGACCAGTATGACGTAAAGACAAAGCCTAGAATATAGTGTTATATTCACCACAATGGTCAGTACTGATGGAAATTTAGATTTAATTGTACATAAGCCACTTGACCACTTTGTCAACCACTTAGTATTCGAACATTTACTAAAGTCCCCTTAAGGTACATGTATATAGTATCCATTGCTAACAGATATATTAAAGTATAGACAACCAAATCTACTTGTATATGTATTTTAAATTGTGCACTACAGTTATTCAGAGAGAGAGCTGTAATTGAACTACAGACCTGTAAATTCACAGTCAACTCCTTGATTCAGAGTTTTCTCCGAAAGCTAAAGGCGAGAAAGACTATATACCCAATAACTTTGCTTCGTGGAGTGTTAGCTTTCTCGGAAATAGGAAGCAAATAGTGGTTATAATTCAAACAGGATAAACATTAAATCTGGTGTACTCCAGGGTAATATTTTGGGACCACTGCTCTTTCTCTTGTATATAATTTTGTCATGCAACTAGCCTTATATACGGTATTTACTAATAATGATTTACCACAGGCAGTGCAAGTAAAAAAATAAAGGATAATTGTTGGTTTCGGTGTAAGATCACGTTATAATTTCACCGAGTGGGCTCCAAAAGTGATATTTTCACGCGTGGCGCAACCACGAGTGAAAATAACTATTTTTGATGTTCACGATTGAAATTATCGTGATATGACATCGATACCAACAATTTTTCTGTTTATTTTATGTCTCTAACTCTATTTTTGTTGAGTTTATTTCAATAGAATGTTTTAACATATTTTGATAATTTTCACTGCGTGGACAGTGTGTTTATCGGAATATATTTCGATAAACCACCGAAAAACATAAAATAATTGTAGGCGTTTCAGTGATGATACAAAACTACAGAAAAAAATAGATGAGCATTAATATCTCTACTAAGACACCATTTTCATTTTATTGATTTACTTCATAACTATTTTATTAAAAATTTTAATTTGTGTGTTTATGCCATAATGTTACTGACGTGGTGTCACTGAATCCAAGATGGCCGCAACCATAGAGCCAATATGGGGGATGAACTCGGATTAAAGGGGCATACCCTTTAACTGATGTCAAACTATTAATAACCTCCAAAACATAAATAATAGAATCTTTGGAAGTATTATAACTTAACCTAAAAGTTTTAGCTACATGCATACCCAGTCATATCGATAAAATTAGCGGTTCAAAATATACTGCAGTACCGGAAACCATTCAATAATCTATGTAGTGTTGTTGTTGTACAATTAATGGATGTATGCAATTTATTACAGAAAGCCTACTTGTGGTAAAATGAGGCAGTTTTCACCTTAGGTTCTTCTTTGATATTGTATTTATTTATCAATTTACGTTCATTGAACAAATAATCTATGTTTCGAGAATATAATCTACTAGGTGTAGGGAGTGCCCCTTTAAAGAGACATACCCTATATCTGATATGAACACCTCCAAAACATAAATAATAGAACCTTTAGAAGTATCATAACTCAACCTAAAACACTCAGCTATGCATTTCCAGTTATTATCGATAAAATCAGCGGTTTAAAATATACTGCAGTATAGTTAACAATTCAATAATCTATATAGAGTTGTTTTTGTACAATTAATGGGTGGATGCGATTTATTACAGAACACCTCTTTATTGATTAATTGTGGTAAAATGAGGCATTTTTCGCCATAGGTTCTTCTTTGGAATTGTATTTATTTATCATTTTGCGTTCATTGAACACATACTCTTTGTTTTGAGAATATAATCTGCCAGATGTAGGGAGTCCCTCTTTAAGCGACATAAGTAATTACATGACATTATTATTATAAAGCTTTCATCAACAAAACTGCAACATGTTTATACAACATTAAGGATGTCATAAAACATTGACCGTCACTGCCAGGCTTTTCTTTCTGGGTGCTCAAACTGGCGTGTTGGTTACTGAGGAAGAGAAACAGCAGTACATTGCAGTATTTAACAATTTTATGCACTAATGCAAATTTAAAGCATTTTTGTTGGTATATATTGACAATGAAATAACCATGTAATTTTGACACAGGGACTTTATGGTTAATAAATAATGTAAAAATTACTCCTCTGTTAACCAACAAGCACCTTTTTCTAAGAAGCAATTTAAATCAAATTTTCTTTAAAAAATTGAGTTTTTTCGAGCCGATTGCGTGCGTCCTTCGTGCGTCCGTCCGTCCGAATTTAGTTTGTCCGGGCTGTAACTTCTCAATGGATAAAGGGATTCTTAAATAACTTGGTACAAATGTTCACCCCACCATGAGACGGAGTGTCATGCGCAAGAACCAGGTCCCTTAGTCCAAGGTCAAGGTCACACTTAGAGGCTAAAGGTCAGATACAAGAATAATTAAAGAATGACTTTGTCCGTACCATTTCTTCTTCACGCATGGAGGGATTTTGATGTTATTTGGCACAAATGTTCACCACCATGAGAAGGAGTGTCATGCGCAAGAACCAGGTCCATAGGTCTAAGGTCAAAGTCACACTTAGAGGTTAAAGGTCAAATTCAAGAATATCTTTGTCTGCAGCATTTTTTCTTCATTCATGGCTCCAGGGATTTTGATGTAACTTGGCACATATATTCATCACCATGAGCTACCCTTGTTTTTAGAATTACTTCCCTTTGTTGTTACTATAAATAGCTTATATGACAGCTTATATGTAACTTTTTTATTACTGGCCGTAGAGAAAATTCGAGACCACTTTTCTGTGGTAAAACATGCATATTACATCCAATATTTAGGTGTTTTTTATTCATCTCAACTTGGTTACCATAGAGAAAAATCGAGACCACTTTTCCGTGGTACAACATGCATGTTACATCCAATATTTAGGTGTATTTTGATCTATCTCTACTTGGTTAGTAGTTAGTCCTTTTGACAGCTGGCGGCTCGACATGTTGCACGTGGGCATCTAGTTTAAATATGACGGCAGATAACTTTACCATAGCAAGTTTTTCTATGCGGACCTTGGATAAACAATGAAATAGCTGGGTGAAAAATTTCTGATAGATTTTCACTTGCAATAAATAGTGTGCACTGTTGAATAGGATCACAATTAAGTGACAAATTTTTATCATAGTCTGCTTTTGAATCAGAAAGGCAGAAATTAATGTCTGGTATTATTAAAGAACTTGGGATTTTCAACAAAATGCTGCAGTTCTGATAGCTGTCATTTCATTTTCATTAAATAATAGTAGAAAAAAGTGGAGTATCCAGGACATGGTGGAAAGTCACCTATCTTGATTACATATTACTTCTTGCTTTTCAAAGGGAACATTACTGCCATTATACAAATGTGTGGCTTTGACCTACAATTTTTTTCTATTTGTTTGAGCACTGATCTCACAAAAAAAGATTAGGTCAAGACCTGACTTTTAATATCTGAATGTACACTCATCATTTACATGTTTCTCTATTAAGGAAAGACACATATGAGTTACTGAATTTACTCTAAACATTTTTATCATGGCAGTTAATTAGCATGGCTGTTATTCTTATTTTTATTACACTCTATTTATCCTAAACAAGAAACCTGGTTTCTGTATAGTGCTTTCAAAGTCAAATGAGAACTGTAACAGTTGTAGATATGGGTCTGTTTTAGGACAGCAAGTGTATCCATAATTCATTGGAACAATTAATCTTATCCTGTTGTTTTAAGAAATGAAGCTGGTCCCTCATTAATCTACAGCTTATTCAAGTTGTTTTATTGCCTTAGGCACTTACTTAAGCCTTTGCATCAATTTCCCCCTTATCAGTATATTATGTAAGATTACATAACAAAGATATGACTAAGTGACCATAAAGTACACTATAGTCCAATTTTGAGCACTGAACCATGAATTTAATAAGATCTTACTGTAATTAGTTTAGTTTATACTTACTGTAATTCAATATTCAAGGTCAACATTCAGGCTATACTTAAGAACTATTGGTCAGCGGGACGCTTTTTTATTTTATATTCGCACCATTTCTTCAGTTTTATTAAAATGCATTTTAACAGCTGTATTTCATAATCAGTTGATTGAACTGTAGTTGGAATTGAAGAATTATTTTTGGAAGTTTCTGATTGAAAATCATTTTTGGAAGTTTAAAAACTAAACTCAGAAGAAGTGTATTTTAATTTTGAATAAATATCAAGTGGTAAAGTCCTTTTAAATAAGTTCCAAATTAGACATATGTAAAACTATGACAATCTTTTATTTCATTTAAATAACAGTTCAGTCATTCATACAATTTAAGTCCAGATATATTTAAGAGTCTCAAAGAATTAGAAATGTCTAGGATTTCACTAAGTACACAAAGTTTAAACATAGAGTAAGTATTTTGATTTGAATCTATAAAATGCTGCTCAAAGTTTATATACCTGTGATATTACATCTGTCACTAAAGGGAGTTTAATAATATTAAAAATAAATTTTTAACAATAAATCACACAAAATAAAAGATTTTACTTCAAAATGATGGCCTGGCAGCCAGAATCAGCCTTGAGCTAGAAAATTAAATTAGTTTATACTAATTTATTTAACTCAATTGTGAAGAAAGCTTGAAGCTAATATCGAGTCACTCTCGAGTCCGCTTCCTGTAAAAGCCAGTACTGGTGTCATATGAGAAGGTACAGTCGTACACCACCGCTCCCCTCAAAAAGTCATTGTTTGAGAATAGTGACACAAATAAAAAATCAGTGATATACTAGTTATTAAAAAATGTTTCATACCGGTAATTAAAGCTTGCCCTGTTGAAACTATGAGAACAGTTCAAGTACAGATGTTTTTTAATAAATGTTTAGAATGGTTGTGGTTACATATATTTAATGTTCAAGAACTGTTCTTATAATGTCCTAGAAGAATTCAACTATTTCTAAACATAAGAATACAGTTTTGCAGGGGTAAACAATTAAACTATTTCCTTGATCAGAAATTGCAAATGGCTTTGAGTTACTTGAAAATATTTGACATTTAGCAAACATTACAAGTTTGAATAAATTACTTTACTTGAATACTGAAATAAATTGCAATAAACAAATCCTTATACACTGCATAGACAATCTACTGTAAATCCTGTACATTTTGATATCTGAGTCAACATATTTGTTAAACATCATAACCGCTTATGAAAGCTCGATATAGGTGTCCAAATGATGGTTCGCTGTATGTGCGTGCAACCGTCCTTGCGAGCGAGCGTGCGTCCGTCAGAGTTTAGTTTGTCTGGGCTGTAACTTATCCATGGATCAAGGGATTCTTAAATAACTTGGCACACATGTTCAACATCATGAGTGTCATGCGCATGAACCAGGTCCCTAAGTCTAAGGTCAAGGTCACACTTAGAGGTTAAAGGTCAAACTCAAGAATATCTGTCTGCAGCATTTCTTCTTCATGCATGGCTCCAGGGATTTTGATGTAATCTGACACCACCATGAGCTACCCTTTGTTTATAGAATAACTTCCCTTTGTTGTTACTATAAATAGCTTATATTGTAACTGTTTTATTACTCGCCGTAGAGAAAAATCAATACTACTTTTATGTGGTACAGCATGCATGTTACATACAATATTTAGGTTTATTTTGACCTATCTCTATTTGGTAAGGAGTTAGTCCTTTTGACAGCTGGCGGGGTTGACATGTTGCACGTGGGCATCTAGTTTAATTTTTAGCAATTTGCTTACACTTTTGCCTCTTATGCAGATCAAAACCATGTAGTCTGATCATAACCTGCACTGTTACATTGTAACTATTCAGTCAGTAAATTTTCAGTATGTGTATCAGTTATTAATTGTAAGATTTAAAACAAAATGCAATTGCTAATTTTTCTTTTTAATTTGTTGTAGAAAAAAGCGTCGTGTACGTACAGTGAAGAGGGAAGTTCAATAGACCAAGATATGAAAACAATAGTTGTTAATTGAAGGATTCTGTGGAGATACCTGTATCAGTTTAGAAGATGAAGTTCTTTTTTGATTCATCAGATTACCTTGGTGATGAGACTTGACATCATATGCTTAATAGTAGATTTTTCAGTTTCAATGGAAAAAACAAAACAGGAAACAAAAGCATCAAATGAAAAGAATTGATAATTGAGGTGAAACAATGAGACACTTGACACTTGGTGTATTGACAACATGCAGTTAACATTAAAGAAGAACTTTGCTGAGTTTACTTAAATTTGGAATTCATGTACATTGATTTTTTGAAGATAAGGAAAGAACAACAGTTAAATCAGCAAATTGATAGCTAACAAGAAACATCATTTGGCCAGACTGTTGAACATTCATATTGGATAAATTCCCAAGTTGCAGCTGAAGTGATAATGCTACACTAGCTGTGAATATTTGTTTTTATGAGAGAAGTCATTGAAACTCTAGAACAGTAGCTGATGATGAAGAATTAAGCACGCGAGATAACCTTAGTAATTTATGTATGATTATAATCACAGCATGGTGAATGCAAGCTCAAATATCAAGGTCGCAGTTGGAAAACAAATGGACACATGAGAACTTTTTTCAATTTTTTCAGGTTGTAACTTTGTAATGCATTGAGAGATTTTGAATTGATTTGGACGATACAGAAAATCGATGCAGTACTTCAGCAATATAGAATACTATTTAGTACTGCAGTACATACAGTATTGGTTAATACAGAACTAGAGTACTACAGTGACATTAATAACAATGTTATTGGTTGCTCAAATGAGCAACTTAAATGGAACTTAGTTCTCTTGAAGAATGAATCTTAGTAACATTGCAGCTTTCAGTCATAATCTCCTTGTGTATGAAAAACAAAAAATAAGAAATAGGAAAAACTGAAAGAACAGGACTGTTTATTGTAGTGGCTAATTTTTATACAGTCGCCTTCAAAACAATTTACCAATGTCTCGGCCTGCGGAAATGTTCTTATATCCCAGTTGCAAGTGTAATGGGGTATACTGGATTCAGCTTTATATATATCTCCAATAATGTGCATGGTCCATGTTTCTGGTAACCAGGTCAAAGGTCACATTCACACGGGCTTTAGATAGTAAAATATTTTGCACTTTATCTCCAAAACCCCTTATCACAATTTAATGATTTTTCACAAAGTAATAAATACCATGCCTAGTTGGACTTGGTCAATGTTTTGGGTCACTACGTCAAGGTCACAGGTGTTTAAGATAATTAGATATTGTGCACTCTGATTTTCCAAACCCTCTGGTCAAAATAATGTTACAGAGAAGAGATAAGTAACATGCCTACAGTCGTTGTGCATAGTCCAATTATAAGCATCAAATGTGATATAAATTAAGAATACTGTGTCAGTATGGCGTTCAGGGATGGGGGTTTGGGGGTATTCATCACCTTCAGTGATATATCTATTTTATTATGCTACCTGGAGGTGGGGGTGTGGGGCATTGTATAATGCTTTGTCTATGGTTTGTTAATCCATTCTTTTGTCCCTCATTTGTTCCAGACCTATTTCACAGCAACTACTGGCGTGTTCCACTTGATCGATTATTTTTCACAGATTTATACAATGTACTTTATTGAATAGATAGAACTCCGTTGGTTTCCACCCTTTTTCTCAGCAAGTTCAAATAGGAGATATGCGGAATGTCGGCAATTTTCAAAGTGATTATTTTCCATAGACTTATGGATCTTTAGTGCTTTTTTGCCTGTAAATCATTGAGAAAATCTTTGTCAGCTCCATTTCTCAACAGTCAATGATTGAAATTTATCAGTATTTAGTAGGAAAGTTCAATATTTAAAGAAGATGCACATATAATCAGCATGCCCCAGTATGGTTATGAAAAAAACTCCCTATATTTTTTTATTTGTTTTACTGCATACAGTACAGCACAGGCGAAACCCCACGCATATGCATCCATGCGACATGTAAATAAGAGTCTGAAAGCATGGAGATGCGGCGGGAAATCAAACGCGTGACGCGACATCGCAAATTGTATGCGGCATTCAATTGTCGCATCTGAAAGACAAAATAGCAAGCAAGTGCATTCAAGCGCGACAACGAGTCCTGCCGCGTGATGCCGCGTGTCGCGACGTTATGCGGCATGTCATTTTCTATACAGGTAAAAGCGATGAAATAAAAAATATGTACTATATTGTATTGTACACGTGTATAAAACTGGGTTTTTCAATAATGATGTACAATGTATTCCATATTGTAACCAATAAAATTTCAATCTTAAATGTTTTTAGTAATTACATGTGTATACCATTAAGTTTTAGTAAGTTAAACCATAAAAACATGTATGTAGAAACGTGTTTTAGAACTGTGAGATGAAAAAGAAATACCTCAACCCATACGATTATTTTGAATGAATTATCTCAATGCAGAGATCGACAAATACTACATTGAATGACAGAGTACGACCAAGAAGACAAATGTTAAGAATAATATTAAAGCATCGTGATCACTTTAAATGTTGATAATTGAAAAAAGGATACTTAAAAGAATCACGACAGAAATAAGTATTTACTGTAAATTAACGCTGAAAAACATGAGAATGAGATTTCCTTATCCACTACTTAATTGACATGGTAGATTTATTTTCACGCAAGTAAGCAGAAATAAGTGTAAATACAGAATGGGGATGAACAAATTAATAATCAGCTTTTTCTCGAATTCTACTTCAAAACTGCTATAAATGGATAGAAAATGATCTAACTAAGAAAAAGAATACCCACAACCCTATGTTTATTTTTTTAATAGTTTTACAGTCATTTTTTCGTAAATATCTATAACTGTTATCCTTATATATATCCGTATTTAAAATGACTGTACATATTAATAAAGCATAAAAAGGACGGTTCATGTTTTCATTGGCAATACTGAAACAAAAAAATTTTGTATTTGATACAATTGAATGAAAACAAAAAAACAAAAATAATATCAAACAGGGAATGCCACGTACCAAAAACGCAGCCTCCGATTTTCGCTCGATAGCCAAAACTTGAATATTTAACATGTTTTTTTCTCCCAAAATGGGATTTCACCCGATCTGCATGCTTTTAAAGAAACGCTCATAATTGTTTACGAAAAATATTATCACTTGAACATCGTACTTAGCAATTGTGTTGGTATTCTCTTTTAACTAGTTTATCAAAAGGTTATACATGTGAAATGTAGAAGACTATATCCGAAGTTTCCTTATAAACGGAGTACGATATAACCGCATCTTTTTACATTTAACAAAAAAAGGAAACATCGGGCCCAAAAGAACTGTTCATTATAGCCGAAGTTACGTTATATCCGGAGTCGCTATATACGGATTTTACTGTAATAAGGTAAACTGTCCGTCTGTTAGAACGACCAAAATACGGCTGGAACGGATGTACTTTCCTTCTTGAATTGTAATTCAGTTCAAATCAAATTTAACTGTTTTGAAACAAAGCCTTAGCACGAGCCGTTAATGTTATATGTGTGTAACACAATGTTTGATGTTACGTCACTAAATTTTACTTTCAACAGTGCGATCTTTTAAAAAAAAAACATCTTTTTTATTTTCATAAACCATCAAACACCTATACGTACAACAGCCGCATGTGATCCCGGTTCATAGCTCTTAGGTAGTTGGTAAAATGTTGGTGTCTAACTCCGAGTGTAGGAATCGATATGCATGTACGTACAGAAACCGGTTGTGCCCCCGGTTCGAGCTCTCACAATGTAGGTGGTTGATAAGTGAACGTACAGTATTTAGGATGTTACTTGTATTTTTGTGAAGTTTAGTTCTTACATTTATCTACTGATTAGGTGTATGCAATCAGCGCTGAGAAATTGTTGTTTTGATAAAGTACAGTTTTCATGCTAGCAGCAATTGTTCTGCATGAATTTTCAATCAGTGCAGATCATGACCAGCTCTGCACCGTACGAAATTCTCCAAATTGAAAGCTGGAAATGTCTACTTTAGAAACTTAATGTAGTACCGTACATTTAAAAGAGTTGATGCCGATTTGTTGCACATTTAGACGGCAAATAATTGTCAGTTCTTATATTTATAACAAACGTATTGTTTTTGTCGCAAAGTATGACGAAATAAAAGGAACTTGTGGTGTCCATGTATATTTTCTTAACACGACGGATACAACACTACAGTATGTTTAGTATGAAAGTGTTTACCTTAAAACGGTATATAAAGAAACAAATTATTAATTTGTGAAACACGCGAGGGAGGCATGTTAATTGATAGAGCGTACAGTAAATTAATATCGTTTAGCGAAGATCAAACTTAAAGTAAGGATGTTAAAAATAATTTCAAACATATTTATTAAAGGAAAATATTTGAGTTATTCTGAATGATTGGACAACGAAAGAGTTATATCAGTTGAGTTAATACATGTATAAGCGTGATTGGTTATTCGTTTCCGTAAACATAACGTTGATCCTGGAACATTGTGAGATAAACAACTTTTAAAATTTGTTACATAAAACAGGCGACAATTAAAATGAACAAAAGATAAAAAGTCACCACAATAACACCTGATGCAAACTGCAAATCCGTAACGATGCCCCCCCTGTCAATTATGCATTGCAATTTTCGTGTTAATTGGGAAATTTTTGACACGCTCTAAACAAACAATACAGAACATACGGTTTTATTCGGCATAATTACTACCTATTTAAAAAAAATAATAATTTACGAATATTCGAATTTGATTTTCGCATTCGAATATTCGGTCAATTTTCGAATATTCGAATATTCGTTCCCACCCCAAGGATTTATTTAAGATTATTGTGTCTTTGTAGCACAAATCAGAGTCCAAGAACGAATAACTTATTTAGTTTACCTCGATCAGTTTCTACAATAAACTTATTAATAAAATAGTTTTAAATACTTGACACTAAAATAATCCTGTCTTAACTACTTCGACAGTAAATTTGCAATGATATCTGTTTTAGCCGATTATCTTACTTTATGGTTCATTAAAATGAAAGACATGCTGACAGTACTGTAGACAATGGCAATCATCACCCTTTGTTAATATTAGCAATAAGTGTCTACTCAATTAAGATGTGACACTAATTATCCCCAACTTCAAGGCAAGCGTCGGAATCAATTTTGTTTAAATACATACATCAAAACGACGACAAATTATTGATAAGCAATAATATTATAATTCTTGCGACAAACAACGATATCTGTAATAAAAAGTTTAGAATAAAAGAACAAAGTCATGAAAATGTTACAACTTTTAATTATATTCAATAATTATTTATTAAACATAGTATTACTCGAAAGATAGTAAACTGCAGTAACACATGCAAAAATTCTATAAAATTATATCTTATAAAACCTTTTATAGAATTACATGTACACTTTGTACATTGTGCAAAAGGCATTCGTTTTTAAAGGAAAAAATAATCCTTTTCGCCGCGTCACGCGGCATGGTACTTGTCGCATATCGCAAATGACACGCGGCATATAGATGCCGCATATACGATCATATGCCGCGTGATGCGACATGGTTTTATTGCTCCCGCGTTGTAAAACCTCCCGCGCTATAGCGCGGCAAAAACGGAATCCACCTGCGCTGTACTGTAAGTGAGCGAGTTATTGTAGATAATAAGTGATGCAAGCTTTTTAACAACAATGGTAGCATTTTAAGTACAAGTGTTGCCTTACAAGAAATACATTTATCTGATTTAGTAAAACTCACATAATTATAAAAACAAATTAGGTTTTCAAGAATGATCCTGTGTAACTCCATATGAGATCCAGTGCCGGCTACCTAGACCAAAAGTCTATGAAGCCGTATCCGGCTACCTTACCACTGCCTTCGTTTAAATGCCTTGAGATTAAATCCAAAGTTAAAAGTAATACATGCCTTAATTCTAGTTTTAGCTAAATGGTAGAGCTGCTATGGGGCAGTAATTGCGCGTTTGCATCAATACAAGAGTCATGGGTTTGATCACTTCAATGCCAAATTAAGGAAGAAGTATCCTTATGGCAAGTTAGGCAAGACATTTTAGATACTTCTTCATGCAACAATGCACATCTCTTTTCGGGGTTGAGTCCATCTGTAACATGTGTAATGAGTAGGGGTGTGCGATAAGACCGGTATGTTGCAATTCCCTTGAGATTCGATACATAATGGTATGGTTACACCCTGTACTGTGGTACTTTCAAGTAAGTGAAAAGCTGCAATTTCTCTGTCATTTCTTAGCCGCGTGCTTTTTCTGTGACGGCAATGACAGACAGTAACTAATAACTGTCGGTATATAATTCAATCGTTAACAAATAGACTTAAATGACTTTGCCAAAGGAAGTGTGAATACTTCAAAGTAAATTTTATTTAAGAAGTAATAAATGTGTCCCTGTATTTGTTGTTGAATAAAACAGGAGTTCAAATGCGTAGTAATTTTTAGAAAATATGTACATAGTACGAGTGATTTCATTTTTTGCATTTAAACGACTATTTTAGTTATGAAATAACATCCGTTCCAGCACTGTTCATCGTTTACTTAAAAATGATTTGGAGCATTAATAGTAATTAATAGTTACAGTAATTAGCCACAAAGGCCGAAAGCCTGAGTGGTTTTTAACAGCGCATCAGTACGACAGATAATTGTTTATAAGACGATTACAATGCTGAGAAGGATTTTATTTTGATTCTAACATGACCAGATATTACAAAAGGTGAATTATTGCAAAGCGTTTTCTATGCGAACACTCATTTAACGTCATGTGGTGCAATATGATGTAATGTTTACAGCATATCGGTTCCTGCATTGTTTATGGTTTAATATAGCATAATTTTTCAACTCTTTGTATACAGAGACAAAACCTTGAGTCATTTTAGAATAAACAATAAAATGTTGGCACATATTTATTATTACATTTTTTTCTTACACGTCTATATTCAACTTGTAGCAGTACATCATTGTAACTTGAAAACACGAAATGCAATTGGACGGCTTGTTTACATACGTCTAGCAAGTACTTCCTTTTTGGCACATCGCCCTTTGATAAATTTTCTTAGTACTGTATTTTATCGTAACATATTAAACAACCTTATTAAGTTAATATAGGAAACATGGCCACTCGTGTTAGTAGAACTCTTGATATATTACTATACGTTTTGCAATTTATTAGTATATGAAAAGTCTGGCAACAGCGATTCCTATAGTAGTTAGTCTCGAAGGCGATTTAATTGTTATCAAGAATATGGAAATTTTGTACATGCATCCATTAAAGAATCTATGTTAATTGAACCAGAAGCATGGCCATTAATGTTCTCAACTGCCGATGTTATAGTTTTATTTTGATAACTGAAATCATATGATCGAGCAGGTTTAATTTAATTAAATGTATATCTACTGGTTACAGATTGTCCATAGTAACATAATAGGGACATTGGAGGTGCTGAATTATTTCTATCTATCACAAGGCCTTCCCCTCGCTCTCAATCTTGTGGGATATGTACCCGCTTATTTAACAATGGTTATGATGAAAACACGGAAGTAATGATGTAACAGGCTGGTGGTAGTTATACTTTGTTTTTGAAAATAAGAAACAAAAAAACAATCTTAATCCGACCACATTATAAACTTAACATCTATAATTATACTCGCGATTTTTAAGTTTGTACGGATAGGCCTAATTTTACCAAAAATTCAGACAGTGGAGAAACACATGTGGCGCATGCACATTTGCTACCCCGGAAAAAACGGCAAAAAACGGAGGAACTCGCTTTTAACGCATGCGCATTTGATACCCCGGGAAAAAACCGGGTAAAAACGGGAAAAAACGCAGGAACTCTCTGTTCACGCATGTGCAGTGCAACAAGCCGTTTTATTTCACGGTGCTAGCCGAAAAACGTCCCATTTCTTAAACGGGCGAAAAACGGGCGCTGCTCGCGATTTCCTGCCGAAAAACGGAACAAAAACGTGAGCGCCAATATACTTGTTTGCTTTTTTAAGCGTTCTGTAGCCTACAAAATCATATACAGTGTTCCCACTCTCGTAAATTATTACGTAAATCACGCAAAAAAAAATATCGCGCATATAATTTCACCATGTGCGAGATCGCACGCGTACAAAAATGCCGAGGACAAATAGGTTCGGCAGGAATCACCCAGTACGTGCTAAAGATAGATCATGGAAATTCTACTTTCTCTGCCCATTGATCGGCATAACTGCTGATGATTTACAGTTGACGTCATAAAATGTAGACGGGTTGCATATTTTTATGCTCTGGGAAATAATATTAGCACTTTAAAAGTGTGACCAATCTAATGATCCAGGCTTCGTCTGCAAAAATATTGCAGTCAAAGCATTGTGTTTGGCTTCACGACGAATGAAATAAATGATGCCCGACAAAAGTGAAGAGTTGCCATCCACGAGTACTGACACAACTACGAGTAGAAAAGTTCAAAGTCGGAAAAAGTACCCGAAACGATTTCAGAACAAGTGGTTGTCGCGGGTTGTAAACATTTTCAACGGTCAGCACTTGTCTATCTTATAATTTTCATACCCCCAAAAATTTAGATTTACCCCCACTTTTTGTGTCCAGGGGATAAGTATATACCCTTGAAAAAATACTGAGTGGGAACACTGATATATCGGAGCATTTATGTGTATTTGTTTTTTATTTTATTTTTGACCGGCCGATTAAGACCTTTCCAAATTATTCTTGTAAAACAAAAATCTAGGCAATAAAAAAAATCTGAAGTGTTCTCTACTCAGATAGATCATGTTCTATATTACAGATAGAGCACATGCAGTCTAAGCTCCGCCTCCACACACAGTTCAAATTATCAGTAATACAGTACAGTGTTTTCCTATACAAATATGCAGTAGCCATGCTACAAATAAGAAAGACAGACATGTTTACAGTTTCCAATGAATAAAAGCACAGTTGCAATGAAATAGAAGATTAATTGCTTGTTTTCTTGGCTTCGCACATCCGGGTACTGGTAAATAATTTACATTCGGGAAAGGTGATTCCTCGGCTGTCATCGCTGGTACTTATTTATCTATAAATAACCAAGATTAGAAATGAACGAAGACGACGATCTCCCAATACTTTGAAACTATAATCAGATTTTTTTTTATAATTCTATGTTTTTAAAAGCTTTTTGTTTCATTTAAGATAAAGTTAAACGTGCATATGAGTCAACGGTAAAGACCGAGTTTTCACATTTTACCGAATGGAGAAATGAAAGCGACCTAATAATCCGATTGGTAAGCTGGTCAGTATGACGTCACGGCGAATCTGACAATAAATATGAAGTAAGCATTTCTGCTGCTTTCACTGTATTTATCAACGAGGTACAAGAATGCTAATGTGCGCGAAAAATTGTATCGCTGGGATAAATTTAGCCTTATTAATTTGGAGTCTCAGTGCGGCCCCTTTCACAGATCTGATATTTTATAACTGTCACAGAAGGTGAACACCTATAAACTATCAGCCTATAGAATTGGTTTGCCTTCGAAGTCGAAATAGACTAGGATAAATTTCATGACGAAGAACGAAATATCAGCATTTAATTTTTTTTATAGTTATGAGACTTATCATTTGAAAATCTTTGTTAAATTTAGAAAATGTACGTATACACAGATTTTCCTATGCAATTGTCCTAAGGTACGTGTTGACTAAACCGAGTACGAGTTGATAAAGGTACGAGGTGACCAGGTGACTGGTAGCCTTTTATAAGAAAGATGTAGCAATGTCATCACTTGATTTATTCTGTTTTGCAAGACAGATGGAATATATTTGCCGAAGCACTTACCGATTCACAAAGGCATTTAGTTCGGCATACTTTTGTCAAATATAATCGTTGTCAGATATATCATATGCCTATCTGCCTAACATGTCCGACTACATCATCTCGATGTTGATTGGCTGCACGGTTAGTGTGCTTATTTGATTGGATGCACGGTTAAACCCGGTTCTGCACGATACACGTTTTATTCATAGTTCTGATTGGCTACACGGTTAATCGAGTGGAACTGTGAAGCGTGTGGCGTTCGTGTTGCACGCGAAAGAAACCGTGTGCGCGGGGAACCCACACGCAGGCGCCACTGTAGTAAGGAAGAAAATGTGGAACTGATTGAAAAAAATGGCACAATGATGAAAGGCAAAGTTTAACGTTTTTCCCTTGTCATTTAGATTATATATATAATGCACTTTGTGTAATTTTCAGTTCCCCCTGATCGACCCCCAGTGATACATCAAATTTCAAACGGAAGCACTTATGAAGTAATTGAAAATAAATTAACTAACTTGTATTGTTCGGTAAAAGGTGGCAACCCTCTTGGGAAACCAAAATGGCTGTGCAAGGATATCATCAACACTACATCTAAAGAAATAAATGCAGACAATAGAACAGTGACCACCAGTGTGACTTGGACTGCAAGACGTGACCAAGGGAAAACATGTATATGTCAGACGGACCATTTACTTTCAAAAGATTTTGTTTCGGTTAATATTAATGTTTTATGTAAGTATTTTCGTCATTTGAAGATCCAGACTATACACTGATGGTGTATAAAACTATATAAAGAGAATAATCAGTGCATTTTAATATACTTGGCAAATGATAATAATAATAATAATAATAATAATAATAATAATAACAATAAAGCGAATAAGATTTGAGGAGCCCTGAAATATGAACTGCTGTTGTAAAGTACTAATTCCAAGTCGCATGAATTTGAAACACAATCATAAAAGTTCAAATGACGTTCATGGCTAATAATAGACATACATCATTAAATATGCATAGATAAATGCCTCTTTGAGACTTAATCATTGTGAGAATGAGATTATCGATAATTTTCAAAAATTCAATTTTTATCATGCTTCATTTTAGACCCACCTGATGCTTCTAATACAGCTCTCCCATATCACAACTACACGAATAATGTTACTTTTGATGTTAAGCTGATAGAAAATAAATCACATTGAACCCAGATGAAAATAAATGGAGAATACCTAGATTTTAACCGGACTGTTCAAATTGCATCACTAGTTGTAAACCATTCTATCTATAGCAATTTGCAAGTACATATTTTTTGTCACCGTTCGAAGAAATTCTTACGTAGCCATTTTCTCCTAACTACATGTATATCATTGTCTTATGGTGAACCTGAAATCTGTTTAAACTATTTTCGACAGGATTTTCCATTGTAAAAACATGTGTTATTAAAGCATGTTAAGCAATCAGGTGTTTGATTAGTGAAGGCTGCTATTGGTCAAATTAATGCAGTTCTACTTAACAAAAGTTAGAAAACTTGTAATACGCTTTCACAGCATAGAAAGGTAGCATTCATGTTCTCTTTTATCAAATACTGATCTTTTATCATTTCAAACTAATATAAAACAATAATAAAACATGCTGTTTATAAACGGTTTGTATAAGCACATATTTATACAACTTTAAATCGGTTCTTCCTGCTTTCCTTAAACATTACTAACAGTTACAGAAAAACTCATACGAAATAAAAAAAGACGTTT
>JAFMSR010000069.1:0-120102 GCA_022818135.1 Saxidomus purpurata
ACTAACTGTAGCTGACCTACTTTTTAATTATCTCCCCGTATGTAAAAAGCTTGCCCGTCCGTCCTAATTTGTCCGGAGCAACGAATTGAAGGAATGTAGATAATACTTGTCATAATAATAGAGGTCATTGAGAGTGCAGTAACAAGGAACCAAGACTCTGACTGACCCCATTTTGAAGTATACCTCTTTATTTAAGAAGCTTGCCCAAAGCATAACTTAAACAATATATAGGGGATTGACTTGATACTTCACACATTGATAGAGGTCATTAAGAAACAGTGCAGTGACAAATAATCACGACTCGAGCTGATACCGATTTTATATTAAATCCAACCCCCTCTTATATGAAAATCTAGTCTGGAGCTATACATAAAATGTATCACTTTATCTATTATCCGTGTAGCATAACTCAAAGTGGATTTAAGGTTTACGCTGATACGACACACATTATTAGTGGACATTGAGACGAAGGGATCAAAAACCATAACTGTAGCTAACCCCATTGCTGAAGTGCTCCCTTTATGTAATATATTTGCCACGACATAACTTAAAATGTATTCCAGGAATTTAGTTGATATTTCTTACAGTGGTTGAGGATATTAACAGGAAGTGTAGTGACAAATCTTGCCGACCTCATTTTAATTACATACCTTTATTGTATGCTATCATGCTTGTCCGATACATAATGCCAAAGCCATGAAACAGATTTACTTGATATCAGACATAGTGATATAATATATCTAGAGGTATGCAGTTTCTAATAACCTTTGTATGATCTTCTTTTATCAAGCGAAATTATGTAAACACCGTTCAACAGATTTACTTTTTTAGTTCAATGAATGAAAGGATATTACGAGACAGTGCACCGTTCAAGCTGCATAACTTTGTTCATACATGTAGCTTTATCTGAGTCTATGAGTGAATTTTGTCCCTTTAGCATTTTTTGGTTTTGCTTGTCTATAATAACAACTTTATGTAAGTGAACTGAAACTTGTAAGGTTTTCATTGGCAAAAACAGAGCGCGTTTGCTGTTCATCCGAAAAGGCAGGATTCAGGAAGCACCAATCGGTGGTACCGATGCTATTGTCCTCTTAGTAGAATACGTGTCAGAAGTTTACCAGCTTTATGCAGCGTCCATTTATTTATAAAATTATGTCCTGTATTTTGATAAATAATGTGTAAACAATCGTTGTAAATATTTCTTTAAAGTAAGGCATTAGCTGTGAAACACATTTCTCTAAAAATTGAAGAGTCACTTTCGGGCAATGTATGTAAAATGTAGAATACATTTTGTATTAGGTAGATTTTAAAACCATGTCAATCCCATTTCTGTCATTAATCATTCATACTGCTTCCGGCTGAAGCTAAGATTGTTTAATCAAAACTATATGTACTACATACAACTGTCCATAACTGTCTCATATCACGAGGAAAACAATGCAAATATCTAATCTTAAAGAAAGATAAAACATTAGAATTTCAAGGTTCGCTTCTTCTGAGGTATGCTAGATCATTCAAAAGGTTGTAAACAAATATACCGTTTTTAGTTTTCAACTAATGTTATATTTACATCAAACAAGTCTCGGTTGTCTTTGACGCGCATTATAGGTCTGAAACTCTTCCCTTTCCGCTACGATACATTATGCATTATATAGCTCTTTAAATTACTGGGTACTCTTTCGTTTAGTCATATCTACTGTTTCTATAATATAGTAAATATTTGTTTTATCACATGTGATTTCGATATAGTTCCCAAGATAAATATGTATACCGAATTTATGTACTTTCCTGATTTGTATAACGCGGGTATGTAAGAATAACTGTACATGTCCCGCTTTTTAACGTCACGTCTGTTGTATATGTTTATATGTATTATCCTGACGAAAATGAAGCCGAAAAGTCGAAAAACAGTACAAAGTAAATGATTTTGCAACCTCATCCCTCCCACTTGAATAACCATAGTTTCGGCTATGATGTTTGCTTCGCTCTGTGCAAACTGCAGCTTTAAAATTAACTGAATATCAACGCGTTAAAAAGGCTATGAAATGTAATCATCAAATCCGTTCCAAATAAAAGGATGTCTGCATCAAATTGAGTATATGTAAAATACATAGTGGTTCGACTTAAATAAAACTTACAAATATGTTTGAATATTCCTTCCACCTTTTATATTTTGGTCCAAATTGTTTTTCTTACAGCAAGTCACTATGTACAACCAAAAACTTTCTTCTATCTCTGCGATGATTGGCAGATAACTAGAAATGCATTGCCTCTTTCCCATAAAAAGTGTTTTTTAGATGTTTTGTTCGAGTGACTTGTTCATATATTATGACCTCTCATAAAGTGAAACTATTTACAAGATAAAAATAATACTTTTCACATGAGATATTTGCGTCATCTATAATGCTTGTCTTGGTGTCATGAATACAAGTTGTGAACTGTGAACACGGCCTTAATCTGCAAATACGTCTATTGTAATATATGTCTGTTAGTTTGGTTCTTTAATACTTTTCATTTATTTATTAGACCGCCTCTATGGTTGAGTGGTTAGAGTCGCTAACTTAAAGTCGCTGTTATCACTCCTGTTACCGAGAGTCAGTTGTTTGAATCCCGTTATTAACATTGTAACATGTCTAGTTTCTCATGGATAAATATCGTTAGGTAAGCTTCGTGATTGTAAACAGCTGTAACCCAGGAGAACAGGAATTAAAATGTTTTTAAATAGTCATACATGTACCTTACATGTATCAGTCACTATAACAAAGAACTCCTGGTTTAACTTTTCTAGTCAGAGTGTGCCAGTTTTATACAATCAGAATATTTGAAATTAAGACCCAACGGTCACAATGCACGTTACCAGTTTTGAAAAATCATTGCTGAAAATGGTCACACACAGAGATTTAATGATCTACGTAAAAAGAGAGACAACAAAAGTTACAAATGAAAATAAGCACAGTAAGATTTAATCATACATATGACAGACAAAACAGAGAATACCTATCTGATGTTTCAAATTACTGGATAGAAATTGGAGATGGAAATTAATAAAAGATATAAATTATGTCCGATATAGGAATACGATTGGAAGATCTAATAAATTGTTTCAAAATTTCTATTGGTGTAAAAGGTTATTTTTAGTACCGATTAAAGGGAACTAACAAGTTTGTTTGAGTTAAATAAGCTTTGCCAGATTAACACATATTGGCGAATGAATTCAATACCGATTAGGGGAAGTAACAAGTTTGTTTTGGTTAAATCAGCTTTGCCAGATTTACACATTCAATACCGATTCAAGGGAAGTAACAGTTTGATTACGTTAAAGGAGCATTGCAAGATTTACACATACGATCTTTGGGGTAGACACATAAAGAAAATCAACATATCTATAGAGGCTGTCAAGAAGAAACTTGAGGAGCATTACTCTTTATAAATATATTACTCTTTATCCTGGACCTTTGATTGGAAGATTTATAATTAATTCATTTGAACATGTTTATCATTTTCACCGAGTCTCATATTTATAATATTTCTACTTGAAAGATATATATTACCAATGAAAACTAGAAGTATTTCATCCAAGTTGAAAGTATTATGCTGTATTTATTAAAAGCATACGAAAATACATTACAAAATTGTGTGTTAAGATTAAGGTGAATTTTAAATAAAAGGAATTAATCCTCTCGAACGTATCATTTGAATCATTTAAACCTGCATCATGTCTAAGGTTTAAACATTTTAAAGCCTTATCTTGGTATGCCAATAACATTTCATAAAACATCTTTCAAACCTATTCGTTCTCAGTTTCCGGCGAATAAGTTACATTTCTCCAAAATGATAAACTGCAAACTAAAAATGTAAAAGTAATGCATTCGTTAGAAATCAACAACAGAAGTACAAATCTTCATAAACATTTGTGAAAATCTGTTGAAAATGTTGTTGAACTTAGTTTGACGGCACCGCTAGTCTATTTGTTTATATTGGAATTTTGATAATTCTTTCTGAAATGTCCAATGTCCTGGCCGAGAAACGAACCGGGGACCTTTCGGATTGGTAGTCCAGAGCATTAAACATTCGACCACCGCACCACCTATACTCGACCGAAGCACCACCTACGTTGTTAGGTGAGCGAAAGGACAATTATAATAGCTGTGAAGGCAACTTCACTTCAGGATATCTCCCTTACGGACAATTTAAAGTTTAGAGTAAATTAAAATTTTAATTTTTTAAAATATTTTCTCGTTTAATTGACATGGTACACTCGCTAACTAGTTATTATGTTAGATAAACGAAAGGACAACTATACAAGACATGAAGGAAACTTTACTTGAGGATCTTTCTCCAGACCGTATAAAGGATTCGGGTCTTTGTAGAGTATTTGTAAATTTTACATGTTAACACTATTGTGTTTGATTGTTGTCATATATGTGCTTCCTATAAACTGTGTTCGATGAATGAAAGGACAGTAATGAAAACACGAAATCAGGTTCACAGAGAGTTCTTTCAAGTGACAAACAAGTTTTTGTTGAGCATATTAAAATTTTGCACTTCAAAGACGTATTGAATTTTATCTTTCTTCTAGTACATGTATATGTATATTCTTTATGAGATGTTTGGAAGGGCAACGAAACGTTAAATGTAAAAAACAAAAATATATTATACATGACAAACATTTATTTAACTTTGGCGGGGGTTAATATGAACTTTTATACATTGCAACAATCACTTGTGTATTGCTTTATTCTTAGTCTGGTTCTAAAAGTAAGGTGTTCAGACATGTCGGATTGAATATTAATAAAGCCACCACTATTGATTGGAAAAAATAAAACGTATGTAGTCAAAAGTGTTCGGTTGTTTTGCAGTTCCTGATATGAAAGGAAAATTCATCTTTTTTTTACCATAAAAAGTTCAACATCATTCTAACTTCTCTACATACCTTTCTCATTTGTTTAAGTATCTTTATAACAATTTAATCAACATGTATTAATATAATTTTTCTCGGCTTTCTCAATGCTTTTCCTCGTAATATTTCCAATGAGATAAAATTACGGTCACGTCACATGCTGTTGATATGTGGTATGACTGGGGAATCAGTAAAAATAAGAGACTTTTTTCAGAACGATAAGCGTGTGAAAGCATTAGGGTTCTAGTAAAGAATGCTTACGATGGTTCTGAGTACATGTCCTCATTTAAGTCACGTCGATGTCGTTAAACGAGTTGTTTAGCACATTTTCCCCAAGCTAACATTTTTCTGTTAAATACTTTTACAAACATTTACAAATATTTTGTTGGTGCGGCGCTAAAATGTGTACCAAGCCGTGCTCAAGTTGTACATTATTGTATTGTTTTTTTGTAGAATGGATACGTAATAAACACCTCCACATAAGCGTTACAATACTCAAATCGAAGGGATCCTTTAAAGATATTGGGTAAATATAGCAAACAACAACAACAACGTCTGGCAGTATGAAAGTAATTTTGTTGTTTCTTGTAATGTATTTTTATTTCTAAATGTTACGATACATATCCATACACACATATTATCAACATATCAACATTTATTTCAATCTTGAGCAGTTTCATAAATACATGTACATGTAATTGTATAACAAGTCTCATTCAAGAATGTACATGTATTATATCATTAAGAAATGTGTTTTTTAAGTTCTGATGTATTTAAGAAAAAGATAGACATGAAGGGTAAAATAACTGCTATCAGGATACAAAATCGATTTTAGAACATTTTGGAATTTCAGAATTGATATTAGATAAAAAAGAAAAAGGGTTGTATTGAGAATAAGATAAACGAAAGAAAAGAGTGTATGTGGGCGTTCCTAAAAAACTTTGGCTCATGTAGGGTAATGCAATGGTTGTAAGATTTCCACTCTTCAATGAAGTTTAAAAGCTAATTTGCTCACTCAAACATATCTTTGAACGCTGACCATTTTGCATTATGGTTTGCTATCTTATCATTTACAATTGCAATGTCTCTTTCTATTTTCATTCGTTCCTTCATATACATTTACATATATAGCACAAAAATATCAAAGTTTGTATACCCTTATTGCATTTTGTAATGAAAATGTATGATTTCATTAACACTATTAGAAAGTTTATTACATTGTTAT
Source organism: Saxidomus purpurata (assembly GCA_022818135.1). NCBI lineage: Eukaryota > Metazoa > Mollusca > Bivalvia > Venerida > Veneridae > Saxidomus > Saxidomus purpurata. The sequence goes on from JAFMSR010000069.1 coordinate 6,126, forward strand.
TTCATTTTGCAGTCCATAACCCTTAGCTGAGCGTTTCCAAATTTTAAGTAACATGAATGTTTTTGTTCTCAAAAGATTTTTCTATCTCTACCACATATGTTGTACAGGAATGCATTCCCCCAAAAAATGTTCCTGGGTTTCTACGTTCATGCTGCAAAAATCACATAAATTTGAGTTTGTTTGCTTAATCTTAAGAAGATATTTATTGTTTGTAGGAATGAGTCTCATAATGAATTTGTATTGAAATGCTCTTATTTTTGTATCAATAGTAGATTTTATTGCTTGCGAATAAACATTTTTTCCACCGAATTTCCGTGTTATTTAATGATTTTATCCATCTTGATTTTCTGTTTATAGTTGGATTGTCTTTAGCATTTCTCTGTATCTCATACAGGTATTAATTTGTTTGGTGATTTTGATTTATATAACTTTGTAACAGGTGATTCGTGTCTCTTGCATTTTATACCTTCCTGTATGATTTTGATTCTTATACTTTGTTGAATATTATGTATTACAATGAAGCTGCATATATTTCAGAACTTATTTGCTATCCAAGTTATTAATAAACCTAAGGCTATCAAAGGAGTATAACTTATTTACCCTGTATTTAAATATATATATATGCGGCAGATATATTATTCCTTTTTGTAACTATTCTGTGCAGAAGAACGTTTTAGATTTAAGCTTGATGTTAGAAAACTAATGTTAGACAATTTACCGTCCCTGTATGCTTTGAGCATACAATATACATATAGTATAGGCGTCTTGATTACTCGTATTTGTGCCACAGACACTTGGGTTCAGGAGAGCGATTCTGGCCCAACTGTGTCTATCTTGTATTTTTTTTTTCATATTCACATACTATAAGAACTCAGTATACACACTGAACAGGTTTAGTCACTCAACGGAAACATTAAAAAAAAATATTTTTTTTCACTATATGTCTATATAAACCACAAGATACCAGACTCCAATGGTGGAAAAATTACTACTTCGTTCAATTCACGATGCATTTCAAGAATCCACAATACACCTTACGAAAACTTACCGGTGCCTATCAGTAGTCTATATGTTTACCTCTTCGTACACAAAGACGTTGGAGCTGACATTCTCAATTTCAAAAGAAAACCGACACAAATTTCAAAAACTACATGTATTTTGGAGCTGGATACTGTTGATGTCGAATAGCTCCCGGTCGTGTATTAGCACAGTTTTGAGCCGGACACCAAATTGCGCTAATGAATACAGGAATTGTTATTATCATCTCACCTGGCGCTAAATTCAACCGCTCTAGCGACGGTGTGTACTATAAAGGTTTCACGAAAGTTTAGATTAAAGTAATAATTACCGTTTAAAGTGACCATCATACATTTAAATAAAACATTAAAGATTTATACTCCTAGAATAATAGACATTGCAATAGTTATTACCAAAAATAACGGTCTGTATAACAGTTTTGTTAACATTGAATTATAGAGGAAATCTGTCAAAACCTTTTTGACTATCCTAGTCAAAAAAATAAATCCACCCTTTTGGTTATGCACGTCTTAATTTGTATTTGTAACTAACAGAAATAACTTGGTAGAACTTATTTCTTATATGTTTTTAAAGCATCCACTGTGCTTTGAGCATCATTCTTAACTGTAAACCAATGTGAGCATTTTGGTGGGTAATATGGCGAGGTATTGCAGAAAAGAAATGATTCCATAAAACACTTTTTCCGAAGTCACTCAGCAAATCGTCTGATACTGGGGGGAGTTAATAAAAATCTCATGAAAGGATCACCTGAATACCATGAAAATACCTTTCGTCTTTTCTCAACGACCTGCATAAAAGGTCAACTGTTTCAAATACTTTCTTACTCATTATGGATCATTCATCAATGATGACGATTTCACAAGATTTTATACGTTGTCTTGTCATAAGGACAAGAAGAAACCGTGGTACCAAAAAAAAATACGCACGATGATTTATGTAAAGAACGCTAAAAACAATGCACTGTCATTTTAAAAAAACTACAAGAACAAGAAACGGACGTCTTAATTATTCTCTTAATTTTGACTTGAATATACTTAGAAATACCAAGTTTCGAATTTCGAATTCAAATGAGTTCCATAATTCAACAGAAGATGGTAAAAATGATGCATAATAAAATATATTAGTGTATGGCTAGCTATTGTAGTAAAGTTTTGGTCATTTCTTAGAGAATAACGAGTTGTTTCAGACACAGTTAATGAGAAAATATGTTGCAAGTAGTCAGGTAAAAATCCATATTTTTCTTCATAAAGAATAACATTTTTTTTTAATTTTACGTGTAACAAGTGATACCCAGCCTATATTTTAATAAGCGTTCCATTGAAACTGATTGTGTGAGGCCTGTGAAAACTCGGGCGGCTTCATATTGCAACTGTTTCAAAGAATTGCGTTCATAAACCGTGCAACCATCCCAGACTACAGAAGCATATTCTAAAATTGGACATACATGTATATACATATACTATGTATAAATCCGATTAATCTAAATTTGAAAGAACGCACAGAGCCCAGAACTGTTGATGCTGAAATTTTAACAATATCAATACTGTATGTTCATGTCACTTTAAATCGGACGACAATGATAACCCAATATGTTAATGATTGTCGACGAAGTTCAGTGAAACATCATTAAATAAAAGTGTTGGTTTATTATTGGTGTTGGATGAGAAAACATAACTTCAGTTTTATTAGGATAAAAATTTACTAGCCACTGCTTTGACCAATCATTGATTGTTTGAAGTAAATGGTTTATAGTTGTTTCTATTTAGTTAATATCTTTTGACGAAACTGCCAGAGAATTGTCATTAGCTAAAGGAGTAAAAGATAATTGGTTTTCGGCAATGTAAAGTTTTTTAATGTTGACGTAAATAAAAAAGTAGGGGGTCAAGGGCTGAGCCCTGTGGAACACAAGCTGAAGTATTCAATACCTCGGATGTTGCGGAACAAATAAAAACTGATGGTTTATGGTCAGGGATATACCGATGATCATTAATCCATTGAAGGAGTTCATCGTTTAAACCAAACTGTTTTAATTTAAAAAGTAAACCAAATGCCAGACTCGATTGCTTGAACATTATCAAATGATCCACATATTTGTTGATAGATAAATGTCTATAAGCTGGTATACGGTTGAGTGTCATGGTAGAAAACCTGATTATAATGGATAAATCAAATGGTGAGGGTGAAGATGATTATAATGTTGTTTGTAAATTACTCGTTCCATGGCATTTCTTATACAGCTTATTAATGATATAGGTCTATGATTAGAAGGTATATTTTCATCTCCCTTTGTAAGAAGTGGTATGACTTTCGCGAATTTCCAAATATTAGGATAAACACCATCTTTAACAGATCAATTAAATACATAGCAGAAAACAGATACTACTGTCAGTTTCTTTAAGAATCGTATGACTGATTTCATCAGGTCCTACTGCTTTGTTTAAAGTTTATGTAGACAGTATTTCTATAATTGTTTGAGGGTGAATGGTAAATGACGACGAACTTTTTTCAGTTTTACGAATAAAATTTGGTAATTGAGTTGCCGTTGCATCGACTGTTTAAATGGAAGTAAAATCTCGTTTAGACAATTAGCCTTTTTTCATCCGAAATATCATATCTGTCAGTACCGTTTTTGTTAGTGTAGGAATGCTTTTGAGACTGTTATCGTTATTTTTAATGCGGATCTCTTTCTCTAAAAATTCTACGAATAACGGAAGGCCGTCCATTAATGTTGCTTGAACTTGTGGCCCTTACCCAATTGCTTTTTGTTTTGTTGTGTCATATGTCTGTTTTGTGTACATGTATTTATGTATATATGGAATGAAATAATAATGATAAAACTAAATCAAACTTACTTATGCCAAAGTAAGACTGAGACAAGGATTGATTTCGTTGTAAAAAGGGATTTAAGTTGAGGGACATTTTTAAGTACACGCAACCACGTAACATGTTTAATGAATTGCAAAATCCGATGCGAGTAGATGACCAATCAGTGCATTGTTAGAGCTATCCCTACACATTTTCTCCAAGCAGTGTTAAGCTTTATTGACAAGTTAATTCCACACATCTACGTTAGTTGCTTAAATGACTTCTGATACTCCGTGCAGCTAGCTGACCAATAATAATAGGTATCTATACTCTTGTAAGGGGACACTCTTTTGCGCTGCGGCACGAAATTGAATATATATATGTATTTTTCAGTACCAAATACCAAGGATAACACAATGATTAAAGAGCAAGCTCTTATTTCCAATGTGGTCCTTTTATTGTATATTTTTGCATGCTTTATGAATTTCGTTCAATTTTACATTTGTCTGATTTAATACTGTCAACAATATGTACCACGAAACAAGCATTCGACTCTCTCAATCTTTTCGTAAAACTTTTGAAAACACTTTAATCTAAACTTTCGTAAAACTTTTTAGTACACACCGTCGCTAGAGCGGTTGAATTTGGCGCCAGGTGAGATGATAATAACAATTCCTGTATTCGTAAGCGCAATTTGGTGTCCGGCTCAAAACTGCGCTAATACACGACCGGGAGCTATTCGCCATCAACAGTATCCAGCTCCAAAATACATGTAGTTTTTGAAATTTGTGTCGGTTTTCTTTTGAAATTGAGAATGTCAGCTCCAACGACTTTGTGTACGAAGAGGTAAACATATAGACTACTGATAGGCACCGGTAAGTTTTTGTAAGGTGTATTGTGGATTCTTGAAATGCATCGTGAATTGAACGAAGTAGTAATTTTTCCACCATTGGAATGGTATCTTGTGGTTTATATAGACATATAGTGAACAAAATTTTTTTTTTAAATGTTTCCGTTGAGTGACTAAACCTGTTCAGTGTGTATACTGAGTTCTTATAGTATGTGAATATGAAAAAACAATACAAGATAGACACAATTGGGCCAGAAACGCTCTCCTGAACCCAAGTGTCTGTGATTTGTGCTTCTTTCCAAACATGTGACTTTGGAATCTGTATAGAGTCTTCAATTTTACATGTCAGCAAATACTCGCCTTCGCAACATCCGGGTATTGATAACACTAGTATATTATGTAGCTTCGATGTTTATCTTTATGCTTCTTTAATAGCGTTTCAAGTATAAAACCACAGAAAAAATGAATGCAAAGGAGAGTTTTCTGTTATTTTATAGGGATGGTGTAAAATTTAATATGGTTGTATTCAATTGGGTCACACATTATTTTTGGTTAACACATAATGAACATACCGTAAATATCTAGTTTCACTTTTCCAAAGTGATGAAATGAACGAGATAGTTAACTTGCAAACGTAGCGTAATGATGGAGCTGGGAACAGAATAGTAACATAAAAGACAACATGCCTTTAGTTATTGTTGCCGCTACAATTTTTTTATATCACGTGAATGTATAGGAAAGGAATCATTCTTGATAAAAATTGTGTTATACAAAATAATTAATGTTAATGTATGGTCTAAAGATTCATGTTAAATGTTTTCTATAATTTCATTCACAGTCGATTGTTTCCTGATGAATCTCATAACAAGTATGGGCAATAAGATGAGCGATTACTGTTCTGTTTTGCCATTCATAGCATTGTAGCAGTAAACATTATTCTAACACTAACTCCATTTCGTTTAAAATAAGGAAATAAGGATTTGAGCATGATATAATGTATATCACTCGAAAGGCCGGAACTATGTCCAGCTTTTGAAAATTGCCCCTACGTATTTAAATTGTCTATGTTATTGTCGGTCTTTGTGTTCGAACTGCAACATATGCTGAAAATTCATTAAATGTTCAATAAAAATTAACAGTTATTCTCTTAATTTTACGCTGGAAATATAGTTTTTGCATATTTCATATAAACGTGGAACTGTCAATTACGCTGGACGTTGTTCGTGCTTTATGTTGTATATATGTCAGCATCAACGTTTAAACCTGGCGCCGTAAGCGCTCAGCTTCTTAAAGTTAGACGGTATACAGATAAATGAAGATGATGTCATTAAAATTGATACAATCTGCCGTTATATCACAGTACGTGCATGGAGACCTCGAAATAAAATTTAATATAGAAATGATTCCTTAAAAACAAGTTACTGCAAGTAATGCCATAATTATAGAAATTGGGAGTAATAGTTTTGAGAACAACAAACATGTATTTGACGTTGTCTGACGACCTGGAAAGACACCCAGCTTAGCGTAATAAAATTATGAAACAACATCCGTTCCAGCGATGTTAGTCGTTTAATAAACATTGATTTGGAGTACTGATACGTGTACGCAGTAATTAGTTACGAAGGTCAAAGGCCTGGAGGTTTTTTAACTGCGCATCAGTACGACAAATTATTGTTTATTAGACGATAGCAACGCTGAAAATGATGTTATTTCGATTCTAACATCACCAGATATTACAAAAGGCGAATAAATGCAAAGATTTATTTTATACGCGAACGCTCATTTAACGTTAAACGGCGCAATATGAGGCCATGCTTACAGCATATCGGTTCCCGCGTAGTTTATGGTTTAATATAACATAATTTTTCTACTTTTTGTATATAGAGACAAAATCGTGAGTCATGTTAGAATAATTCATAATTTTTTCCAAGTAAACGTGTTAGAATTGAAATAGATTTTTCTTTACGTGACATACAAGTTTGTTTATCACGGTTTGTCGTTTAGATGTTTCGCAATTAATCACTCAGGCCTTCGACCTTCGTGATTAGATTACAATGCATCAAAACTGCACTAACTAACCGGTATATCGCTTAAAAGTAAAATTCATTTCCTAGATAGAAAATGTGTGTGTCATGCAAGAATTAATTTAGACTCGCGATAGGCGTTAGTGAGTCGTAACATCCCAAATTTCTTTAGACAATCAATTAGATTGCCTAAAATATATGTAAATAATGGAGTAGAGGGCCGGCTTTTTCCATATATTAACGTAATCGTTTTAGTACCTACCACTTTATCATAAGTAAAGAGGTTATACATGTATCATAAAAAATGACTACTCAATCATATATTACTAGTTTTTGGCTTGGGGACTGAAAGTGCCCTAGGCCTAAGTAAGCATACCACATTTCAAACACTGCAGACATTTTAACTGTGAAGTGATGTGCGAATAACAACTGTAAACATGCGCTTAGGGAAAGTAGTGCAAGACAGACCAGATCAATCTTTTGTTTGAATGTCGCATACGATAAGAATAATTACAAATAAAAACAGTACATACAACTTCAAACGATTGCAGAAAGGTCTACAGCTTACGGGCTGCATTACACCATTTTTTCTGTTGAAGAAATTACTGCGCTGTTAGCTGATTACGGAAAATAATCATATGCATATCACGGAAAAGTACGGATATTTACGGAAATTTACGGAAACGTACGAAATTCGATATAAAAGTTTGTAGTTTGATTTTCAAATTTCTGATGTTATTTCATTGACAACTTTCTTATTTACGAACGATTACATATATATTTACCTGAAAGTAAATTTCTTAAAAAAAGATACAATTCACGTACATTCCCGAGAAGGAACTCACGTGATCAAAATCACCCGCCATTTATCGAGGACGCTGCATGTCAGGCCCAGTGAACGGTTTCACCGATTACAACTACAAGGTAACCAAGAATCATTTTTGGTTCCCCTGTTATACACATTATACAGTACTATATTTATATTTCATTGTTGGTATTGCTTTGTTTCTTTCTGTTTCAAGGACTTGTCCTTGGTACACAATAAGTTTCGATCCACATCATCAGATATCGCTTGAAGTTGAACAAAACGCAGATTTAATTATTTTTATTGTTCTCTCAAACAATTGATATTGTTGACCATGTGATTATTTTTCATTTAACGAACGTTTTATAATAAAACAAACTTCCCTGTCACCCATATATTTGTGAATCATTCATTCTGTGTCATATACTAAATTTCTCCCTATGCACATTTCGACCCGCGCTTTAGGTAAGGTCCAGTTTTTTTTAGAGGAGTTAATCTATAGTCCCCATGCCTTCAGCGCTCACATCGCTTTGATTATTTCAGGCGAGATAAAGTATTCACACGGTTACCAATTTGCAACGGAATCTGAGTCAACACGGTACTATTTTGGGTCAAGTCCCATAGTTTCTTCACGGAACCTACCATAGACGAAAGTCGATCTCCTCTGTAACATATACGATTTATTTCGGGCAAGATTTTTGCTTAACAAAGAGAGCCTTTAAACTGCGAAATATATGCTGTTGAGTGCCATGTTATGGGGTTTCAGAAAAAATACTTGAAGAAGAATTACATTGCACAGACAAATGTTTACAAAGTACACCGAATTGTTCACGTACATGGAACAAGACGTTGTTTGAACAGCGATATACATGTATAATGGGGCATGCAAAAACATTTAATTTTCACTAGTTATAGGAAAAAGGACCGGACTGTAACGACATATAGACTGTATGAATTTCAAAAACATGTACTTCCGTTTTCGTCCGCTAACTTACACAATCTACACCGTTAACAATCTTTCTACACGGCATTATGACAGTTAATATTTTGATACAAATGATTGCTATGTCTTAGTCACTTGATAATTGGACAATGTGCACTTTGAACATTTTTCTGTGTTTACCATTTTCTTTAATATCTAATATTGTAAATGTACAAATGCCATTCACACTTGCGCAAAGAACGTTTTGTCCGAGTTATAAACCTAGTTTAACTTGATTAAGAAAAGACGTGAGTACATTGAGGTAGCGAAATATAAAAACCTTTATAGAAATAATCGTCAAAGTAAAGTAAAAGTTCTCGTTTCTCCGGTAAGTGAGACTTTGTTAACCTCTATTGTGAAGTGGTTACGGACCCTAAGTCATCATTGCAAAACATCCTGCTGGTAAAGGATGGGAATTACCGACCTTCCTCTGTATGTGTGAGAGTTGATAACGTCTAATACATATCTAAACAGATCTTGTACTTGTCATTCACATACATTTTAGTCAGCTGCAAGTTTATTCTTGAATAATTTGACAACGCTGTTGTAATAGATTTATTAAGTGGCAAATATGCGTGGTCGTGTGCATAGAATTTCAGACATGAAATTACAATACAACAAATTGATAAGTCAATGGCTCGATCAATGCTTTACGTACGAAAGTTAGTTAGCTACACCCAAAACGGATGTTAAAGCGTCCTGTGAAAAACCCAAACAAACATGGCGTCAAATGACATTTCTATCAACGATTATGACATAATAGACGGTGAAGGGCTTGGCATAGTTTGTGAGGTGATGTTCCGAGGATTTTCTGGCACTGTGATTAGATACTGTGGTTTACTATCTAGTCGCGATATACCTTGTCCAGAAATTACTGTCAACACCAACGTGCTGTTGACTGTCCAACATTCCCGGAGACAAAATTACATGTGCTTTTAAATTATTTTAGAAACTGTAAAACTGTGACATCTCGGCATTGATACGACTATTGCACTATGGCGGTAGTATCCTTCAACAATACACTTAGTTCCTGTTTGTCCTTTCCTATGTCTGTAGATATCAAGAGCGTTTTATCAATCTCAAATCAATCACATCAGTGACTACTGAGCTAGACACAAGGGTTACCACGTACGTAGTTATTGACCGGAAATAATTTTTTCATTAGAATGATGTCGCTGCGACCTTGACCTTTGACAGACGTACGCCCAAAATGATCAGGGTCTTTTGCAATTGGTCATGGGTAATTAACCTATGAAGGAGTAACAGTTCTTCTGTTATGGGAAGGAAACTATTACGGAAGGATAGACAGACATCCATGACAAAAACTGTAATTTCTCCTCCCAATGCCGGGGGCTGGGGGTAGACAAATTTGTAAAGTCTTCCAGAGACAGGCGGGAAGCAATCATGTCTTTCCCTTAACCGGATTTATTACTTACAACACATTTAGAAGACAGCTCGGTTGAAACGATGACAAAATAAAACTTTCCAAAATATATTTATTTTTGCGATATACGTTATTCCATTTATACAACACAAACTTGTTTACTTAAACATATTTTTGCAACATGTCATAATAAACTTATTTTGGCATTGTAATTATCATAAAGATATACACACATTGGAATATATTTTACAATAAACATATACCTTAACTTAATTGAAAGCAAATATAGCAAACATTTATATACAGTTTTAGAATATAAGTAACAATAACCATGGACAATTATTGTTTGATAGCAATCTTTTAGAATTTCGAAACACTTAAAAATATCTTAAGCATCCAAGTCTTTTGACACAAGAAAACTATTTTAATTCCATACACAAGACAATATAACTTAAAACAGATATTTCACACAACACCTTCTGATTTTTCTTAAAGTTCATGGTGTTTATTGTTTAACAAAACTGTATCTAGTACAATTATGCCAGTTAATTTACATTGAAATATAGAAAACACAACTAGACTTGGCGTTTTTTATACCGAGACTTTTTACAAAGTTTTATGAAAATCCAGTAAGGAGTATTCATTTGAGTCCAGTTCATATTACTGTTTTAAGAGCATTGCACAGTACCTGCTTGTAAATTTACTTCCGGCTCTTGTAGTAGTTTTACAGACTGTTTTCTTTTCCTTCTAGGCCCGATGCGACGTCTACTACTTCTACTTCCATGCCTCATTTTGACAGCAAACGTCTACACTGAAAAAGAAATCATAATAATATTAAGCTTTTGTCAATGATGTTGTTGTGGTGGCAAGGAGAAATCTTAGTATCTGTGCAAGCTGTCAATTTGCCTAAAACTTAAATTAACTTTAAGAAATCCTTTAAAAAGCTGAATATGAAACCCAGTTTCATACTAAGAACTTTGAAACTTAAGTAGAGTTCACAAAATATTAAGTGTTGCTTAACCATTTTTCATCCTAGGGTTTGAACTACTTTTAGCATCATTCAAATTTTATGAATGAAAGCAGAATGAGTTATGTTTACACAGTGGCTGACATGTAAACAGGAGTTGTATGCACTATCGGATCAATCTATCAAGTGTACATGACTGGCTAATAGTGTATGTAGTAATTAGTATATTCTGATTTACAGCTTTAACAAGTATACTAGGCAATGGAAATGACATGTACCCATTTGTAAGCCGAGAATGCAAACATGTTTTAAACACATTTCAGTTAAAGTTGATCTACTTTGCATGTGTCACAAGGAGAAGCCTTACCTATGGCTGTTCAAACTGTCAGGCTTTGCGTTTACTTGTTTTCAAATTTGCCTTACAAAAAAAAGGAGTCACACGACTTTTTAAACCAACATTGTCAAATGTCTTATTTAATCACTAATAGTCCTCATACAGACCAGTTGTTGGATTGTAACACCTGTTCCTAGATGTGTTTTAGCTTCAGTCATTCACAGCTAGTAATTAAATTATTTACAATATCTATTTCATTAAGTATATAGCTTGATTATGAAGAAAGCATGTAGCTTATTGAGTGTTCCTGGAGAAACCAGTACTGGTGTCATATGAGCAGTTACAGTAAGTGACTTAGGTGTTGTTGGACTCCACAAAAAAACAGTATCATTTGATCTTAGATAATAAGATAAGATATGGAACATTAGCACTGACCACAAGCTGTTTCTCTCTGCCAGGTGATTATTGCTTGACCTCAGGAAAAGGTCGATTCCCAGAATTTAGGGAAAATGTTTTCACCAGTCCTTACATTTTTTTGGCACCAAAGGGAGTTAATTGAGTAAGAAATAGTAAAAGTAAGGACTGCATGCCAGTCTATTTCTGACTAGCAAGATTGACTTTTGACACTGTTGTTTGGAAGAATTGATCATTGAAAGAGAGCACTGTAGTGGTTATAGGTCAACTCAAGGGTTAACCCTTAAGCAACGTGTTGTGGTGTTCGCTTCCCATGCTGGTGGTCAGGGTTCGATCCCAGCTGGGGACATAAGACTTTTCTCCTCTGGAATAACTTCATGACACAGTAACCAGATTCTGCATGAGATATTACATACAGATCTACACTATTATATGATCAAGTGTATATATACTGCTGTAACAGATATTTGTTATAGTGATCAGTCATTTAACATGCTTAAAATGATCATTTTCACTTAAAACATAATTATGTTTTTCTTCAAAGGGCTGTAAGTAACAATCATCATTAAATGTATGCCTAACAGTCTTATTTACAGCCCAATGACGCTCGTTTTCAAATGTGCTACAAACAATTTTTAGCCATTGTAACGGGTTTGCAAATACTAGGCCCTGGTTGTGCAAATTCCGCCATTTTTCAGCGCAAATGTTTAAATTTAGCCCAAATTTACGAACTTCTCCTCAATTACTTGATACTCGCTTCATAACAAAAGGAATGACTTCGAACACTTTCAGAACCATTCTGCAATGTAACCAAAACCATATTATTCACGCAAACACAAATGAACGGCAGAAAATCACTACTAAGTTGGGCTATGTTAGCAGCAGCTCAGCGATGTTCTCACCTTCTCGTCAACATTCTTACAGATGATCTGCACTTGAAAGGGTGTATATTGCAAAACATCGATATGACTTCACACAAATAACTACTCAGTGGATTAATCATAACTTCCCAATTGATAGATTGATAATACTTAGAGATTGATGAAGATATTTTTCGATGATTTTCTGTATTCGCTTACTTAAAATGGCGTCGTTGTAATTGTACTGATCCTAGGCTTCTGAGTATCCAGAAGCCCGGTTAGCTCAGTGGTTAGAGCATCTGACTTGCAAGCAGAAGGTTGTGGGTTCGAATCTTACACTGGGTAAATGTTTTCTCATTAAAGTTACTTCATTGGCGACAAGAATAATTCGGTTAGCGGGTATAAGCTACCGGGGAGCCATTGGATACTACCGCAGAGCGGTAATTAGCTAGAAATTGCAGGGACTGTGCAACTGATGCTGGGCTCCAAATTGATAAAGAGGGGAGGAGTGTAGTGGTTATAGGTCCGCTTCCCATGCTGGCGGCCAGGGTTCGATCCCAGCTGGGGACATGAGACTTTTCTCTTCTGGAATTACTTCATAATGATGAAATCTCGCAAAATGTTGCTGAGACAGTGAATACGTACTTTTTTTTGCACTGTTTCACAATTCGTTAATATAATAAATCCTGACCTGTTCAAAAAGTTTCTGAGATAACATTGAAATTACATCTGTAATTATAACTTCTGTTGATTTTACATTTTCTCTTATATCATTGTATATTTTCAAATTTGTCATCATTCAGAACCAGATTTCTTAATGTAAAAATATCATAACGTCCGTCATACAGGCCAGCCCAGCTGAAAAAAGGAAGTGATTCAGTTGTATAACCTTTTCGCTTTGTTATGCGAAAAAACACAAACAGTGGAAAATGTGACCTCATTAACAAGGTCTCAAAATAATTAGATACAGTATGGTACGTTTTTGCGCAGTAAAGACACACAGTAATATACTCCACTTTTAACGAACTCCTCTGGACCTATCAAATTTGTTCCTTATATCAGGAGGTCTCTAAATCCATATATCGAACAAGTTCCTTATATATGATGTTTACATATCGTACTAAAATATATATTAAACAAGTATTTTTGAATTCAATGTAATAAAATCCAAAACTAGATGGGTGTTCAGTAGAACACTTGTGTCGCCCTCTTGTGCTTTGTCAGAATAACCAACAGTTTTGTGACAAAATCTAAGTGTAAAAAGGGGCATAACTCTGTCAAATATGACCTTGACCAACAAACTTTGGCGGCATCATGACCCTTATGTCATAAGCAATACAATTTGAAAGTTTAATGAGGAAATCTTAAGAAATGGCAAAGTTATAGCCAACATTAAGTTTTCGTGACAAAATCTAAGTACAAAAGGGGCATAACTCTGTCAAATAAGACCTCGACCTACAAAATCTGGCGGCATCACAACCCTTTTGACATAAGCAATATAATTTGAAAGTTTGATAAAGAAATCTTAAGAAATGGCAAAGTTTTAGCAAAAATCTAAGTATATAAAGGGGCATAACTCTGTCAAATATGACCTTGACCTACAAAATTTGGTGGCATCATGACCCTATTGTCATAAGCAATACAATTGTAAAGTTTGATGAAGAAATCTTAAGAAATGGCAAAGTTATAGCCAACGTTAAGTTTGTGCGACGGACGGACGGACGGACGGACAAAGCGATCCCTATGTATCGCCTTTTCTCCGAAAGGGCGACACAAAAAGTACTCGTCCAGTATGAAAACGTTCAATAATAATAAATAACTACAAGGATTAATAAGAAGAAAAAGACCACTATGTTTAAACTGGCATTACTTAAACACGCATTACTTAAACACATATACATGTGTATACTAAGTTCACTTTTCGCATTAATCATTTACGTAAATTACAGATACAGCACATTGACAAGTTTGTAATTTATCAGAAACAGTGAGTAATGCATGTACATGTACATTTACAGTACATGTATACAGCCCTATGTAGCTGGTTTAAAGAAATTCAGAATTGAATATTGCATAGTATTTGACAGCAGTACATTTTTCTCTAAATCTAATAAATTTCTGAAAACTGACTCATAAGTACCCGTTGCCGACTCAAAGTATGCTCTTTGGATCGAAATGGAGTATGTGATAATCATATTTACATTAAAGAAAAAAAGGGAAAAATTCGGGCCAGAAAAAAACTGTTAGATATATCAGGAGTTACGTTATATCCAGAGTTTACTGTACAGTCATGTATTTCTATACAATGTCTGTACTCGTTACATTCTGACTGACCAGTCGAGTGTTTACAAAGTTTTACAATAAAAGCGGTTTTCGAACAGCGAGGCCAAACTCTCAATACAGCTAATTTACACATTGCATCTAGTTCTGTAACATGTATAGTGTAAATGACGTTTTACAAGAACTAAATGTAGTATGGTAGCTTTAGCACATCTATGTTCCATAAGAGCTTGCTATTTATTGTGTTATCCTTGGTACTTGGTACTGAAAAAATACATACTGTTCGATTTCATAAACAATGTGTTTATAAACAAGGGTCATTCCATTTTTTTTATGTATTAGGGAGTGAAGCATTGTTGTATAAAGAACGAGATATTTTCCACTTCACAATCAAAGACGTACTGGTACAGTGGTATAGGTGCTGGCTTCTTACGCTTGTATATCGCGGTTCAATCTCCGGCCTGAGGAGTATTTAATTTTTTAATTTTTGTTTTTAAAATTCATGTTTTCTTGAAACAATCGTAACTCTTACAAAATGTGTATTATATCTTTTTTAAAGATGTTTTATAACATTTTATTTTATTCGTGTTTATAGTCTCTTTAGGGACAACACATGACGTTGATACAAAACACGGCAAAATATACGTCGTTTCAGTTACATTTTCTGGCTTACTTTAACTTGTTGGTGGTTCTTCGTTAAAGCAATAGAATGAATTCAAGCTAAAAATGGCAGTTTTCGCTTGACATTCTTTGATCTGAAGATCTTCCGTTTTAAAAGTAAGGTTTGATGTGATGCATCGCCCACTTTTCTTATAAAAGGAGGAGATGGCAATCTAAGTGGTTGTATTTTGCCATTGGTATCATACTACAGAACAATTTACGCCGAAATTTGTTTTGCTGATAAAATATGACTAAATGAAAAGAAATTGACTTCAGCAAGAAATAGTGATGATTATTTTCCTCTTTTCCTTCCACTTCTCTTTCTGGCCACTTCTTTTCTACAGTCAATCTCAAGAACGAGAAAATTACCAAAGTCCATAATTATGATTGTAACAGCCTAGGTGAGTTGTTGTAAATCAGGCGTAAAGTGCTTGAAAGTTAACCATTGACAAAATTCTAGATTTTTCCAACCAGAGGGGACACCACTCCAACGCCCAACCCGGACAAGCCCCAAGTCATGCCCTGTCGACCTTGGTTCATATTTGATAAAAGTCATATGCGTTTTCTATATTTTTCCCCCAACACCTTTGACAACAGCTGTATTTGTATTGTTTCCTTTACGGTTGTGCGTATTGTGTAAAATTAAAAAATACATCATATACATTTCATCTCCTCTGAGTACATGTAAGCCAACACATAATTATGTCCTTCTATTGGAAATAAAGAGGATATAAATTCATTGAACTCAATAAGATGAAAAAAAATATATAGTCGTACTAGGGCTCGAACCATGAACTTTAAGTAAAACATACAATGTTATACGCTCAAAGATCTCGGTTTTAACCACGCGGCCAGTGTTGCACGATTATCTCGTACCAAAACTACTGGTATACACTAAAATTGATTGACCCGACTTACCTGGGCACTTGAGCAGTCTATTTTAAAAGTACAAAAACACATATGACCTAGAAATCGAACTGTACATACATACATGTACACAAGATAACCATTGATGGGCAGACAACTATAGTGTACACATGACACGATTGTTTTTAGGTCATTGATTAATGTGATAATGATTTCTTCTCAATGATCTTTTCTTCAGTACATAATATGTAATTATCAGAAATATTTAGTCATTACTTTTTACTGAACATACCCAACATATAAACATTCATTACCTGTGGACAGTTCGTGCGTCAAAATCACTGTATTGTGAGTTTTACACGCCATTCTAGTTGTGCATAGAAGTACCACTTTACGCTCCTTGCTTAAAGTTTTGTAAATACTTTTCACAACATGTGTCTTTCCTTTACCTGCTTGTCCATAAATTAACAGGTTATGTGTACTTACAGCGGCATTTAAAGCCAAAGACTGCTCAGAATTCAACATGTTTATATGCGACGTGCATCAATTTGACATAGTACGGGAAATATCTCGCGGAATATTTTCAACCAATGAAAATAATTCTTACAAAATTGAAAGGTCATGTGCGGTGACCCGGAAGTCGGCAGTGACAGAAAACATCAGGAAAACAGAGAGAGCGCTACAGCTCAATATTCTTGAAGAATTTTATAGAAACGGTAACGTTTTGAAAAGTGAAACTTACCAGTGTTGTAGATAAATATATTGTCTGTTAAACGCAACCGCTGTTGATCTTCAGTTGTGCGTTTGAATGAAAATAAAAGAGCGGAGACCGGACCCCCTGTCGAAAACCGCTGTAACGGCAGTGTTGTGTCCCTTGGGTATTTCTCCTTGCCGGGAACCAGGGTGTGACGTCATAGTCCGGGAAATTATACTTCCGCCCTCTTCAAGCTACAACCTAGACCAGTACAGTCGTACATCAAGGATCGGCAAGCATCTGCGCCTATCGCAGGTAAGCCAACACCATTATAGTCGCAAATGCTTCATTGGCGCTGCGACTATCAACCGCGTTCCTTTTTAACCACTCATTTTGTATTTTTAATGGTGATTTCTCATATGTTTCATCCCAAAAAACATATAGTCATGTATTTTCGTGGGTTTCATGAGGTTCAAATGAACTCACAGGCATTTCTCTCGTGTGTCTCATGCTGTTTAAAAAGACACATAGGCATTTCTTTTCATGGATTCTATGCATTTAAAAGAATTCATAGACATGTTTCTCGTATATTTTCATGTTCAAGTTCTAAAATATACAGGGATGCGTTTTTAGCGGGAAGTCGCATCCACCATAAAAACTAAATTTCCCCCTCATTTTTGGTTACATTTCATGTAAAAAATGTTCAAGGAGGCTTTCTTTCGGAATATTGCTTTCCTTTTTATACATTCCGAATTATCATTTGGCTGCAAATACAATTTTTTCATGTGCATCGGTGGTCCGTTCATGCCTGACTGCTTCGCGCCCGACGTCATTTGTTGTCAGTGTGGTGGCAGCACCTGTCACATGTAAATGGCCTTGGACAAAAAGCCACAGATTGCAAATAGTGCATGTTTAAAATTGATTTGAGCAAATTGATATTATTTGCATGCAAAAACAACATTTTTTGATTTATTTTCCAAGACCCAGATCTCTAAGTATTGTAATTCTGAGACTGAAACAATGGAATTTATTCCATATGATTGTTGGGAGTCACAGATTTTGCATGCAATTTCAGACTTTATTGTGCATGTGGCACTGTACACTAGAGTTTGACAGCTCGTTATTTTTTCTTCCATTATGATTTATATCATTGGTAGCCATTTATGTCTGACGGCTTGCATATTAATTCTTTTCAGCTAAATTTTCTAATAAGGGAGGGGAAAGGTATGGCACCAGGAAGTAGCGGTGTAATGATATAAATACCATAAGTCTGGGAGGTGGCAAAATCCTAAATTGGGTATTTTTCATTTACTGAGTTCTTCAGTGTCTGTAGACTTTTTCCTTCATAGAAATTGTCTGAGATTAATTTGATGGGCGAGCTACAGTGCAGTAGGATATGTCTATGTAATGGTTAGGATTTGTAACCAGTTAAGGTCAGCTCATAGCTTATATTGCTTTTTGATGGGTGCCGCCATATACAGTAGGTGGCAATACTGATGGGATATGTGACGGTTCTCACTAATTATTGAGTATTTCTATGACCGGCCTTCTTGGAAATAGGCATTTACATGTATATTTCACTGATTTGTGTCCATAGTTAGTATTTTATGATGTCCTGGCCAGTGGTAGTGGCAACCATGTTGGACAATTTATCTTACTATGTGGCATTTGGACAAAATTCACAGAAACGTAGCATTGTAATTTTATGATAGGGTAAATTTGCAACACTTTGCATATTTTACTAAAGTTCTGTCAAAATTAGTGACAGTCCGATAGAAATTTAGTATGTACTTTTTGGCTATACACTAATTTTACAAAAATTTGGTAGATTTACCTTTAAATTATAGAAGAGTGAACTTCAGTACATCTTCAATTGGTCATTTTTAAGCCAAGTACAAGATTATTAACTAACTATTGTCCGGAATCAGAGTTTTTTCCATATTGTGACAATAATTGCACAATATTTAAATTTTACAAAAATGATGTATTTGTTGCGGCTTAATTTTTTAGACATTTATGCATCATTTGTTACATTTGAGCCCTGTCACTTGCAAATGTGGATAACTGTAGAATTAGTGAGAATCCATGTTTTTTGGATCCATTTTTCTACTTGTTGTCCTGTTACAAGTAAAAATGCACACTCAGATTTAATTGCACATTCCAGAAATGGAATACACTTGCATTTATCTGAATGCATTTTTTATAAATGGACCAGAAATGGACCATGTCCTTCATTAATTTACTTTTTATCATTTGCATTAAATATTTCCTTTTATCTCTAGATCATTTTTATTAAAATGTATTGGATTTCACTCTAAATTTATAAAGTCAGGGGGAGAAATATATAGGTCAACTGTGTAAACACTAATAAATCAATAACATACAGTAGTACCAGGCAGTTAGCTGGATGTACTTTCAATTTCACTTTCAACAATACCGTATCATCTCTAAAAAGTGTGGAAATTCTGTTATATAAGAATTATCATTTCTGGTTACATTATTGCTCTTGTTTTATTCCAGAAAATTACACTAAAAGTAATATGTATTTAACATCTATCATATAGAGATTAGCCATTTGCCAGCTGACTAATTAAATAGATTTTCAGATAATGTTTTGGGATATGGAAGTCAAAAGAATATCCGAACTTAAATAACAATTAATGTCTGAAAAGTGCAATGGGAAATAATAATTTCATTACCGGGTTTTCCTTTGCAATGATTTGGCATAACTCTATATATATGATATCATTTTATTTCTAGAACTTAACTAAAACTTTGAGAATTTACATCATCATCAGTGAGTTACCACATCATCAGTGGAACCATCATCATCAGTGAGTTACCACATCATCAGTGGAACCATCATCATAAGTGAGTTGCATCATCATTAGTGGAATCATCATCAGTGATCAACTGTATCATCACTGATCTCCTCCACACTTCCTGTCTTCAACATCATTAGTGGGATTTTCATCATCAGTGATTAACTGTATCACTGATCTCCTTCAACTTCTGTTGTCTACCTCATCATCAGTGGAACCTTCATCATCAGTGATTAACTGTATCATCACTGATCTCCTTCAACTTCTGTTGTCTACATCATCATCAGTGGAACCTTCATCATCAGTGATTAACTGTATCATCACTGATCTCCTTCAACTTCCGTTGTCTACGTCATCATCAGTGACCACCCTCATCATTGGTGACCAACATCATCACTGAGTTATATTATCATCAGTGACCATCATCATCATTGGTGACCAGCATACTCACTGAGCTACATCATCATCAGTGACCATCATCATTGGTGACCAGCATCCTCACTGAGCTACATCATCATCAGTGAACGGCATCATCACTGAACTACATCATCATCAGTGACTATCCTCACCACTGGTGACCAACATCATTGGTGACCCACATCACCATCACTGAGATATTTCATCATCATAAGTGAGTTAAACATTATTATCATCACTACTGTTTTTTATTTAGTGTTTGTCATTCCAATTTGATTGGAAGATCGAACCTTTGTTCCAATTTTATTGGAAGACTGAACTTATATTCCAATTTGATTGGAAAAGTAGAATATATTCCAATTTTATTGGAAGCTCGAACCTGTGAATTCCAATTTGATTGGATACTTCGGAGCGATATAAATAAGTTTTTGATAGCAGTGATCATTCCTGTTGAATATGTCTGATAAACAGGAAACCACTGGAGAATCCGACCATTTATTGTTCGGTCAAGGTGATCAAACTCAGTCCGTGACGCAAGGGCACCTGTTGGCCACATCCCCTACCCAAGTAAGTGAGCAACACATTATGCCCCAAGGATCTATATCCACTGTTGGGACGGGGGATATAAAATCAGGGGTAGACAAGGTGGTCATAAATAAAGAAGATTTCCTGGGTCTGCAACGAATCAAGTATATTGGTCCCAAAAGGGCAAGGGAGATTATAAAACAGAGACTTAAGGGACCAGTTACTTCGGAAATACTAAAAGTTATTTCGCCCGCCACCCCTATAGAAGAAGTCACATTCTCAATACCAGTTGACACCAGCTTGAGCAATACGGGTGTCTCCTCACACACTTCCGTTGAAAGTAGCATGAGTGCACTGGGTGGGCTATTTGACTCTGATCTTTCTAGCCATACTTCAATGGAGGAAGATCCTCATACAGGTAGCGCAGTATCCCAGTATAAGGCCTTACAACAGTCGGTGAAGGAAGGTATCAGTTCCCCAAAAATTAACGCTGTCCATTCACAGGCGCATATGTCACCAAATGCAAATATATATACAGCAACTGGCCCGAACCCACCGACAGCTCAAAATATTAATGTTAAAGGCCCTATGCCTAAACTATCCATGAAAACAAGTCCATCGGGGACCAAACAACACTTTGTGGTAGTACCTCATACCACTTTTAAATTACAGGATGTAAGTAACGCATTGCAAACGGCTTTCCCCACGGGAAGTCTTCCACACACCATCCCAGTATCCAATGCGGATCAACCAGTCACTACATCCCAGGTGGTGGGTACACCCACTAAGCAAACGGCTTTTCTCGCGGGAAATATCACACATAGCACCCCTGTGCACAATGCTGGTCAATCATTCAACACATCCCAGTGGGATACGCCCACAAAGCAATTTTGGGCACATAAAGCATCCATGTATGGCCATGCACCGTTCCCACAAGCAGCACAAGGGGCTAAGTCAAAAGTGAATCCCATGTCACAATATAGGCACCCTGTACCACCGCTATTGGCATCTCCCCCAACTAATACGAGACCACAAGCTCCAGGTTATGGAACACCTGTTTTTCCGAGATCGCCTGTTCCAGGAATGGAACCGAGGCATATATCGCCAGGTGTTCCAGCTATGGGACAACCATATCCAGGGGCTATTGCGCAAAGATACAGGTCTCCGGTCCCTGTAACGGAGCATCAGGCTATGTACAGTACTTCTGTTCCAGCAATGGGACAGAATACTGTAAGGCCGCAACATAGTGACAAGCAAGTTCCAGCAATGGAATCATCTGCTATGTACACTAGCGCGTTTCCAGCAATGGAACCACATGGTATGCATAATGCTTCAGTTCCAGCAATGGAACAGAATATGATGCTACCTCCAGGTGTAATTCAAGTTCCAGCAATGGAACCACATGGTATGCATAATGCTTCAGTTCCAGCAATGGAACAGCATATAATGCTACCTCCCGGTGTAATTCAAGTTCCAGCAATGGAACAAAATACTGTAACGCCGCTACACCGTGTTGCACAGATTCCAGAAATGGAACAAGTCGTGTACAGTAACACAGTTCCAGGAATGGAACAAAATACTGTAATGCCTCAACAAGGTACAAATTATGTACCCAATAGCAATTTAGTTCCAGCCATGGAACCATTTGCTACACAGCCTCCCATGGCAACACGACTAAGACATAGAGTTCCACATGAGGAACAGTATGCCTATAGCAATCTTCCTGCACATGAAGGGTTAGAATATTATTACCCCCCAGCTTCAAGACCATACTGGGAACCGCAGGAAGTAGGCTACAGGACGCCATATTATTCTAGGCGTCCTGAACTTCAGCCAAGCATGCACCCTCGATATCCATATGGCCATTTCAAAAGGGAACACTCATTCCCACCAGAGGCCTATGGGTCGCCGTATCCGTTTTACCCTAGGTATGACAAGATATACGAGCATTATGCGTATGACTGTGTTCCAGAACATCGGGAACCATACCGCATTGAGGGATCATCTATGTATGCAAGCTATCCCCCGAATGTTCCAGCTAGAATGGAACAACATTCCAGTCATGCACCACATACACAGAACACAATGGATCAGATAGCTCCAGCTGTCAATCCAAGCCCCACCAAGATCACGCAAGGATCTACGCCAGGCATGGGATTACCTCATGGTAGACCAGACAATTCTGACTCCAAAAATGAGAGGAAGAGTAGCAATAGTCACCAGAATGCTAATCCTAGACCATACCGGCGACGTCCGAACCATGACCCAGACAGTTCTGATGGTGGTAATGACGGGGATGGGGATGAAAACAGGGATAGAGACGCCAGACGTAGGGACCGCCCTTTTAATGTCCCAAAAACCCTAACGTATGACGGTACAGGGAAGTGGCGCTCATTCTTCACCAAGTTTTCTTCATATGCTGAAGACAATGGGTGGAACAATGGAGAAAAGAAAAATCGTTTGTGCTGGTGCCTTCACGGTAAAGCCAGTGATTTTTATTCTCACATTGTGGAAAGAACTCCAGATATTCAATATCTGGATTTAGTTAGTAAATTCCGTACAAGGTTTGACTATAGGGATGTAACGGAAACCTTGATTATGGAATTTCAAAGCTCCACCCAGAAGATCGGCGAAACTCTTAGTGAATGGGGAGAAAGAGTAGTCGATCTGGCATACAAGGCTTACAGAGACCTACCCGATGAGAGCATGATCCGGTTGGCAGTTGTCCGTTTCTGCCAAGGGTTAGTCGATAAGGAGGCAGGTGCATTTGTATCTAACCAAAGACCTTATTCCATAGAATCCGCCATTGACAAGGTTCGCTGGTATCAGCACAATAAGGTGGTGATGTTTGGAAAAGGCAAAAAGAAAGTTGTCCAGTTTGAACATGACTGTGCTAAAGAAATCAGAACTGTACAGTTTGAAGAACATAGGACACCAAATGCATTAAATGCTGAGAAAAGAAAGGACCTCAAGGACTTGTCTGAGGTGACGGATTGCCGTTTTAAAGTCCTAGAAGACCAGGTTGACCTCTTGGCAGATACAGTAGCCAAACTCTCGACCATTTTAGGGCAACTGACAGTTCAATCCAGTTACACCAACAGAAGCAAGGTGACAGGTCCTTGTTACAACTGTGGCAAAAAAGGGCATTTTAAGACTGATTGTCCAAGTCTTAAGGACAAATCAGTAGCCCAAATAAAAGAATCCATTGATTCATTATCCGATGACTAGGGTTCGCTAGGGTTAAACTGAACCTTAGTCCCAAAAACTTAACATGTGTTACGCTACAGGTCACATTCACTAAAGTTGCACATGATTCAAATCAGATCCATGATTTTGATTATAAGGTTGAGCCACATATTGCTAATTCTTGGAAGGTCATGAGATAATTTAGTTTGAAAATTAGGTACAGTTTTTATTGATGTCTCATAAGTTGTTATATATTATATCGTGTCAGTCGAACTTTTAAGTTAAGTTTTAATATTCTATTCAAATGAATATGACCAAAAGTTGCAGTAATAAGTTAACATGTTCGCGACTGAGATATATAGAGCTCAAGTAATATTCAAGGTAACATTTCAAATACTTTTAAAGTCAAATTAAAAACGATGTAACTACAACTACAAATGTACATATAAAACAGGCCACAAGTGCAAAATGTGATATGTTATAATTTTAGGATTATTATACATAGGTAACCATACAAAAGTTTGATTCCTCAAGATATTCGAATTACTTTATTGTTTTAAAATATCTCCTTATATAAGGGAATATTTTATGCTTGGTTTATTTCTGTGTAGACTGGAAATGTCCTAAATTCTATGGTAAACTTATCCATATACAAGTAATCTATAGTGGATAAATCTATCTAACTGTCTATAGCAATACAAAGGTCTTCATTATGTTTCAGCCTGAGAGTCTCATCTGGATCAAATATTGAACAGGTAGATTCCATATCATTTGGAACGAGTTCCATGTCTTTTGGAAAAAGATTCCATGTTATTTGGAACAACTGGTTATCATTTAGTTCCATATCATTTGGAACCAAGTATAAGGGATTTTGAGTAAACTTGCTCATATAGTTTGTAGTAGACAAACTTGTCTAATATCTATGAACTAAGGTCAATATGGTTTAAAGCTATCTCAGTGAGGACTGTTTCCATATTATATGGAATTGTCTTGCGACTAAGCTTAAAACCAGAGAATTCAGGCATTATTGCTGAGTCACCTTTATAAAGTTGGGAGGAGTGTTGTGTCCCTTGGGTATTTCTCCTTGCCGGGAACCAGGGTGTGACGTCATAGTCCGGGAAATTATACTTCCGCCCTCTTCAAGCTACAACCTAGACCAGTACAGTCGTACATCAAGGATCGGCAAGCATCTGGGCCTATCGCAGGTAAGCCAACACCATTATAGTCGCAAATGCTTCAGGCAGTAATTTTTCGCATCTTCGGATATGTTCTAAACTGTACAGTTTTAATGACGTAACCTAATTGAATGTAAACAATATTTTTGGCGGCAGCGTTCAAAACTAAAAATTGCACCACACAACGTTCTGTATATATGTGGCGTGGAATGCAATTCTGGGGCTTCTGGACGTTGACGTCATTATCGAGAAAACGCGAGATTAACAAGCGCCATTTTTTCTCTTCAATTTTGACATATTTGCCTAAAAAAATGATCTGTAAACTTTCAAAGAATTACAGGTCGCTACTTTTAATCACTGCTTTACATGCATTAATCATCAAGAAGTTTCATTTCGTGGTAAACAACCTATGACAATTCAAATATCACAAGCTATTGATTAATCTGTTGAGTACCGATTACGTCATAAACGGTGTATTTCCGCGAAGGTCAAAGTGCTGAATACTTTTACTTTTTAAAGTCGATTGAAAGGTTAGATACGCATATATGTAGTTGATGTTGACGCTGGATGTGTTTGTACCACCTTCTAATCAAGTAAGTATTTTATTTCTCACCTGTTATTAGAGAACAATATCATTTTTTCGATATTTTTAGACCCGGAAGTAAGACTGACACCAAGGAATCATGTAGCAACGGTTTGTTGATAGCAACCAAGTTATGTTGATCACATGCATTCAAATATACTGTAGATATAATTAATTGTAGACCTGTGGAAATGAGCCAGGTTGAATGTTCTCTGCCAAGAACAATTTTTTATCCTGCCAAAGACTTTAACTTAGGTTGTCAACCTGTGCTGTACTGCAGTGGATGTCTGGTTGAAAAGGAATTCCAACAGTCTCAATGTTTGGCTAGCTCTTTACTTCATCAACATGGTTAGAATCCATGGAAAGATGGTACAGATGTCACAGGGTGAGAAAAATGTGCAGCCAGACCGGGGCTCGAACCCGGGGCCTTTCGCTTACAGGGCGAATGCTCTACCGACTGAGCTACCGGGCCGCTTACACATATTCTCCCCAATTGTGAACTAAGACCGAACCGTGACATACTCCCCCACCATATTGAAATTCGTCCTCGAATTTCATACGGGTTAAGAGAACAAGGTAAACATGATCTCGAAGTATATATCCAGTCACGGTCCCATGTTGGGCGCCAAATGTCACAGGGTGAGAAAAATGTGCAGCCAGACCGGGGCTCGAACCCGGGGCCTTTCGCTTACAGGGGGAATGCTCTACCGACTGAGCTACCGGGCCGCTTACACATATTCTCCCCAATTGTGAACTAAGTCCGAACCGTGACACAGATTATGATGATTATAAATATAGTATGCATGTATACTGTCACAGCTATTATATGATTTGTGCTGCTGTTGATGCTGAGTGATGATAATGAATTTGTTCAGAGCTAAAAGATCTATTTGAGAATGATAAAATACTAGTAATTACTTTGTAAATAAATCTAAAAAGGGTTCTTGTGGTTGCAGTAAATATCATAGTACATTATCTGCTTGTTCAAAACTTGTAGATTTTAGTAAACATACTGCATATGACCTGCCTTTACCAAAGATCATACATGGATATGTCTGTATGGGAATTAGTTGTTAAAATCCAACTTTGAAGTGAAACTCTCTGCATGTAAACAGTAGGTATAGTACAAGAACTTGCTGTAAATTATGGTTATGAACTGGTAATTTGTTCCCTGTGCTTGCATGCTTTATCAAACTTTATCAAATTAATTTCAACATTCACATAGTATACTAATTGTGACATTATATTTATAGAATTTTCTTTTGTTTTAGGCAGCCAATCATGCAGACTAGATGCTGAATACAACAACCTATTTATCTCCATCAGTCTCAACAACTTGGGCCAAAGTGGGACACCAAGGAAATGCCATGTGTCTGCTGTATGTGCTGAAGGACCAGATACTGTTAACAGAGCTTATACATGTATATGTCCTTTTTGTTTCTTCATTTAAATATAACAAATGAAAAAGTAAATTTATGATTCAGATCTGCTTTTGAATTCTAACTTGCATAGTTTTTGCCAAAAATTGTTTCTCAGTACTTGCTAGGCAGTCACACATTCTGTTATATATACATTGCATTTTTTTATAAAAAGGCAGGAAAATGTATTTAGTTTTATACCTCTTTCTTTTACAGAGACTCAGATATTCTACTTGATAGATGAAAGTCAGTGCACTTGGAAGGCAGCAGAATGTGCAATAAAATTTCACAATACAGCTGAATGTCCAGCTGTAGATGCAAGATACACAAAATGTACTTCAGGTATTTATTTTTTATGGTCTGCAAGGGTTTCAAATACTCCCAACAGTGCTTTTGTAACAAAACTACATGTATATAACAATTGAATGCCATGGTATGATATATTGAGATTCAAAGTTTTGAATTAAGATAAAACATATATATTGGCTGACATAATAACCTTTTTATGTCATAATATCACATTTTTGCAATATATATTATAACTACTCCTGAACTGAATGCATTTATTCTCCTACAAAAACTATATAATTGCCTTTTACAGATGAATACAAGCATATATAAGGATTGAAAATACTTACAGGTTAAACAATTTCTAAAACAGCATTCAATAGCAGATCTTTATTTGATACTTTTGTGTCACTGTTACTGTTGAACATATGTGTATGGTCTCAGAATAAAAATTGATAATGTCAGTATCTGATACTTGCAGAGATACATTTTCAAATCTTCAAACTGATTGTATTATATTTACTTTTGTTTTTCCATTCATTTTAGATACATATTGACAATGCAGCTGGACAAAATTAATGATATGTTTGCTTGCTATGCAATATGGCTAGATTTAATAGGTAAGATTGCATGTCTTTCTAAACAAGAAAAACAGGCTAAGTATTGTTCAATTCATGGGCCCTCATATTATAACTAACATACAGTCAAACTTGTCCATGCGACCACGTGTATTAAGCGACCTTTGTCTTAAGCGACCGCTTTTGAATCCCCCCGAGCGTTTTCACACTTTTTTGCTATTGCATTAAGCGACTTTTGTCTAACGCGACCAGCGACCAGTAATTAGCGACCCATAATCGGTCTTTTGTTCGTATTAGGCGACCATTTATGTGCAAACATATCATTTCTATGGAAACTGACTGCTTTCAATTTGCATTTAACGTCCCAATTAGACACGGATGTGTCAAATCTCATAAGGATTATCGTCCATCCTTATATCCGCAGGTGGTATTTATAGACTTTAGGTACTTTCATGTTCAAACTTTTTTGCTATTTTTGAAAAATTACCACGTGACATAAGTACGATTTTTATGGGAAACGGTTGCCGTCTCCGCTGATGCTTTGTATTAAGAGACCATTTTATTAAGCGACCAGTTTTGGCCTTTCCCTTGGGCGGTCTCTTAATACAAGTTTGACTGTATATATACATACACCTAATGCTAGTAATTTGTACCCACACACTTGAAACAATCAATTATCATTTGTTTGGGCTGTTTAAATTCATATTCTGGGATTATATGATGAAAATGGAAAGAGAACTGAATAGCAGACAGTAGACTGATTAAACTCCATGGGTAGTCAGAGTAATCACTTTAAGTTCTAACTTGCTCACATAGCTACCCGTTCTTTAAATGTTATGAACCTGAGTTTTGTTTTTAGTGATGGCATAGTTTTGTCAAACTGACTCAACAACCTAGTTTTGAAAGTTAACCAGTTAGCTTCCTCACAGAAATCTAAGAAACATGTTCATATTTTAAAACACTCTGTTGCTATTTCTTAATAATTTCACCTTACATTTTTCATCTGTAGCTGTTCTGTAACAGAATCAGCTAGTCCATTCAACATTGAAGTCAAACTAAAGATGTGTGTTGTAAATGTATAGTGCAAATATACAAAACCGTTTATTTGAAATTAGAATATTGTTAAACTTTGTTTCTAAATATCAATTAAAAGCATTATTTTATTTGATCAAAATGCAATTAAATATAATCTTGCATGTAACTCGAGAATGTTTTAAATTTCAGGTGTACATGAGAGAATTATGTGGAGTATGTCTGTGGCAGGGCACACAAAAATTGCCCCAGATTGACTCTTTGTGTATTTAGTGAATTGGAGGAATTGGACAAACTATGGGACAAATAACAGATACTGTGTGACATTAATCCCTAGGTTTCAACAATATACCATACATTTATAGAGGATTGTGAAAGTGTTTTTTAAAGTTGGAAGTCATTTTTGAAAACCATTTTAAACTTGTCAACCAGTTACTAAAATTGTACAATTTTTTGTCAGTTAAACTGAGCCAGGTATAAACACCTGAAAGTATTATATAGATTCTGAAGATTTCAAACTTTAATTGTAAAAGTAAATTAAAGCAAATCCCTAAATAAGATGTAACGCCTGAAATTGTTTGTGGAGTGTTAATACAATAAGTCAGTGGTATCTGTTTTAGCAGATTTTGTCAGTTGTTTTTTTAAGTGTAACATGGACAAAATATTGTCTATCCAAAACCAAGTGTTCCATCACAGTTTGAAGTAAAGGTTTTTTTAACTTTACTTGTATTGTTCTGTTTCTATAAGAATTAGTGTTTTCTCATTATAAATGGACACTTTCAATACTAATTCCTTTAAAAAGACATTGTTTTGTTTATGAATGAAATGAATTTAATTTACATTTTTCAAAATAGTTTTCTTTGCAATCTAGGCTAGAGAACTAAGAAAACAAGAATAAACCATAAAAGTATTCTGTAGTTGCTAGGCAACAAACTTGAAAATGGAAGTTTATTTTTAAACATTTATGCTGGAATCATTCATGTATATGTTACAGCTGGTGTTCCAATATTATATGTTTATTGAGATAAGTAGAATAATTTTGACTTATTTGACTTACTGTCCACATGACTTAGAGCCGGTTGCTAATTTACCAGGAATTTTGCACATGAACTACTCTGTCTGATAAATATAAATCTCTTAATATAACTAAAATGCAACTTAAATTCTCATGACTGAATAGTTACATATCTGGCTACCTATTCATCTTATTGTTCTTATTGATACCAGTATTTCAGTCAGATTCAAAACATTAGTACCTTTAAAACTCAAATTTTGTGAATTATTCTTTGGTCGCTAGGCAACATAATTATATCTGTAACTTCTGTGTTGATTGCCTTATGCAGTAATCATCATTTAATTTTATGAAGTCATGTTTGCAAAGAAAACAACTTGTTTATAGCTTGTTGAATAATATAAAGCAAGCTCCTTATGTGCTGTGAATACTGTAAGAAATGCCGTCTGTTGGTAAAATATATTTCTTTGCATTCTTTCTATGAAAAGTATTGTATCTTCAGAATACCTGCACATTTTGCATTGAAAATTTCCAGAATGTTTTAATAGACAGTGTTCTCAATTTATTTGCAAACAAAATTCTGTTTTGTGATAATTCTTTTTCAATTCCAGTAAATATATATTCGGTGGTTAGAAAAAAAATGAAATATTCCACAGTTGCTAGGCAACAGAACTATATATACATGTTTGGTTTGTAAGAAGTTACCTTTAAAATAATTAATGACATACAATAAAGAAGAAGTGCTCAATTATATGTTTCTGTGTTCTATTTGCTATCCACAATAGGGTACTCTTTTACCTACATGGATGGAAGACAAAGGATTCAAAAGTGACATTAAGATGTTACAGGTTTGTTCATGAATATAAACACAAAATCTGGCATAACTTTGCCAATTTTCAAGATTTGACTCTCATATTTTCAGGTTTTACTTCAGAGATAACATAGATTTTAAAAATGCAAAAACATGAAAATCAATATTTTTGGCCAGAAGCCCCATAATAGCATTCCATGCCACATATCATTAATGGAATTACAAAGATAATGGTGGAGACGACGGCTGCCTTGGACGGCATCTACACATCTCTTGAAGAGGTTTTTGTGGCAATCAATTCTTTTGAAGTCAAGACGACCACAACTTTCGTATGTGGGTCATCGTCAGGGTCCGTATATTACATACGGACCCTGGTCATCGTGTAAAAATTTTGGAAAACTCGGTATTTGAAAATTTAATCTTACTTTCCGTATGTATTAATAGACATATAACTGATATAAATTGCAATCTAGCTCTTAACAAATTTAGGATATTATGCTGTATGTTTGAATCTTCCAAAGTACGGAACATCCTGTATCAATACTATCATATAGAAGTTCCAAGATGGCCCCTGTACATTACTGCCACTGCAAAAATAAACGCTAAGGATAAAGCTAGGCAGTATCAATGTTGAGTAATTGGTTATTATGTTAATACTTTTAATTTGTTTATTTTGGCAATAGGTTAGAGTAGAGCGGGGATCGGGTATTCCCGAACATGCGGCTATTTCCGAACGTTGTTTTTTATTTTGATGGACGCCATAGCCAACGCGTTAATGATGAATATTTTGTTATCAAAGGAGGCCAATTCTATCTCTCTACTATTTAATTTCCCCATTTATGAATTTGTATTTTATTATTCACAGAAAAATACAAACAATCAATCATCACCATTTTCGTCTAAGAAAATAACAGATAAATTGTTAATTTTTTTCAAAAACATGCTAAGATTTGAACTTGTCGGCTATTTAAAAACTGACTTCATTTTTCAAATGTTTTGAACCTTTTAACACATACTTATAATGTGGAATGGTCTAAGAAATTGCTCAATCATGTCAAGAAGAGATACCATGGTGGTCGGAATTACCCGCAGAACTTTCAGCATGTGCGCCTATTTCCGAACAGCCATAAAATATTTCAGAAATACTGTATTAATACAGATATAAAACAAATATATCACCATTTTAAACCGAGTCATATTAAAACAGGTTTTATACCTATCTTTTTTAATCAAACTGAAACTATATCTAAGTAAGATCAAGGCAGATGCTTTACATGTAATTGTATATAGCACAGACAGGGTGGCAACAACATATATTGATGAAGTATGGCGAGACTGTGTTCTTAGATGCAACTTATTGTACAACAAGGTTTTCTCTTCCCTTGTTTTTTCTGGCAGTGAAAACGAATGATACACACCAAATAGTTGCAGCATTTGTGCTTGAAGACAAATCCTCAAGTTCCATACAAGAAGCATTGGCTTTCATAAAGATGCACAATCCAAACTGGAAGCCAAAATATTATGTTACGGACTTCGATGAAAAAGAGATTATTGCCATGGAGAACCTGTATCCTGGTGATTATTTTTACCAAAACATTTACTTTTAAAGTTAGAATTTGTTTTGTCTTCCTTTAGCTGTTACTATTCTTGTTTCTAAAAATATTTAGTTAGTACTGGAGAGTCAACACAACTTGAGCTGTATGACCCTAACTTGGAAATGTAGATTTCAAATATTTAGCATTGTGCTTCATTTCACAATTGTTTCATCAGTTAGTGTCACAGATTATGCAAATACTCCAGTTAATGACCGTGTTATCCTCCTTTTTTAATACAAGCACTTTGTATATAAATTCCATTTAGAAATTTTTTAACAATTACTGTCTTCATGAGATGATGTAACATCACCCAAACCTGTTTTCCTGATTAACATAAATTTTACACTTTATTTCTTTTGTCATTAGAGGGACGTAGTCTGTTGTGTGATTTCCATTGGGTACAGGCATGGCATCGATGGCTGTCAAAGGGGGTAAATAAAGTTAGAGAGAAAGGTCATATGATGAATTTGTTAAAAAACATAGCGGGTGAATTAACAGAAGATGGCTTTCAAACAAGGGTTGATGAATTTCTTCATTCAGATGACATCCCAGAAAATCTGAAAAATTATTTGTTGCACACCTGGCTGCCAATCAAGGAGGTAAACATTGTGTATACTATAATGTATTTGTTTTTAGTTCACCTGAGCCAAAGGTTCATGTGACATTTTGTGACCATATGATGTCCTTCAGCAGCTGAAAATTGTCCGTTGTCAACTGTTTCTATATTATTCTTCTTCAAAACCACTGTCAGATCAGATTTACACCAAACATCACAGGAACTGAGTGGTGTCCTTTCAAAAATTTTCAAAGAATTTACTGGGGTAATTCCATGCCTAACTCTGATTTGCATGGCAACTGAAATGAAAATCTTAAAAAGCCAGATGGGAGTTCAAACCTCCATTTAGGTGTTGAATTCTTCATGTGAGGAAGCCATCCAGCTGGCTTACATAAGGTTGGTGGTTCTACCCAGGTGCACTCTTGTGTTGAAATTGTGCACGGAGATGTACCTCTAGACTGGATGTAAGTTATCAGTAAGGCATTTCAAGGCATATTATCATCATGTTTATTGATTTGAAGTAGATATTGGCCTTGATGTTCTGAATCAAATTATGTTATCACTAGTTTATGGCCTATTTGTTTCAATACTAGGTAGGTTCTTACACGGCTACAGGCTTGTCACAATTAACGTCATCAGTGCTCCTTTAAGACTGAACTGTGTTCATGTAGACTGGATGTAAGTTATCAGTAAGGCATTTTAAGGCATATTATCACCAGGTTTATTGATTTGAAGTAGATATTGGCCTTGATGGTCTAAATTAAATAATGTTATCACTATTTTTTAACAAAACTGTAAAAATTTAATGGTGACCATTAATTTTGTTAGCTCGACTTTTCAATGAAAAGGGGAGCTATCCTACTCGCCCCGGCATCGGCGTCAGCGTTGGTGTCACACCTTGGTTAAGTTTTTCGTACCACCCCACTTTATTTCAAAAGTATTAGAGGTATGGCTTTGAAACTTACCATACTTGTTTACCATCATAACCTCCATCTACAGACAAGAGTACATAACTCTGTCAAGGTTTTTGACAGAATTATGGCCCTTTTTGACTTAGAAAGTGTATTGAGCTTGGTTAAGTTTTTCGTACCACCTCACTTTATTTCAAAACCATTGGAGGTATTGCTTTGAAACTAACCATACTTGTTTACCATCATGACCTACATCAACAGACAAGAGTACATAACTCTGTCAAGGTTTTGAACAGAATCATGCCCCTTTTTTACTTAGAAAATACATTGAAAATTGGTAAAATCCACTTATTGCCTTAACCCTTTGAGATATTGCTTTGAAACTTTGAATGCTTGTTTACATCATTACCCCCATCTGTAGGCAAGAGAAGGTAACTCTGTCAGGGATTTGTTTTTAAAATTAAGGCCCTTTATCGACTTAGAATCTTGGTTAAGTTTTTTGTACCAGTCCACTTTTTGACTAAACTGTTCGAGATATTACTTTGAAAGTTGGAATACTTGTTTACCATCATGATCCCAAAACATGGGCAGGAGAAGGTAATTCTGTCAAGGATTTTATATGAATTATGGCCCTTTTTGACTTAGAAACTCCGTTAAAATTTTCATTCTTTTCCACTTGTTGACTTAACCATTTGAGATATTACTTTGAAAGTTGGAGTACTTATGTACCATCATGAGACCTATCTGTAAGCAAGAGAAGATAACTCTGTGAAAATGTTTCTTGATTTGTACTTAGAAATTCCTAGTTAAAGTCTTTTGTGCCCTTAACTGTCAAAGTTTTGTTTAATTGGCAAGCACTAAAAAAGTCGAGCGCGCTGTCCTACTGACAGCTCTTGTTATTTCATGTAGAAATGGGCAAAGTGTTATAGACAGTTTGACCTTCCCCTGTCCAACACCAATAATGGACTTTAGCGACTGCATCTGACTTTCAAAAAGTCTCATCTGAAAGGGAGAAAGATGTTAAGCATTACAGAGATGGTCAAGATAATGCTGCTATCTTTTTTCACAAGCCTAAAAACTGGGTAAGTTTTGTACTGAGGTGAGAGACTTTGTTCGGTTAACAACCTTGATGTCTGCTTGTGAAATTTTGGTCAGTAAGCCAGGTCATAGAGTTGAACTTATTAGGAATAATTTATTGACGTTCTGTAAAAGTTGGAATTGGGGAAATGGTAACTGGATATGTTACAAAAAGCCTGTACACTTTGGAGAGAAATTTTTTTTTGATTTAT
Source organism: Saxidomus purpurata (assembly GCA_022818135.1). Lineage (NCBI taxonomy): Eukaryota > Metazoa > Mollusca > Bivalvia > Venerida > Veneridae > Saxidomus > Saxidomus purpurata. The sequence goes on from JAFMSR010000069.1 coordinate 41,288, forward strand.
CTGACGGCTTCTTGCAAATGCTTCACAAGACAACACCTTTCAATATCATTCACTTCATAATGTTTTGTAACAGTCCCCTGTCTTTAGCTTTATAGTGAACTTAGATATCATGGTCATTAGTTAAGATAGAGCATTAGCTAATGATTTTCAATAAAAAGTTCCTGGTTGTACCAAAACGTTATATTGTCTAAACTTGAAATAGGATTATGAAAGAAAATTAATGTTAAAGACTCCAGAAGTAAATAATATTTTTTCAGTTACATTGAGAGCAACATGACCTGGGCAGGAGAGTTCAAGACAGTTAATCCAGAGGTTCCTGCCTTCCTACATAACAGGCCACCTAAATTCAGTAAATATAGATCCGTAAGTGACATGTTATGTGTTCCATGTTTAAATCTTACAACCAAATAATCTTAAGAGTAATACTTGAGTTTCTGCTAAAGAGTATGTACAATGTAATATATCCCTTATAGAAATGTATTAAATGATTCTGTTGTATATGTCACTGCTCTATGCTTAATATAAGAAAATGTGAACTGTAATATGTTTTCTCTTAAGTTCTGTTTTTACCATGCATCAAATAATTATATATTTTTCTTCAGCACTGCTGGAAAGTATGAAATAAATTTAGACGTTCCAAGATGCAGCTGTCCAGATTTTCGAAGGACTTGTTGGCCATGTAAACATAAGTTTGCACTGTTACTTGTTGATGGAAAGATAGAGTGGGAACAACTTCCACATCAATATAGACAGTCGGCATACTTAACTGTTGATCATGGAGTAATTGGTAATATGTTGAGAGGTATTTTAGTGCAGTCTTCCGTCTCATACAAGTTTCATCAGTCCTACTCTCCACCTGTCTGTCTATATGCTGCTGTGCTCGATCATCAAATCTACATTGTTTAGTCAATCTATTAAGTCATCAGTGGCTGTTTTGTTTCACTTAATTAATGGTTCTACCACAGGGGACCCACCTGTCCATCTGTGCACAAAAACTTGTTTTGTAATGCTATAACATCTGAATGCTAAAGAGGAGGTTGGTCATGACCACCAGATGGTATTGATTTTGAGGACAGCATGACAATTTTTAGGTGACCACAAAATGTTAAATGGTTTCCAAATGATAACTCAAGAAACTTTGGGTCTAGTATCATTAATGTCAATAGGAAGGTTAATCATGGCCAACAGATGACCAATATAGATTTTGAGGTCAGTAGCTCGTACACTGAGGTTACTTTGACTCAGAACGGTAGAATGTCTGCCAAATAACTAGAGAATGCTTTGGTCTAATACAGTATTTGACACAGATATAAATTTTGACTGGTAAATTACTTATATTTATTGAATTGAAGCTAGTATGTCAAACGCAACGTGCACATTGACCAAACAGTGATTTCTGTTTCTTGTGCAATTACTGAATGCATCATGTTGAGCATTTTGTATTCTACAAGCTCTTGTTACCTTACAGATTATGAAAAACAGAAAGAAACACCACAACAGACAGTTACAAGTGACTCTGATGCAAGAGAATGTGTTGACAATATAGATAAAACCACACAACTGGACTTTGAAGGTTATTATTCAACTGTATTGTATTGAATCATTTAATTCACATTCCAAGAAGTTCAACTGTTCCATTAAATAGAAGTAACAGTTTGTTCGCTTTTATCACATATACCTAACCCTGATACCTGCATATTTTCTGTCAAAATATGTCACCTGTGTCACCCTTATCATTTTAGATTATATGCATTGAGAACTATACAAATATCCATGTTGTTAAGTCTGTAAAATGTATTTTTTACAAACAGCTGTCTGTCTTTTCAGAAAGACTTCCAAGTTTAAATGTTCTTCAAAGAAAGGTCAGGGAACAGCTAGACTTGTTGAGGAATAGAACATTTACCATGGATAGCAAACCAATGTTACAAAGTATGGCAGCTCAGTTAGCTAAAATGTATGGACAAATACCGAACCCTTCGTTCAGTAAAACAGTATCTGCTAATGATGACAAGGGGAAGAGGAAACCTCTGTCATTAAGAAAAAGAAAGAAATCAAGATATGTATTCTATGAAGGTACTTGTAATAATTTTGGATAGTGATATTAAAAAGGTACAATCCTTTTATTCTTGATATTTGCTGAAGGCTATATGTCAAGAAGGAAGGTTAGAGTTTTTATTCTGCCAAAAATTAACAATTGCTTAGAGAATACTGAAGTAGAAGTATTATGTTGATAAAGCACTTTTCCTTCTGTGTGCATGTCTGTCCTTGTTATCAAATTGATGGTCATGCTCAATTTCCGGAGTGTGTTGTGTGTCAACAATTTTTTAAAAAGTCTTCTTAAAAACTACTGGGCAGATTTCAAACAAACAGAAATGATCCTTTGTTAGCCCCCTTAAAATTGCCCAAATAATTGAAATCTATGTAGAACTGTGGTTGCTTTGGCAATGGAAAAGAAAAACTTCGACAATCTTAAAGTTCTTGTCATAAACAGTTAGCTGGATTTCAATGATATTTTGTATAAATGATCCAAGTAGGTGACCCTGTTTCAAAAAAGCTTAAGTCTTTGAAAACTGCGCTTAATCAAGATTACCATTAAGGCAGGTCAAACTGTAAATTGATTTGAAATTAAGTCTGACTTTTGTTCTATATTTTATATTATTTCCTTAAAAATAGGACCCTTAAATATATATTTATGTTTGACATCGCAGGAGTTTGATAAAGCCATTACATAAAAACGATAATACACTAGTGTAATAAAGCTTTGACATCAACGTCATTTAAAGTATTACAGGAGATGTTGATAAAATGTCTTGTTTATATAGTAAAAGAAATTAGAAGTTTTGATGTTTCGACAAGAAAAGCTAATATGTAAAAAAAAATTATAACATTTGTGACTTCCCACATTGAGTTTATTAATCTGGTTGAATAAAATTGATAAAATGCTTGTCCAGAGCCTCACACTTTATCATTTTATTCCACTTGTTTAATAAATACAATATTAAAATACCCTCATGTAATATCTTCTATGTTTCTTTTGACAGATAAAAACACCACAGACTCAATACCAGTTGCCAAGGGGAGTGAAGATATAGTTGAAGAGGATGGTAAGGCTTCACATTTAGGTCATGTATGACTAGGCTCAAATTTGATGAAAAGAAACTGAAGTAATTGGTTTTATGGTTAAGCATGCTACTTAAACACACGTACATGTACATATAAATAAAGTGGACATTTTTTATTTCATTTATTGTACTTAATAATCGGTCATTCTCTAAATTTCTCATTTCTCAATCAATATGTTGCTACCTACAACTTGATACTTTAATCTTGTAAGAAAAATATTTAAATTATGTATTCTATATAAATATGATTACTCGCTCAAATCATTTTGATTATTAACTTGAACTTTTCTTTCAGTCCATTGTCAAAATTATACCATTATTTCAGTGGTCCTATGTGAAGAACAGCCACAATTTCCAGATAATGTCTGTTTCAGTGATGAAGAAGGTATGTGTATTGCCTTGTAAATACTAGTAAAAAGCAATTCTTTTCAGTGAATATAGTATCAAACCATGTTTTACTAGCATTAATTTCCAATTCAGTGGTTAGGATGATGGCCTTGAAGGATTTCAAATTCACTTTCCACAAGCAGTTTTTAATAAGCAAGTACACCAAATGTTAGCAGATAGCAAATTTGTAAATAGAATAAATTTTAAGATATTTTCAGTTACTATCACTTCCATTAATGTTGATTGTTAATGTTACACAATTTTATAATTTCAATAGGTGAGAAGGTGAGAAAGCTTTGGGCATTGCCCCAGAGTTTTCATGTGCCTGTAGCAAAAGTCTATGGAACATGTGTTACAGACACTGATATCAGATCACTACAAGGCAGAGGCTGGTTAACAGATAATGTAAGATACTTAACATAACCATTCTTTAATAAAAAGCATAAGTACACAATTACAAATTTAAACAAAACTTATGGTAATACTTATTAAAAAAATGAACATTATGTAAGAGTCCTCTTGTTGTTGTGACAATTTATTGTTGTGACAACAGATATATTACATTTTAATTAGCCTGTTGTACACCATTGCTAGAAATTTATGAAATGCAGACTGGTTTTGAGATTTACCATCTCTTTTTAACAGATAATGGACACCTACTAAAAGGTTTTGGTAGTTGAGTTGGAAGAAGCAGGTGTAGGTAAAAATCTGCACCTGATAAGCTCTACAATAGGACAGATTATGAATGGAAGTTACAGATGCAGGACTCCAATTAAGGTAAACTGAAGCCTTTTGAGTGTATGTGAAACGTAAGGGCCCTGTAAGTATCTATTGTGAAAGAAATACCTTGAGATTTTCTCAATATACTGTATTTGAATTTAAAATGTTCTTCTTTTTTTGTTTCGATTTTTTTTTGTAATTTAGCAAGTATAAATTAAAATATTTTGACTTGTATGTGTTATGTTGCAACATTAAACTCTACAAAATATATTCTATTTCAGTTAAGTGACTTCAAGTTTGCCATAGGGGCCTACATTAGAGCGTCACACTGGACACTTGTGGTGAGTTGTCCATGTGAATAATATATAGAACATTCTTGCATACCAGACCGGGATATCTGCAGTTTTTACCAGTGCTAGAAAATCTCATCTTGCACCCCCTGGTATAAGACGGCTTAATTACGTCACAACGAACTACTTTTATGAAAATTCAATGAATGTGTAAATTCGTACATTACTATAAAGAAATAGCGCGTAAATATAAGTCATTAACAGTGATTAATTTAATATTATTTCTGCTACATTTAGTAGAACATGGTATGCAAGAAAATGAATCTCGTTACCGCCAAAACAGTTACCCTCGAGCCAGATATTCCCATCTGCATGTGCAACCAGTGAAAGATTCTTATAGTGCAAAGGGGGCTGGCACAGGCCCAGATAGACTATCCAAACCATGTGCCAGCCCCCTTTGGAACTGTGTACGGGGGTTTGACTGAAAATGATTTTTTGACAATGTTTTGTGTTGTTTTTTTTTCATGAAATGGTTTAATTATGGTAAAATTGGGTTATTTTGTTAAAATTACAGGGCAGTTTAGTACTCTGGTGCCAGTGGGAATAATATATCCGTTAGCTGACATAAAGAGAAAGGTAATTAGGTAGTGTCCTTGATTGACTAATTAGTTTGAGTCTCATCAAAAGTCTCGATGTCATCCAAAACAGGGTTGTCCAAAATAAAGGCTGGCTGGCTGGCCCTTAGTGCATTGTCGTCTACTCCTGCCTACCTGTTTGAACTTGAGGCTTGGGTTATGCCCCTTAGACTGAGGCACCAGGAATAGATTCTCAAATATTGAGCGAAAGTCAAGGCTTTGGTCAATGAGATCACGGCTATTTGTTAAGATCCATGAGATCACGGCTATTTGTTAAGATCCTCCTACAAGTGCCCTATGAAAACAAAATGAACAAATCTGACATACTGCATCTCCCAAAGTTAGAAACTCAAATGAATATCAGATATTTATACCCCCCGAAACGAAGTTTGGGGGGGTATATAGGAGTCACCCGGTGGTTGGTCGGTCGGTCGGGCGGTCGGTCTGTTGCATCCAAGCATAACTTGAAAACTACTAGTTGGAATTCAATACAACTTCATACAATGGTCAATTACATAGAGAGGTAGTGCAGTGCACAAGAAGCATAACTCCATCTCGACTTATTACAGAGTTATTGCCCTTTATTACTTTTCCTTGTCCGGAGCAGAACTTGAAAACTATTGGTTGGAATTCAATACAACTTCACACAATGGGCAAGTACAATGAGAGGAAGTGCAGTGCACAAGAACCATAACTCTATCTTGACTCATTATAGAGTTATTGTCCTTTGTTACTTTTCCTTGTCCAGAGCATAACTTGAAAACTACTGGTTGGAATTCAATACAACTTCCTACAATGGTCAAGCACAATGGGAGGAAGTGCAGTCACAAGAACCATAACTCTATCTTGACTAATTACAGAGTTATTGCGAAGGACAATATCTCTATTTTAATTTTTTTCTGCAAGGTATCATGTTACTACGAACTTCCTCAGTTTATAATTTAAAGCAGTCTTTCGGGGGTATTAATCACATTTAGTGATAGCTCTAGTTTTTACTCTAAGCATCTACATAATTATATACACAGATGGGTCTAATAATCCAGGCTCTGGTATAATACTGCTTCTTTCAGCTGTTGTAATCCCATCTAAACAGGTATGTTGCCATCATAGGCAGATTGGCAAATTATTGTTCCATTCATCAGGAATACTCTATAACTGGTTCCTGCATTTATACAACAGAAATGATAACAATAGACACTGCACTGAGCTGGCTTTTACATCATCAACCTAAAAAACTTGCTATATTATATATATTTTCAGATTCATTATCATCTCTGGTCTCAATGAAATCAAACAACAGTCATTCTAGACCAGAGTTATTGAAAACATTATTATTCATAAATTTTATCAATGCCTTAAAACAGGCTTACCAGTTAAATTACCATGACATAGTGCCCAGCTCATGTAGGTTTATAATAATATCTGGTAATGAGAGTGCAGATGATGTAGCCAAAAGGGGCCTGGTTCAGGGGCCATCATCCTGGACATTCCATACTCACCCGCAGAAATATATGCCAGGATTCGAACCACTATCCTGGATGGATGGCGTTGAGAATTGAAACTTAAAAAAAACACATTTTGCCGCAAAACAGTGCAACCTGGCCGTCCCATGGGATATTCGACAAATGGATTGGTACATACTTTGGGTTGACCAGGTTTGCATCCAGTGCATTGTAGAATGTAACACCCCTCACTGGCTATTTGATTGCATAGCTTTCACCACACAGAGACTAGAATTCAAGCCAGAAATGGGTAAGCTTGGACTTGCATGGTTTTACTATTAATGATGATTCTTAGTCCAAGAAAAGCCCTAAGTTAATGTGTATAGAGGTTGTTGGAAAATAACACAGTAGACTGTCAAATGAAAGATAAAATTTAGTTACCTAATTTACTACAGTTGCTATCAGACCCCTTCCTGTAGATCACTAGTCAAAGTCCTAAACAATTCTTGTATAAATGCAATTTTTATATTTAACAAGTACTTAGTATTTTAATTGTAGTAGTAAACAAGCTCTTTCACTGGTTAGTGGGTGTTGATTTATATTGGCAACCTAAAAACATAAAATTCAACCTTGTTATTATTTAGCAAATCATAGTCTGCACATAACAGAAATCAGCAGTGTGTGACAGGTGACATGTCAGAAGGGGTTGCCCAACCACTGTACCTGTTACATGCCTGTTTCAGTTATAAAATACTGTAACTGTAATTTATATATATAATTTAATACTGTATGGTTGTGGTTTGCACTGTCTGTATGGCACCATATAATAATTATAGTTAAACAAATATCACTGGCTATTACTGTGGGGGACGGAGGGGGTAGGGCGTCGGGTTCAGGATAAATGTAAGCAGGTTTCTGCTTACAAACCTACTCCTACTACCTCCAGTTGAATGAAACATGAACCCTTTTATCATGATCAGTAGATCCTTGCCGGTTTGGACTGGCCACTGGCCATACAGATGCTAAATCTGATCACCTGCATCTTTCTTACCAGGGTAACTCTTACTCCAGAAGGGGGCACATAGTAAAAATTGAGTTTAATCTAGTAGTATACCTTGAAATAGGTTTTATCAGATTTGTAATATATATCCGTCTTGTGAGAACCCTCACACTTGATTAATAATTGTATTTTAGTATTACAAGTAGTTCTTTTACTGGAGATCCTACCTCATGAAACCCCATGTTTAAGTGAAATGTTTAACTTTCATAAATAACATTTAAGTAGTAAGTTCTGCAAAGAGCTAAGTTATTTAAATATACACTAGTATAATATCACTAGAAAAGTACCATTATCATTTTGTATAAAATGAATAAAACATTTTAAAAAATCAGTAAGATTTCAAAGGCTAAGATGGCAAAATTGTGCTTGTGTGGACTTCCCGTACAGTCAGTAATACCGGCTAACACCTATTTTTCAGTAGTTTTATTTTTGAACACCTCTATATTGTGTGTAGTTTGTAATCTTAATAGCTTAATAAAGAAAATAATATGAACATCAGATCTATTATTAAGTCACAATGTATTCTGGTCTCAATAGACCAGTTGTATAGTTATGTAGTCATATAGCACTTCTGAGAGATCTCCTCTGGTTAGTTTCATAAATTGAATCCATTTTAGAAATACTTCAAAGGGCATTTTTGCCTGAAAGTGTGGCAGAGGCGGTGCTTGAATTATGTTCGGTTTATTAAATTTGTTCCTCATCTCTGATAGTTTCCTTAAATGCCTAGCTTACATTAATTTGAACAAATATAGATCTTTTTAGATCTTTCAACATATCTAAATTCCAAAATAACGGAAAAAAACATGAGTACCATCATTGCTGAGCTCTATTCTGCAGTCTCATAGTTATTGAGGTTTTTGAAACATGTGAGGTTACACCCCCCTTTATAAATATAGAGTGTTGCTTAGCTCTTACATATTATTGTCAGTCTTTCATCAATTTATTTGCTACTGCTACATGTGTATTCCAGGAACAATTTTTCTAAATGATCTACTACATGTAAAGTGTATGTACATGGATTACCACCTCATAAGATCAGCAGAGTTATGTACATAGATATGCAAACACAATCAATCTTGGAAATATGTTTACATCTAAATGCTGCAGTCTCATAGCCTTTATACTGATGAAACTACTTATGTAAAAAATGCAATCAGATAAATTTAATATGGAGTGTACATCATTTTTCTGCCCAGTAATTAACCATTCATTGATGTTCATTGTATCTTCTTCATCATCAGTATGTCAAATAAACATAATTATAATTCCATATAAGATCATATGTTACATGTACATACATGTATGTGTTAATACCATATATGGCATCTTGAGACTGTATAATCTAGGCTGGGTGGGTTCTAATTGTATCTGCTATCCACCACTGGATGCAGAGTTGTGTCATGCAATTGGACCATTCCATTATTCTACAGAGGGTCCAAAATAATTTTGCAACTGAGTTTTAACCTGTTTTTGGTTCATAATCCTAGAAAAGTTTACAAATTTTATCCCAAAATGGGTGAGAAAAGTTATAAAACAAAACAGTCAGTTTAATGTTACTTTAAATTTATTACTAGCCCCATATAGTATTACCCCAACCACCTTGACAGGGGTTCTGAATCTAAATAAATGGTAGCAGTGACATAAAGTATATATGGAACTGCGTGCCAAGAATTAAACTACATTGAAATAAAAATGAACTTTAATAACCTTCTTCACTCTAGAAAATATCAGTTTCCTAGAGGTTCATTTTTCATATGTGTTTTTATATACCCCACCTATAGAAGAGGCCCATTAAAACTAAATATAAAGTAACATGATATAAAACTATATATAGAATTAATCACCATTGTCCTCAGTACATAAATACTGCATTGCACTTTAATTATCTTCCCATCTCTTAGAATAATCTTAGATTTCTAGAGGGACACAATTTTCACTTTCGGCCTACCGGAAAAAAACCTAAATATTAATCAAAACTTTTTTCTATTTAAACATTGGTCAAAATTAGGGGCCGTATAATCATCACAACTATAAATACTACAAAATAACATTAAAAACCCTGTTCCAAAAGCTTGATTCATTCGAAAATGCCATTTCAAGCTTTCAGTTTCTTCAATGTCAATTTACCCCACCCACTTGACACTATCTATTCAAGGTTCCAGTATAAGATACTATATTTGAACATTTATATGCCACGATCCTAAAAAGTCTTTAATGTAGAATTTATTTATGACAACTAACTTTAATTACGCCCATTTTCTCATACTGTGTTATGAAAACTGTGGATCTTTGACACTTATAGATGTCATTTTTAGCTCGACTATTCGAAGAATAAGGAGACTATTGCACTCGCCCCGGCGTCGGCGTCGGCGTCTGCGTTGGTTAAAGTTTTTCATAAAGTCAAATATCTTGAATACTATCAAAGGTATTGACTTGAAACTCAAACTATATGTTTACCATCAACATCTTCACCTGAGGAAACAATCCCCATAACTCTGTTTTGATTTTTGACAGATTTATGCCCCTTTTTAACTTAGAAATTTTGGTTAAAGTTTTTTATAAATTCAAATATCTTGAATACTATCAAAGGTATTGACTTGAAACTCAAAGTATGTGTCTACCATCAACATCTTCACCTGAGGAAACAATCCCCATAACTCTGTTTTGATTTTTGACAGATTGATGCCCCTTTTTAACTTAGAATTTTTGGTTAAAGTTTTTTATAAATTCAAATATCTTGAATACTATCAAAGGTATTGACTTGAAACTAAAAGTATGTGTCTACCATCAACATCTACACCTGAGGAAACAATCCCCATAACACTGTTTTGATTTTTGACAGATTGATGCCCCTTTTTAACTTAGAATTTTTGGTTAAAGTTTTTTTTTAAATTCAAATATCTTGAATACTATCAAAGGTATTGACTTGAAACTCAAAGTATGTGTCTACCATCAACATATACACCTGAGGAAACAATTCCCATAACTCTGTTTTGATTTTTGACAGATTTATGCCCCTTTTTAACTTTGAAGTTTTGGTATTTTTTTTGTAAATTCAAATATCTTGAATACTATATAAGGTATTGACTTGAAACTCAAAGTATGTGTCTAACATCAACATTATACACCTGAGGAAACAATTCCCATAACTCTGTTTTGATTTTTGACAGATTTATGCCCCTTTTTAACTTAGAAGTTTTGGTATTTTTTTTTTGTAAATTCAAATATCTTGAATACTATATAAGGTATTGACTTGAAACTCAAAATATATGTTTACCATCAACATCTACACCTGAGGAAACAATCCCCATAACTCTGTTTTGATTTTTGATAGATTTGTGTCCCTTTTTAACTTTGAATCTGTTGTTAAAGATAGAATACTATCGAACGTATTTACTGTCAACATCTTCACCAATGTTTTTGATTTTTGACATATTTATGCCCTTTTTAACTTAAAATTTTGTCACAGTTTTTCCAGACTAAAATGGAAATACTCAAAATGGCTTTCTTTTGAAATGTCATAGAATAATTATGCAGCATGAAGCGGTCATGCTTTTTTAATTCTATACATATCAATTTTGAAAAGTTACAAAATTATTCATGATCAAATATACAAGGTCATGTATTTCTTTGAAATTATCCCCCCATCCTCCCTCCAGTTGGCTTGCAGAATCCAGAGTAAGGCCTTGAATGCAATGTACATTTACAAAGGTCTTTGAACAAGTTTCATATCTTTGACCTTAATTCTTATAGACAATTACACAATACTCCTGTTCTTAGACAAAAACCCCATTTTACCAACAAGCTTTCGAATAGTCGAGCGTGCTGTCATGTGACAGCTCTTGTTTATTGTTAAGGTATGAAGCTTCTAATTGAACTGATTCTTTTGGTCTGATTAAAAGGTCTAAATTTAGATAAAATGTGAAATTCCAAAGTGATCGTATAACGTGTACTCCGTTAATCGTGTAGCGTGCGCTTCGTAAATCGTGTATATCGTGTATCGTTCTGAATCGCTCATCGTGTATTTACCGAATGTGCAACATGCGTGTATCGTGCGTACATCGTGCGTGTATCGTGCACTCCGTGTGACAACTGTTACGTTCCGACTACTGTACTAGAGTCTCATAACTCTCACATGACTAGGAAAGTCATGGTTTAATAAATGCATGCAAATTACTCTATAAAATGTATGCAGGTAATGAATTAAAGAAATCTTGAAAACCTTTTTAGGACATTTGACATTTCATATATGTCTAGAGAATCATATCAACTGGTACTTAGGTTTCATATCATATGCTTATGGTTGACTGACTGCTTGTAATAATATGAAGAAAACTGCTAGAAGAATTGACAGAACCAAATTTTGTTGAAATTGTAAGTTGTCTATGCTCGAGAATTGTAGATGAACATTGTTACACTCTGGTTGATAATCTGAAAAGATTTTTTTTTGTTTAAGAGAAAAATGATACTGGTAAATATTAGAATCAATATTGAATGATCTATATACATATTATCATAAATGAACATAAAGCACCCTACATGTCTTGACTACTTTTTTTTCAGCCAAAACTAATCTACCACATTTAACTGGCCGCAAACCAAAGGTAAGTTATGTTATAGTAGATGTACTCCCATATAGGTATGGTACTGATTTTAAGCAGCAACCTCTTTCTTGTTCCTGCTGATCTAATTTTAAACTTTTAGGATCAAGCTGAAACACACTATTACAAGCTGTTGGAATGCAACATATCTTTATTGCTGTTTCTTTATAAAGACACCCGTTTCAACATATGTCTGTCATTATACCCCCGAAACGAAGTTTAGGGGGGTATATAGGAGTCACCCGGTGGTTGGTCGGGCGGTCGGTCAGGCGATCTGTTGCATTTTCCTTGTCCAGAGCATAACTTGAAAACTACTAGTTGGAATTCAATACAACTTCATACAATGGTCAAGTACATTGAGAGGAAGTGCAGTGCACAAGTACCATAACTCCATCTTGACTAATTACAGAGTTATTGCCCTTTGTTACTTTTCCTTGTCCGGAGCATAACTTGAAAACTACTGGTTGGAATTCAATACAACTTCATACAGTGGTCAAGTACACTGAGAGGAAGTGCAGTGCGCAAGAACCATAACTCCATCTTGACTAATTACAGAATTATTGCCCTTTGTTACTTTTCCTTGTCCGGAGCATAACTTGAAAACTACTGGTTGGAATTCAATACAACTTCATACAATGGTCAAGTACATTGAGAGGAAGTGCAGTGCACAGGAACCAGCACTCTTTCTTGACTCTTTACAGAGTTTTTGCCCTTTGTTATTTTTCCTTGTCCGGAGCATAACTTGAAAACTAACGGTTGGAATTCAATACAACTTCACACAATGGTCAAGTACATTGAGAGGAAGTGCAGTGCGCAGGAACTATAACTCTGTCTTGACTCATTACAGAGTTATTGCCCTTTGTTACTTTTCCTTGTCCGGAGCATTACTTGAAAACAACTGGTTGGAATTCAATATCACTTTATACAATGGTCAAGTACATTGAGAGGAAGTGCAGTGCACAGGAACCATAACTTTATCTTTACTCATTACAGAGTTATTGCCCTTTGTTACTTTACTTTGTCCAGAGCATAATTCGAAAACTACTGGTTGGAATTCAATACAACTTCATACAATGGTCAAGCACATTGAGAGGAAGTGCAGTGCACAAGAACCATAACTCCATCTTGACTAATTTCAGAGTTATTGCCCTTTGTTACTTTTCCTTGTCCAGAGCATAACTTGAAAACTACAGGTTGGAATTCAATACAACTTCATACAATTGTCAAGCACAATGAGAGGAAGTGCAGTGTACAAGAACCATAACTCTTTCTTTAATAATTACAGAGTTATTGCCCATTTTTACTTATCCTTGTCCCAGAGCATAACTTGAAAACTAACAGTTGGAATTCAATACAACTTCATACATTGGTCAAGTACATTGAGAGGAAGTGCAGTGTACAAGAACCATAACTCTATCTTGACTAATTACAGAGTTATTGCCAAGAACAATATCTCTATTTTAGTTTTTTTTGCAAGGTATCTGTTACTACGAACTTCCTCAGTTTATAAAGCAGTCCCAGTCGGGGTTTTAATCACATTTAGTGATAGGTCTAGTTTTACATGCTGGTAATTACCAAATCATTGTTCCTGTGAAGAACCAGTACTAGACTCCTATCCTCAGAAAGAAACTGCTGACTTTCTCATAAAGAAGCATGGTTGGTAGCAGGCAGTCCTGGGTCCAATTACAATTATAATTTAATTAATTATAATTAATTACAGTTTTTCAACTAATTGAAAAATAATTAAGAATTGAGGCAGAAATCAATTATTTTAATTGTAATTAATTAATTAAAATTCAAACAAATGCAAAATAATTGTCAATTAAATTCAATTACTCTTCAATTGCATGGTATCGTATATTAGAGTTTTATCGTTGGTACTGGTTTCCCATTGACCAACGCCCCCAGAAGAGGGTAGTTATTTTCGGTTTTCGGAGGATAGTGCAAGATACAGAAAGCGTCCCAATTCCAGAGACACCCCTGGTTCTTTATCATGCCAGGTTTTCACCCATACATGGGACCTCGGTTTTAAAGTCTCATCCGAAAGACTGTTAGTAATTTTAGTTGGTCAGCCCTGGGAATCGAACCCACAACCCTGAGATTACAAGTCTCGTGCTCTACCTATTGAGCTATCCGGGCTGACAATTACATGCAGAAAAGTGCCACAAACATATGACAAAAATACAGGTTATTGTGCAGTAGCTGGTAGGCCTTTAGATAAGCCTTTAGAGATTTTGTTCTTTATATTCTTGAAAAGCGATGTTTTCCACAGTCTTGGTCAAAAGGTGTCATTATACCTATTTTCAAAAAAAGGTGATAATACAGATACTAATAATTACAGAGGTATTACGTAAATAAGTTGCTTTGCAAAATTGTTTACCATTGTAATAAATGAAAGGTTGAAAAAGTGGGTTAGTGAAAACGATTTAACTACTGATAATCAGTTTGGTTTTAAAGCAAATTTTGGTACAGTTGATGCTATATTTATACCCCCAAAACGAAGTTTAGGGGGGTATATAGGAGTCACCCGGTGGTTGGTCGGTCGGTCGGTCGGTCTGTTGCATTCTCCTTGTCCGGAGCATAACTTGAAAACTACTAGTTGGAATTCAATACAACTTCATACAATGGTCAAGCACATTGAGAGGAAGTGCAGTGCACAAGAACTATAACTCCATCTTGACTAATTACAGAGTTATTGCCCTTTGTTACTTTTCCTTGTCCGGAGCATAACTTGAAAACTACTAGTTGGAATTCAATACAACTTCATACAATGGTCAAGCACATTAAGAGGAAGTGCAGTGCACAAGAACTATAACTCCATCTTGACTAATTACAGAGTTATTGCCCTTTGTTACTTTTCCTTGTCCGGAGCATAACTTGAAAACTACTGGTTGGAATTCAATACAACTTCATACAATGGTCAAGCACATTGAGAGGAAGTGCAGTGCACAAGAACCATAACTCCATCTTGACTAATTACAGAGTTATTGCCCTTTGTTACTTTTCCTTGTCCGGAGCATAACTTGAAATCTACTAGTTGGAATTCAATACAACTTCATACAATGATCAAGCACACTCAGAGGAAGTGCAGTGTACAAGAACTATAACTCTATCTTGAGTATTTACTGAGTTATTGCCCTTTGTTAGTTTTCCTTATCCGAAGCATAACTTGAAAACTACTAGTTGGAATTCAATACAACTTCATACAATGGTCAAGCACATTGAGAGGAAGTGCAGTGCACAAGAACTATAACTCCATCTTGACTAATTACAGAGTTATTGCCCTTTGTTACTTTTCTTGTCCGGAGCGTATCTTGAAAACTATTAGTTGGAATTCAATACAACTTCATACAATGATCAAGCACACTCAGAGAAAGTGCAGTGTACAAGAACTATAACTCTATCTTGAGTATTTACTGAGTTATTGCCCTTTGTTACTTTTCCTTGTCCGAAGCATAACTTGAAAACTAATATTTGGAATTCAGTACAACCTCATACAATGGTCTAGTACATTGAGAGGAAGTGCAGTGCACAGGAACCATAACTCCATCTTGACTCATTACAGAGTTATTACCCTTTGTTACTTTTCCTTGTCCGGAGCATAACTTGAAAACTTCTGGTTGGAATTCAATACAACTTCATACAATGGTCAAGCACAGTGAGAGGGAGTGCAGTGCACAGGAACCATATCTCCATCTTGATTAATTACAGAGTTATTGCCCTTTGTTACTTTTCCCTGTCTGGAGCATTTTTCGAAAAACTACAAGTTGGAATTCAATACAACTTCATACAATGGTCAAGCACAATGAGAGGAACTGCTAAGAACAATATCTCTTTTTAGTTTGTTTGCAAGGTATTATGTTACTACGAACTTCTTCAGTTTATAAAGCAATCCTTTTGGGGGTATTAATCACATTTAGTGATAGCTCTAGTTTTGTTAAATTCTCTAATAGAAAGACAGTTAACACAAAAGGGTAACCGTTACTGCTGCTTTTTTTATCCCCCCGGCGAAGGGGATATTAGTAATGGTCTCCGTCCGTCCGTGTTTCCGTCCCAATTTTGTCCGGAGCATAACTCCAAAAGTACTTGAGCGATTTTCTTCAAACTTCATACACTGACAGAGCACATTGGGAGTAAGTGCAGTGTGTAAGAACAATAACTCTACCTTGCCTACTTTTAGAGTTATTCCCCTTTATCAGATTTACTTTAAAAGTTTTGTCCAGAGCATAACTCCAAAAGTACTTGAGGGATTTACTTCAAACTTAAGACACTGATAAAGCACATTGGTAGGAAGTGCAGTGTGCAAGAACAATAACTCTACCTTGCCTAATTTTAGAGTTATTCCCCTTTATCAGATTTACTTCTCCGAAGCATAACTCCAAAAGTACTTGAGGGATTTACTTCAAACTTAATACACTGACATAGCACATTGGTAGGAAGTGCAGTGTGCAAGAACAATAACTCTACTTTGCCTACTTTTAGAGTTATTCCCCTTTATCAGATTTACTTTTAAAGTTTTGTCCAGAGCATAACTCCAAAACCACTTGAGGGATTTACTTCAAACTTAATACACTGATATAGCACATTGGTAGGAAGTGCAGTGTGCAAGAACAATAACTCTACCTTGCCTACTTTAAGAGTTATTCCCCTTTATCAGATTTACTTGTCCAAAGCATAACTCCAAAAGTACTTGAGGGATTTACTTCAAACTTAATACACTGACATAGCACATTGGTAGGAAGTACAGTATGCAAGAACAATAACTCCACCTTGCCTACTTTTAGAGTTATTCCCCTTTATCAGATTTACTTTAAAAGTTTTGTCCAGAGCATAACTCCAAGAGTACTTGAGGGATTTACTTCAAACTTAATACACTGACATAGCACATTGGTAGGAAGTGCAATGTGTAAGAACAATAACTCTACCTTGCCTACTTTTAGAGTTATTCCCCTTTATCAGATTTACTTGAAAAAAAAATTCCGGAGCATAACTCCAAAAGTACTTGAGGGATTTTCTTCTAACTTAGTACACTGACATAGCACATTGGTAGGAAGTGAAGTGTGTAAGAACAGTAACTCTACCTTGCCTACTTTTAGAGTTATTCCCCTTTATCAGATTTACTTGAAAAACAATTTCCGGAGCATAACTCCAAAAGCACTTGAGGTAGGAAGTGCAGAGTGCAAAAACAATAACTCTACCTTGCCTACTTTTAGTCAAATAGAAAAATATCATACCTATAATGATAATAAACATTAAATATAATTTTGCAAACCTTCTCTTCATTGCCTTATTCTTTTTCACTTACTTGAAAACTGTACTCAGCATGACCATAACTATACGGCTTTTTAAGGATTTCCTCTCACCAAGTAAAATGTACGAAAGTACAACTTTCAGGTAACTTCTTCCCAGCGGGGGGATTAACCATGTGTAACATGGCTCTTGTTGATTTAGAAAAATGCTTTGACTCTATTTATAGAAATGGCCTACGGTTTAAACTTATCAAAAATGGTCCAAATAGTAGGCTATTTGCGGTTATTCGCTCTTTATATAACAAAGTCAAATTATGCGTAAAACATTTAAATAATGTATCTGATGTTTTTAGCTCGACTATTCGAAGAATAAGGAGGCTATTGCACTCGCCCCGGCGTCGGCGTCTGCGTTGGTTAAAGTTTTTTATAAAGTCAAATATCTTGAATACTATCAAAGGTATTGACTTGAAACTCAAACTATATGTCTACCATCAACATCTTCACCTGAGGAAACAATCCCCATAACTCTGTTTTGATTTTTGACAGATTTATGCCCCTTTTTAACTTAGAATTTTTGGTTAAAGTTTTTTATAAATTCAAATATCTTGACTACTATCAAAGGTATTGACTTGAAACTCAAAGTATATGTCTACCATCAACATCTACACCTGAGGAAACAATCCCCATAACTCTGTTTTGACTTTTGACAGATTTATATCCCTTTTTAACTTAGAATGTTTTGTAAAAGATTTTATAAAGTCAAATATCTTGAATACTATCAAAAGTATTGACTTGAAACTCAAAGTATGTGTCAACCATCAACATCTACACCTGAGGAAACAATCCCCATAACTCTGTTTTGATTTTTGATAGATTTATGTCACTTTTTAACTTCGAATTTTTGTTAAAGATAGAATACTATGGAACGTATTGACTTGAAACTTAAAATGTATGTTTACTGTCAACATCTTCACCAATGTTTTTGATTTTTGACAGATTTATGCCCTTTTTAACTTAGAATTTTGTCACAGTTTTTACCAGACTAATATGGAAATACTCAAGGTCATATATTTCTTTGAAATTATCCCCCCCATCCTCCCTCCAGTTGGCTTGCAGAATCCAGAGTAAGGCTTTGAATGCAATGTACATTTACAAAGGTCTTTGAAAAAGTTTCATATCTTTGACCTTAATTCTTATAGACAATTACACAATACTCCTGTTCTTAGACAAAAACCCAATTTTACCAACAAGCTTTCGAATAGTCGAGCGTGCTGACAGCTCTTGTTAATTGTGACATTGGATTGTTACAAGGGGAGTTAATGTCACCTCTGCTTTTTTCACTGTTTATAAATGACGTTGAATTGATTTTACAGAATGACCCAGATGCATGTATTACTATAGATCAGTTGTCAATTTATTTGCTACTTTTTGCTGACGACGCAGTTATGCTTTCTGAAACAGCAGACGGTTTACAGTCATAACAACTTTAAAGGTGGTGTAGAGGTTAAGGTGTCGGCCGCTCATCCCAGAGGTTGTCGGTTCGAGCCCCACTGGGGGTCACGACCGTACTTCCTCATAAGACACCAGTACTGGTGTTTCCAGGAAGCGGACTCGAGAGTGACTCGATAAGCTACAAGCTTTCTTCACAGTCGAGCTAAAATAAATTAGTATAAACTATAACTTTAAAGGTCCAATACTAAGGAAAGTGAAAATTCAAATATACTTTAAAAATCACAGAAATAAGTTATTTTTAATAAAAAATGAAAGTTGGTATGTAGAAATTCTAAATAAACCACAGTACATCTACAATTATTTTTCTATGCATTATGAAGAAAGTTAAAAAGACCTGGGTGGTCATTTTGTCAAATCACTGAGATTTCAACTTAAAGGTCCCATTGATTGAAAAAATTCTTTTTATCATTTGAATATTATTCGTCAGCAAATGCAAATTTGACAATTTTTAACGAAAAATACTGAGTGGTTACCTGTCCGTAAGTCCATATAAAGTTCTCAAAAAAACACACCTGTACGGAAAGTGACGATAATATTTCCGGAAACCTACGAGCGGCAGTTTCGGAATCGCTAGCCTGGAGTGACGTCACTTGCAGTACCATCGTGTCCGATAACAGGTACTCTAACAACAACGAAAGCGATAATTTCATCTTATTAGGCATCTTCAGAGAGTAGAGATGAAGATATTTTGAGCCCGTAACGTATAGAACGAAGTCCGTGTAATGTTATAAAATTATTTGAATATAGTATAAAAATACAGCAGTTTTTTTTATATGCAAATGACACCAACTTCTGTTTCTGTTTGTTTCTATCAAAATGAAATCTGTGTCATTCTTAAATGTGTAAGAAAAGTACCATGCAAATGTATCGAACGATATTAATGTACGCATGCACGTGAGTTACAAACTATACAAATATGGACGATATTATATTTTCATTGATGATGAAAATGAGAACACAAATGCTCGATCTAATTACAATATCTAAAATGATGAGCTTGATTTTCCATGACACGTTTTCTTGTGGGTAGTATAAAGAATTAGATTTACAATTGAATTAAGAATGTAAATCAAAATAGGTTACACGATTTTGTTGGTTAAAAACAATTCTGACGCAAATCTATTTGAAAACTCTTTATAATTAAAATCGCAATATCTACGTAAAAAAATACGTGTCAAATTTCACTAAAAGAAAAATAGTTCATTCGGGTACAAAAAATGTGTCATCGGCAACCAACAAGATATACTTTCTGAACATTTATAGGGTTGCTGGAAACTTTTTTTGCTGAATTGCTTTTTATCAAGTTGTATATAGCTCTATTTATGTTTTTCAAGATTGAAACTTGAAAACAAATATAATGGTTTCATAATTTTAATTGGGCACTTTGCAAGTTAATAAACTATATTGTTGTTGTTTTTGTTGTTGTATATAGTTGTGTAATTATCAAATGCAATTGACCAGTGTGCAATATGCAATAATGTGTGACCAGTTAGATTGCTGGCAGGGGGGCGCCAATTAACAACAAATCATATCACATCCTTTGTTGTGACTTATGCCCTTGGGCTAGATTAACTGTAATTCCTTCAATGGTTAGATCTACGTTAATTATTTACCATGGCAACGTTGTTAAAACGAGATATTGTTTAAGAATTTAAAACTTTTATGGATTACTGGAGTGTTCCGCACCGTGTAAGTTAAACTTCTAGTAGAGTAACTGTTATATTCTATATAGGGCCTTTGTTCTACATTATTTTTTATAATGATTTTAAATATAAATGCCAGCTTTTGTTATAAAGACTAGATCTTAAAAACATGAGTCTTAAATATTATCATAATATTCTGTAATAAAATACATTTTGTAACAAAAGTTTCAACCTAACATCCTCGTATAAAAATTATGATGTAATTTGACATGATTTAAGTTATAGAAGTGAAGTTCTAGATTGGAAAAGTTTGTAACAAACAAAGTCTAAATCTTGTTATAAGAAACTTATTCCTTAAGAAAATGCTTAAATTGAATAGATCGAGATCATTCTACAATGGTCGAATTATAAATACATTTTCTGTCTTTATGTTGTGCATGACTTTCAACGCTTGGGCCGTTTCACGCAGTTGCTACTCTAGAATGTTGAAACGTTCGTCTTACAGTCACATGAAGTTCGGACCCGAAAAGTTATTTTTATAAAACACCCCGGGCCGACCATAAAAAACATATTTAATTCGTATTATATATGCTTGATAGTCGCGCAGGGGTGTTTTATAAGAACGACTTTCCAGGGCCCAAACTTCATTCGACTGCGGTTTGTCCTTATTGTCTTAGTCACTGACTTTTTATATTAGAGTCCCAAGGTAACTGGTGTAGGCTTATTCTCTCACTCCATTTGTTGCTGCATCCACCCAGAACACACCAGGCGCCTCCCATTTACAAAAATAATATAAATAGTAAGTTAATCGTGTTTTTACACGGAGTTTTGTGTGCTCGTTTACTATAATCAATGTAACGGATCTTTGTTGAGTCCTGCAAGTGACGTCACACGGAAACTTTTCCGATATTTTACGGAAGTCGCTGAGGATTGTAATATTTGCGTTTCGGTGAAATACCGGCCAATTTGTATTGGTGATTTATGTCCCAATAAACACGTTTCTTGTCGAAAATTTCCGCCCAACTGGGTTCAGTGCACTTAATTAACAAATGGCTTACAAAATATTAACAGGTGAAATTTTCAATCAATGGGACCTTTAATACACATACTTTTCTTTGTGTTCCAAACACTTTCTGTAAATTTTAACCTGCCAATCTTCATTATTTTGTGTCTTGCATAAGGTAATGTACTTGCCATTGAAATAACTGTCTCTTGATTTTCGCTTAGTAGTGGACCTTTAAAAGCTACTGTATGAAATGGAAACTTAAAGTCAATACTTCCAAAACTAAAGTGATGGTGTTTCAGAAAGGCAAACAACGTATAAAAAGTACTTGTATTTTTAAGTATGATGATGAAATTATTGAAATTGTTGACCAGTTTAATTATTTTGGTTTAGTCTTTACAAATCATGGTTCTTTCATAAATGCCACAAAAACTCTGTCCAGAAAAGCACTTAAAGCCCTGGGCACTTTACTATCAGTAACAAAGCCATTACAGATACCTATTAAACTTATGTTCAGCCTGTTTGATTGTTATGTGGCATCTATTTTAAATTATGCATGTGAAGTGTGGGGTTTTGCAAAATGTGAGCAACTAGAAAGAGTACATAAGAAATTTCTAAAATCGGTATTAAAAGTAAATATGTCTGCTTGTAACTCTGCATTTTATGGAGAGACTTGGAGATTTCAATTGCATATAATTAGACAAGTAAGAATTATCAAATATTTTTTAAAAATGTACGTTGAAAAGGACACCAACTGCATATTATCCACTGTTCTAGAATATCTTAGAAATGATGCCATCAGAGGCAGTAATAATATAAACTATGCTTCTAAAGTTAAGCTTTTGTTACAAAGTGCAGGTTTTCATGAGGTTTGGATGTATCCATACTCGATAGATATAAGAATGTTTATACCAGTGTTGGGTATGAGATTATTTGATTTATATGTAAATGACTGGAGGCTAGATATTAGCTCCAGAACATCATTAACACTTTATAGAGAATTAAAATCGAGTTTTGGATTATCAGAGTATCTGTTAAAAATGAATTGTGTAAAATTTAGAAACATTATCGCTAAACTAAGACTGTCGTCGCATCAGCTAAACATAGAAACAGGTCGTCATAGAAATATCCAAAGAAATGATCGTAAATGTACATTGTGCGATCAAAATGACATAGAAGACGAATACCATTTTATTATTATCTGCCCTACATACACAAATCTTAGACAACAATTCATTCCAAGATATTATCATAATCACCCCAGTATGTTCAAATTTTTAGAGTTACTGAATTCTACAAATGTAAAAACTTTAAATAAATTGGCCATATTTTATATAAATCTTTCAAAATAAGAGTAGATAAATTAAATAGTGTTGTTCATTGTTAACATGTAGTGTACTTATCAATATACAGGTGTGTGTGTGTGTGTGTGCATGGATGCGTGTGTGTGGATATATGTCCTGCCGCGAGGAGCACTGCTCGTTACCGTAAAGAATTTTCATACTATGTCAAACACTATGTTTGAATTTCACTTTCACTAACATTATTTGTAATATTGGGTTAGTATAATAATTGGAACAATTTTATTTAATGCCAAATTCATGTCTTACGTTTTGTTTCGGTAAGGTATATCCAAAGTATGGCAGCGATAGTGACCTAGTGACATATATTACATGTAGCAGCTTATTTGTAACATTTCCTTGCATTTTCGTTTTTGGCAAGGATTATTACAATAAATGCTTGGCAAGTTTAGATTTTCTTCTGATTTTTGTACAGATTAAAAAACTAACATATGGTGATACGGATGTTATTCTCTAAATGGTTGTTCAACGCATGTCATATAAAGGATTATATACATGTTTATTTATTAATTTTTGTTTATTAATTTTGTAAAATATAGATGTGTAGCATTTATTAGCATATGCCATTTCTTCTTATTTACTCTCGCTGTTATTAGCGCATGTTGTATATAGTTTATTGCAGACGAGGAACTGTACATGTTCAAGTCGTTTGTAAATAAAAATCTGTTCTGTTCTGTTCTGTTAAAGTAAGAAACAATTAGAAAACCAATGTCTACTGTGTATATTGAGAAACAGTCTAGACCTAATTACATACCAATATAAATGATTATTCAGTCTGTTTGCATAAATTGATTGATAAATTCATTTATTAACTATTTTCAGTACATCCACCTTGTTCTGTTGCTGGAAAACTTCACTATTCTTGGGATTTTGGGCAGCAGATACAGTATCATCATCACAGTCAGCAATGTAGGCCAATATTATTCAAGACCCCAAGAAAGTGCAATGTGTTTGGCATTTGTTCTGAAGGCTCAGGTTTGTATTTGTAATAAATTATTATCTACTCTTTTATATCTTTGGTTTAATTCTTGTTTTTTAAGGACATGCTACAGTTTGAAAGGCTGTTGCTACAGTTTGAAATACTGAGGAAGATATGATTGTACATGTACAGAATTTTATAAATATAGTTACCAGTACATGAAAGTGACTGCTTTGTTTATAAACCCTTTTGTAAATTATTAAAGTTGGTCAGTAGCAAGACACAGAAATAAAGATACAAGTATATATTAACTTTAAAATTAGTTATAGCATGTTTTACTCTAATAAAGACTCTAGTACTCATTTTCTTGTACATGTACATGTGTAAATGGTCTTATTTCTTCCCATTGTTAAAAATATGACAAATTCTGAATATTTTATAACCTTTATGCTTTACAACCCAGTCAGTCATTTCAATTTACAATTACAGCCGTGGCCGTTAATCTGCAGCAGTTCATATTAGTTTAACTACGCATATACACCTTCCTTTCTATAAAAAAACCGATACATCTGTCGATACATAAAATGGGAGAATCCATTATAGAATTACCACTTAAAATAGGGGTGTCGTTAGTACATTCACGTCGTGAGTACATGCGCTTAAATTTAAACCTTTCTTTACGGCAAAATGAAGATAAGTAAATGTGGCAGATCTTATGTACAAGGTAAAAAGATTTCGGCGGATTTAAGATCACTAGTGATTGACAATTTAGTCAACATCTTTGAAGGAAATAAAGATTGTTGCTTGATGAAAATGACTTTGTTCCTTTCTTGCACAATACTTTCCAGTTTTTACAATTGATCACCAACGAAATGTTGCCGAAGACTGCTCAATCTGGTTCACAGGTTATATTCTAGACGGCAATTATGAAAAGTGCAAAGTTGTATTTTGATTATTAAAAAAAATGTTTGCACAATTGTTTTAGACTATTAATTTTCTTTATTTCCAAACAAGTTTCTTTGAAGGAATTGACTAGAGTTGGAAAGTGTCTTTAACCTCTAATGTCAATGCTTACGAATGTGTTTTTGAAACTTTAAAGTTTAATGGGTTTACAATACGATAATAAAAGTTAAAAAAATATTTCCCAGTTTGTTTGTAATCATGCTTATTAGGTCTGCTACACTCAGGAGAGGTATATATGCGGTACGACCCGTGAACGTCATTACCAACTTAAGTTCCTTCGCTTTTAAGCTCGTTTTTTCAAAAAAAAGGGGAGCTATCCTACTTGCGTTTGTGTCGCACCCTTGTTAGGTTTTTTGTACCACCCTACTCATTACAAAACAGTGGAGGTATTGCTATGAAACTTGCCATACTTGCTTACCATCATAAGTTCATAACATCCATCAACAGACGAGAGAAACATAACCCTGTCAAGGTGTTTGTCAAAATTAGGGCCGTTTTACGTATTGGGTCAAGTTTTGCGTACTACCCCAATTTATTTCAAAACCATAACAGATATTGCTTTAAAACTTGCCATACTTATATTAACCATCACTTCCATCCAAAGACAAGAGTGTAAGCCCTTTTTTACTTTGAAATATTGAATAGGGTTAAAATCCATTTATTAACTTAACCCTTTGAAATATTGCTAACATTACCACCATCTGTAGGCAAGAGATACACTAAGTCGTGAGGTTCGTGACACTTCAGTTTATCCCGAAAGGTCAGAAAAGGAAAACCTCTCGGTTGTGCCGTAAAACCAATCTACATAACCAAAGTTTGAACCCGTAGACTCAAGGTTTCTTACGAGGTCGCACGAAGGTTTCTGAATTCCAAAATAAGAAAATAGAAAACACCATTATATTACCGTGTGATATATGTATTTGTAATTATAACAGTCCTTTGCAAAAATCCAAAGCAATCTGCAGTCGCTACAATCTGCCGAGATGTTCTCTATATGGGAGAAAATGCAATATGCATGTGCAGTATTCTTGCGTTGATTCAGGGACAGGGGTCATTTCTTTGTGAATGATTCAATGATATCTCTGGCTGATAATCTAAATTACTACCGCAAGTTCATGAGTATAGGTTGTATGATTATACATGCATTATGTTTTCGGAACTTTACGCTAGATCTTTTATCTAATGAAGTCATTTTTTAAAAAATAAAACCGAAAAGCAGAGTTTCGGGTACATATTATCAAGTCGTGTTTGAAGTGTCTTCATGCGTATGACACTAATTGTACATGTATGTACAATTCAATACTTCAAGATATAACGAATAGTATTAGTTGCTAAATTTCCATCAAAACTGCAGTACACCATCCTACCTAATTGATGATCATTGTGATAATTTTTCCATAAAAATGCCCTTTTCACATCGTCCTGTCCAATGAGAAGAAATTGTCTAATTGATAATTTCAGTCGTTCTGTCGTTCTCGGCTTCTGACAAATATATCTGCCTACCGAAATCTTTTCTTGTTGAAAAGTGAAAATTATCTTCTGTGAAATCAATATTCCCATGCAGTCTACATGTAATGCCAGCCCAACAGCGAACACGAAACTTTTCGATTGTGAATGGTGGTTTTACTTTCAAAGCCTATGGTTTTCCTATTCTTTTATTTTCGGGAAAGAGTTTGGGTAATGAGTCTCGGAAAAAAGTTCAAAACAACAAAATTTGGACATGAAAATGAAACGACAGACATGGCAGACGGGTACTATCTCGTATCTATTTTGTTTATTTCATTAATATGTACATGTATTATAATACATGATGAAATTATGTAAATTTGTGAATGTTCATTGACCAAACTTGATAGCATTACAGCGAGACCATGTTATCACGCTTTAACATACTATATATTTTTACTTCACGTTTTGATGTAAAGACACACAATCAATAATAAAAAATTATATACTGACGAATTTCATTACAATAAAACGACGGGAAAACGACTATGTGTGATTAAAAACTGAATGTTTTTGACACGTACATGTTGTTTCCAACTAGACCGTAACAATGTACATGTCGTCAATGTGACCGCTATATTTACTATCGCGTGCAAATTTATTTCCAGTGTTGTTGGCTACCCACATCCATTATTATGATAATCATTAGTATAAAGTTCTATGACACATTAACTCACTTGCTGCGTGCAAGTTGTTGAAATCACAACAAATTCACGGAATTACTGTATGTATGTAATCACTTGTATATTCGAGTGAAACAGAAGAATAACTTTTGTACTCATTCGATCACATTCCGGGGAGCAGGATATGAAGGTGTCGGGAAAATGTCTGTGTCACTCTTTTTGTCACACCATGCCCGTAAAAATACATTTACAGGTCTATTTAAATGTGTGCATTTTAAATTGATACCGTAAGGATGGGATTGTAATACATATATTATCGTTTGAAGTTAAATTCCAAATTTTCGAGATGTGCGGTCGTATTCTATTCAGTCATGGAAAGTAGGCTACCTTTATTTCCGTTTCAACTTTGTTACGAATTGTGTTAAACTAAACAGCATTGAGGTGTATTTATTTAATATAAATACTTTCGATCAATATGTAGATTTATTTAATAAAATACTTTTTTTTAAATAATGCAACTCACAATGATAAAGGCCGGGAAGTACACTACTGACGTTGTATTTATCGATCGATACCTGGCTACTGAGATATATAGTACACCCCCATAGTGAGTCGTTATTTTTAATAGAATCTTCCATTTAAAGTTGTATCGGATTTTAGCTAGTGTATAACATCTCTATATGAAACTATACTATCGGTAAATGCTGCACACAAATTACCACGGCTGTATACAATTGTAAATAACTATTTGTCACACTTTGTAACAATTTGCAAGAAAACAAACATAATTATATTTTATTGAGGCAGAATGTGTGAGAAAGAGAGCAAAGTGTGTGGTCAGTATGGCTCACCATTATTTCCTGCATCACAGTCATGGAGAAACAGATATTCTGATCCACTTTGACAACTCTGTTGTGGCCAAAACAAGAACAATGTGATTCTCTGGTACTCTATGTGGAGAGTTTTTCAAGGTAAAAGATCAAAGTCTGCACAGTTTTACAAAATATATAATTTTGGTTTGTCTGAGTATTACAATATGAGGTATACCTGGCTGAATTAATTCAACCTGTTGTTCTAACAGGAACCGTCTTATGCATTCAACTATCCTGTAACAAACTATTTTGTGCTCAGTTACAAAAACTTTATCTGTTCCTATATCAAACAGTATTAAACAATTCATAATGTATTCAATGCTATTTGTGTATTCATAGACCTGCTTTAAAAAAGTTAGAAAGTATCTTCTCGGGAACACCAGTAGGTATTTGCACATCGATGTTCAAGGTTCTGATAAGAGTTGACATTTTCAAAAATATCTTTATTATAAAAGTAACTGGTCTCAGGTTGTCAGGTTCAAGCTGTGATATTATCATATTAGCTTTTGACCTACACATAGAAAATTCATCCTTGAAAGAAATTTCAGCAAGTAAAACCTTCATGTCAGAGTTTCCAGGAATGCCAAACTCTAAAACTTCATGTTCATCACTGTCAATTGAAGCTATAACATCATTAAAATCATCTTCAAGTTCCATTACAAAGCTGGTAGGGTCAACTGGACTATCTATCATCTCAACATTTGCAGGTGGAAAAGGCTGTTCTGGTTCAGTACTGAAACACACATCAAACATAATAATTGCTAATAATAAGTTGAAGAATCCTGGAATCTGTTAACGCTAGGTTAAATTGGTTAATAAGCATTTTATATTTTACTATCTGGGTTCAGCTCACATGACCTAAGTTTGAAGTATAAATAAAGTTTAGGTATAATATTTAACTGAAATTAAACTAACTGGTAATTTATAAGGTATTACGGTAATCAGTACAGTCAAGACCACTGTTGGAAAGCTACAAATGTGGTCTTTGTTTACAGGTGGTCTTAATTCACAGATGTGACTACTATACAATAATAGAACACGGTGATCTCCCTGCCGGTCTTTATTCGCAGGGTGGTCTGTATTTGGAGGTGGTATTTTAGCAGGTTTGACTGTATATAAACTGACAGTATGATTGCAGCTTGTAATGGAATTAGCAATACAGTTAAACCTCTGCTAAAATACCACATACAAATGCAGACCACCCTGTCATTAAAAACTTTTAGGGAAAGAACAGTGTACAATGCATCTGTGTTAGCACACATTGACTTAAAGCCAACGGTTTGATAACTTAACTGCTTTAGCTCCTTTTAGCCAGTAGTCTTTCTTTACAGCTTGCATGGATTGTATAAACAATCGACCTCTAGTTAAACAAAAAGTCATTTTTAGCTTGACTATTCGAAGAATAAGGAGGCTATTGCACTCGCCCCGGCGTAGGCGTCTGCGTTGGTTAAAGTTTTTTATAAAGTCAAATATCTTGAATACTATAAAAGATATTGACTTGAAACTCAAACTAGATGTTAACCATCAACATCTACACATGAGGAAACAATCCCCATAACTCTGTTTTGTTTTTTGACAGACTTATGCCCCTTTTTAAATTAGAATTTTTGGTTAAAGTTTTTTTATAAATTCAAATATCTTGAATACTATCAAAGGTATTGACTTGAACTAAAAAAAAACCCAGTTGGCTTACAGAATCCAGAGTAAGGCTTTGCACGTAATGTACATTTACATAGGTCTTTGAACAAGTTTCATATCTTTGACCTTAATTCTTATAGACAATTACACAATACACCTGTTCTTAGAAAAAAACATTTTACCAACAAGCTTTCGAATAGTCAAGCGTACTGTCATGAGACAGCTCTTTTCTTTTTTATCATAATGAATCTGTTTCACTGTTGTAAAGTTGCACTGAAGTGTCTGCAAGATAATTGGTGAAATTCTTATGAAATAATTTTTAATTTGCAGGATCTTGTCAAGATTGACGCCTGATGGTAACGGGAGAATAGAGACAAATTTTCTTTATGAAAATTTCAAGTTCGAGCATGTTGAATCTGGAAAGTGTGGACCAGCACCGGGTCCAATAGTGTTTACTGAACATGTGACAGCTCTATATCCTGATGTTAAACGGGAAAGAAGAAAGGTTGGTACAGCCTTCCAAACAGTTTACAAAGGTATTTCTATGATGCCAGTGGTCAGCAGTCCTGCCAGTACATTTACATTTGCAGATATTAAGAAAAATCTACCAGACAGTTACTATGTAAAGAACTGTAGCTCAACAAAACTAATTTGTGAAACAACCAGTGCATGTTTGTGTAATGGCCACAGTGTAAGAAAAACTGTAGTACTGCATGATAATGGCAGTTGGGAACTGATAATTGCTAGCAAAAATGTTGATTTGTCAAAGGTTTTTATTTATCAAACATACGAATTGAGTGAACAAGGAGTGAAACTAGTTTTTATGGCTGTTGATAAAGTCCAACTTTGTAGTAGCATTAAAGTTATCAAGTCAGTTACTGTAAGCCGTTATCATGTTTGTTTCAAGTGCTATTCGGCACGATATAATCGGCAGTACTTAAAATACGTTACTAAAAACTAACTACACTATAATACTACTATAAGCTATCATACTGTATCTACAACTACAGCTAAACTATTACTAATCTACTTTTCTGTTTGTAAAGTGATCAAAATTGTGTATAATATGCAATGCAAAGCCCACATCAGCAAGGCTACCCGGCAAATTCCCTTGCGAGGAATTAATGGCAGTTTAAAAGGATCCTTTAGCGCACGTGCAACGCTCACTGCATACCGAGCAGTCACGCCAACCCAGACTTCACACCGCATACCATACCCAAAATTACATTTAGTTATTGAAGTTCTTTTGAAAATCCACATCTTCCATCAAGAAGTGTTTGTTGATTTAACTATATATCATTTGTTACAGACCATGATTCATTTTATGTATGAATCCTGTAATCGCCCCAGTGAGTTACCCATGCAGCCCAACTGCTGCATAATGTCACCAAGCACAGTTCCTCGGTCACATGCTGCATTCACTTCGGTTTTACGGCACTTCATTTTTTGTTTTTATATTACCATAGCTCCTGTATAGTTCTGTTATCTATGTTGTTTTCAATTTGGTTTTACGGTACTACATCTTCATGTAGTATGTTTAAATTGTCCTGCATCTAGATAATATTAAACTTTCCACTGAAAGATATTGATCTCTATATATATACTTACCTTTAAAATGACCTGTTAACCTTGAACTTAACTTATTTTTGAAAATCATTTGAACTTTGACTTGAATGTGTACTATGTTTGGCGTGAACTTGCCCTCTAATTAGTTTAGTTTCTGCTGTTACAATGTTAAATTCCTAGTATTGTGTGATGTTATCTTTACAGAAATTCAGATTAATTTGAATGACATGACCTTGACCTATTAGTAAGTTAGAATCAGATTTCTATATTTTTTGTTTGATTTCTGCTAATATACTATCAAAGATTTACATGTAAAAAAGTATAATGTTTGGCCTTGATTTTAGAATTCTATCTATTTTCTTCAGTTTCTGCCGTTATACTATCAGCTTTTAAAAGTGAAAGCTCTTATAACAGTAAATTAGCAATAAAATTCTATCTTTTAAGTTTAGTTTCTGGCGATATACTGTCAAAGGTTCATTTTTAGCTCGACTTTTCTATGAAAAGGGGAGCTATCCTACTCGCGTCGGCGTTGGCGTCACACCTTGGTTAAGTTTTTCGTACCACCCCACTTTATTTCAAAAGTATTAGAGGTATGGCTTTAAAACTTACCATACTTGTTTACCATCATAACCTCCATCTACAGACAAGAGTACATAACTCTGTCAAGGTTTTTGACAGAATTATGGCCCTTTTTTGACTTAGAAAGTGTATTGAGCTTGGTTAAGTTTTTCGTACCACCTCACTTTAGTTCAAAACCATTGGAGGTATTGCTTTGAAACTAACCATACTTGTTTACCATCACGACCTTCATCAACAGACAAGAGGACATAACTCTGTCAAGGTTTTTGACAGAATTATGCCCCTTTTTGACTTAGAAAATACATTGAATATGGATAAAATCCACTTATTGCCTTAACCCTTTGAGATATTGCTTTGAAACTTTTAATGCTATTTCACATCATTACCCCCTTCTGTACGCAAGAGAAGGTAACTCTGTCAGGGATTTGTTTTTAAAAATTATCGACTTAGAATCTTGGTTAAGTTTTTCGTACCAGTCCACTTTTTGACTGAACTGTTTGAGATATTAATTTGAAAGTTGGAATACTTGTTTACCATCATGATTCCCAAACATGGGCAGGAAAAGGTAATTCTGTCAAGGATTTTATTTGAATTATGGCCCTTTTTGACTTAGAAACTCAGTTAAAATTTTCATTCTTGTCCACTTATTAACTTAACCATTTGAGATATTACTTTGATATTACCATTGTAAGACCTATCTGTAAGCAAAAGAAGATAACTCTGTGAAAAACTTTCTTGATTTGTACTTAGAAATTCCTAGTTAAAGTCTTGTGTGCCCTTAACTGTCAAAGTTTTGTTTTATTGGCAAGCACTAAAAAAGTCGAGCATGCTGTCCTACTGACAGCTCTTGTTTAAAAAGTCTTAATGGAATAAAGAGTTTTGTGTTTAACATTGGGCGTGATTTTCCCTTCTATGTGTAAAGGAATTAAAATTCTATCTATTTTGTTTAGTTTCTGTTGTTATAGTATCAAGGCTCCTTTAAAGAATTAAAATTCTATCTATTTTGTTTAGTTTCTGCTGTTATAGTATCAAGGCTCCTTTAAGGTGACACATAAATTTAAAATATGTGACCTGGCCCTTATGTAAGTGAGTAAAAATCTACTATTTTGTATAGTTTCTAGATAGAGAGATATTTAGAGAGATAAAGCTAGAGAGAGACAGAGAGAGGAAAGAGAGCAATAGCGAGATAGAAAAATAAGAAGTAAGGATACAAAACTATAGACAGACAGATGTATCAACTTACAAAGAATGACAGTTAAATAAATCGTGCATTCCCCGTAGTTGCCCCAAATGCAGCAACCAAATATTACATCTAATTCATTTTTGTAAAAACTGTAAGTAATATCACAGAATTTACTCAAACTTACAACGAAATAAACTGATGTTCCTATAAATTAATCGTTGTAATGAAAAACTTTCAAATTGTAGAAAGAAAATAAAATTCCTCACCATTTACACACAATATTTGCACAGCCTTATAAAAGAATAAATAATATCACAGAATTTGCAATTCTTTCAGCTTGTGTAAAGAAAGCTAAATCAGAGCTGTGAAAATAAACCCAGTAGATCTATAAGAGAGCATGTTGGTCTTGACGTAAAATATCATACCGTATATCATATGACGTCACGATTTCCAACTGAAATCGAACTGAACCTTTCCCTTAGCTCGACCAGACTGAAAATGTCTTTCAAATTGTTTCAAAATATTGTAATATTGTATGTCCTTCTTTATCTTCTTGATTTCTTTTATTAAATAGAAATTGAGAAAATTATATATATTCCTAACTAAACTACGAACAGCATGATTTCAAGGTTTGAAGGTTTACGGTACTACAACACTACTAAAATAGAGATTAAACCACATAGTATAGTTTTTATGGCTGTCGATAAAGTCCGACTTTGTAGTAGCATTAAAGTTATCAAGTCAGTTACTGTAAGCCGTTATCATACACTAGAATTATGGCAGAAAGCTGGTGAAAATTATGCAGTGAGGTCCTTGATGTGTCTCAAAGTAGTTCCCCTGAACTCTCGAGTCATATCATGTCGTATATTATTTCTTTTGATACAAATAAAACGGTATCTACAAAGTACATAATTATATTTCTGTTGTCATGGTAACAATGAGGTGAACTTATGATATGTCTGAATTTGTAGTGATTAATATGTATTTAGTTTACAAAACACATGTAAGAAAAAAATACAGAAAACCTTTATTTTTTGTCCGAAACTGGTCTCATACCAGTACCTGTTAGTATATCACTGTGTGGAGTGTAGATGCGTAGTAATCTAATCACGAAGGCCTGAGAGATTAATTACGAAGCATCTTAACGACACACAGTGATATACTAACCAGTAAATCACTCAAAAGTAAAATCTATTTCCATTCTAACATGTTAATTTAAACAAATAAATATGCGAAGGGGTACTGTTTGCTGTACTTACATGAAGGAGCTGCCTTTAACTTGAAAATTTGGCTGTTCTTTCTTACTCCTCAAATAAAATGCTATTTGTCTTATTTTTGTTAGCTCACCTGGCTACGCCAGGGTGAGCCTTTCTGATCGATGATTGTCCGTCGTCCACCGTCCGTTAACATTTTGATTCAAATGACATCTCCTCTGAAACCTCTAGGCCAATGTTGATAAAACTATGCAGGATTGTTCCTTGCATGAAGCTCTACCAAAATTGTTCAAAGAATTCCATTCCATGCAGAACTCTGGTTGCAATGGCAACAAATAGGAAAAACTTTAAAAATCTTCTTCTCTGAAACCACAAGGCCTAGAGCTTAGATATTTGGCATGTAGCATTGTCTAGTAGACCTCTACCAAGATTGTTCAAATGATTACCACCGGGTCAAAATTAACCCCGCGCGGGTGGGCACTTAGTTTTTGCATAGGCATATATAGGAAAAACTTTAAAAATCTTTTTCTCTAAAACCACAAGGCCTAGAGCTAAGATATTTGGCATGTAGCATTGTCTAGTGGACCTCTACGAAGATTGTTCAAATTATGACCCCCGGGTCAAAATTGACTCCGTGGGGGTGGTCACTTAGTTTTGCATAGGAATATATAGGAAAAACTTTAAAAATCTTCTTCTCTGAAACCACAAGGCCTAGAGCTTAGATATTTGGCATGTAGCATTGGCTAGTGGACCTCTGCCAATTCTGCTCAAATTATGAGCCCCGGATCAAAATTGACCC
Organism: Saxidomus purpurata; assembly: GCA_022818135.1. Taxonomy (NCBI): domain Eukaryota; kingdom Metazoa; phylum Mollusca; class Bivalvia; order Venerida; family Veneridae; genus Saxidomus; species Saxidomus purpurata. The sequence continues at coordinate 76,175 of JAFMSR010000069.1, forward strand.
CACACAGGGGGTCGCTTAGTTTTACATAGGCTTATGTAGGAAAAACTTAAAAAATCTTCTTTTCTGAAACCACAAGGCCTAGAGCTTAGATATTTGGCAGGTAGCATTGGCTAGTAGGCCTCTACCTAGATTGTTCAAATTATGACCCTCGGATCAAAATTGACCCCGCACAGGGGGTCACTTAGTTTTACATAGGCTTATATAGGGAAAACTTTAAAAATCTTTTTCTCTGAAACCACAAGGCCTAGAGCTTAGATATTTGGCATGTAGCATTGCCTAGTAGACCTCTTCAAAGTTTGTTCAAATTATGCCCCTGGGATCAAAATTGACCTTGCCCGGGGGGGGATCATTTGTTTTACAAAGGCATATATAGGAAAACTTATTTGGTATATAACATTATCTAGTGATCTTCCACCAGGCAAGTGGACTGTACCAAAGTGCGCGATATAGGGCCATCTTGGCCCTCTTGTTGATATTGCTGGCGATACCGTAAGTGTTGAAAAATTTACTACCATTTGTTTTACATCATGTGAAATCAGTCACAACAATAACGATCCAAGTGTTTAAGCGCATGCACACTCCTAGATGTGTGAAAATTAAGCAGAAGGGAATTTAAAAATAGTCAAAAATAGCAGCTCAAATCCTTCTTTGACTATATAGGATAAATTTTCAGTTAGAATTAATGTTTTAAAATGACCTGTTAGTGTTATATATTATATTTTTACTTATACTTCAGCTGTACCAAGGGAAGATGCATGTGAACTACATTCTGCAGAAATGAAGTCACAAGGGACAGTTAATGCTCCAGGTATTTTCATAACTATAATGAAATAAAGTTACTGATTGTAACTGTTTTAAAAAAATTAGGTTAGTGCAGTAATTTTACATTGCAGTTCAGTTTTAGTTGGATGATGTCAGACATACTCTATTGAAATAGAATTTAGCAATATCTCATTCTGGTATTTGTCAGTAAAAAGTTGAACAATCACTACAATTTAAACATTTACATGAAGATGGTAGCAAAAATTGTATTACTTGTTTTTAACCAGGTTTTCCGAAGGAAAAATCCTGGTTATTAGATTGGGGTATGTCGGCGGGCGGGCGGGCGTAAACAATTTCTTCTGTGCGCAACTCGTACATTTCTCAACGGATTTCAACCAAACTTTCACAGAAGTATTGTCATGAAGTGCCCTGGCGCATATTGTCGGGGTTTTGTGATTCGGTCATTTTTGACAGAATTATGGCCCTTTGTTTTTTTTCACATGTAATTCTTCTGTGCGCAACTCCTCCTACATTTCTCAACGGATTTCAACCAAACTTTCACAGAAGTATTGTCATGAAGTGCCCTGGCGCATATATTCCGGGTTTTGTGATTTGGTCATTTTTGACAGAATTATGGCCCTTTGTTTTTTTTCACATATGTAATTCTTCTGTGCGTAACTCCTTCTACACTTCTCAAGGGATTTCAACCAAACTTTCACAGAATTATTGTCACCAAGTGCCCTGGCGCATATTGTCGGGGTTTTGTGATTTGATCATTTTTGACAGAATTATGGGCCTTTGTTTTTTTCCACATAATGTAATATATATAGAGAAATACTCTTCTGTGTGCAACTCCTACATTTCTCAAGGGATTTCAACCAAACTTTCACAGAACTATAATTGTTAACTAAAGAATATTGAATGTATAATGTTCTGCCCCTGGTCGTCCGTCCGTCCGTTAGCAATTTTGTGTCTCCTTATTTAAGTATATATAAAAGGGAGAATACTCTGTTATTACTGTCTATTTTTAGAATAGATTACCAGTCCTGTATACTTTGGAGTATTCTGTTACAGTAAGATGACAAAATTTCTCATGAGACCAGCGGTTCAAACCCCACACAGAGCAAGTTTTTTTTTTTTTTTTTTGTTTTTTGTTTTTTTTCTTTCTTTTTTTTTTTAATAATTTTTGCCTGAATTATGGCCCTTTGCTTTTTTTCCACATATGTTATATATAGAAGAATACATTTGTGCTCGGCCAGCAGACTGGAAAATGAAAACCTGGTTTTGTGACAATTTCCTGTCACTTGTTGTCTTTTTCTTAAGGGAATGACAGTGTCTGGTACCTGAACTGAGGAGACACGAAAGATCAATCAAGGTATGCATTCTGTAATTTTCTGCTCAGTTAATCTTGAAAGTATAAAACTTTACAAACAGGCTGTCCTCGGAGAACTGGAGTCAAGTTTGTTGTTCCCAAAGTTAGGTTGACAATAGTTTTAAAATTTAAAAGAATTTAAATTAAATTAAGCACGTTGCTGACTGGTTACATTTGTACTTCAATTACTTGATTACACTATTTGAAAATTTAAGCAAGGTATAATATAGTTGCTACTCTAGAAATAGTGCTAGGAAAAGCAGTGTATTTAGCCTTAATTAGCATTTCAAATACATAACGTCAATAACTTTGTTTTCCTGCACTGTTTTGTGACTAGATATAAATCGTTACCAGTAGGCGCTTGTTTTTTCCTCACAGTGCAATCATCTTCTTAATTTCTTGATTTCTTTGAAGAGAGAAGTAGAGAAACTAGAAGAGGAGAAAATGCACAAAACTGGAGGAAAGTGAAGGTAAACTTGAAAATATGCAGCCTTCCAGTCAGTCAATCTAACATCAGTACACCAAATTCAAAACTGGTGCACCAGCAAATGAATATACACGAAAGTGCGAGTTAAAGCAACAATTTCCTCCAGCCGCAGTTGTTGCTACATCACTGCCAGCTTTAGATGAGGGAATTCTTCAGCAGAGATTGGGAACAGATTCAACAGAAAATATACAAACCTTTTGTTGTTCAAGTGTTCAGTGAATATGAACTGATCAACTCCACTCACACTGACAAGAGAACCATAAACTACATGGACAATGTAAAGCCACAACTTGATGCAATGAATTTTTCTTTGCACCAGAGAGTGGTGTTGGAAGTTACAACCATGGCAAAAACATTGTTTATTAAGAAGTAAGACAAAAAAGACAAGAGATGATTTGAAGTTTTTTTTATTGTAACAGTGTATGTGTTGTCTTAAAACAGGTCAAATTGTTTGACATTTAGTTTAAGTAAGTTAGTTTTTGTCCAATCTTGAAGAATGTTTATGTGTGATTCCCAGGGTAGCTACATTGTATGCTCAGCACTCGGATATTTGCCTTGCCAGTATTTTCTTGGTGGGCCTGGCACTTAAAATCTCCATGGAAATTTCATTATTTTGTGACTTGTGTGATGATTTGCAAGAAAATTTTTGCATTTTATAAACTTGTAAATTCATTTGTATCTTAATAATTAAAATTGCTATCTAATTGTTTTACTCTGTATTTTTAGATTATGTGAAGTAGATTTTTTCGAAATCTTATAACTCTAGGTTTCACTCAATACCTACAATAACGACTGTTGACTGAATGCTTTAATTAGTTTAAGTTTCATATTACAATTAAACTTGGTCAATTATTATATATATTTTAAAAGACTGCAAAATTGTCTTTTCTAAAGCATATTGTTAAATATAAAATGTATACTTTAAGCTCTTTTTTTTGAGCCAAGTCAAGTTTCGTTTTTGCAGTAAGGTTTTTTCTACTAATTAAAACATATATTTGTAGAACTAGAGGTAGATATTGAACGGCTATTTTGTTAAAGGACTATTCAGAACATCTCTTAAATTTTCACAGGGGCAGTTTTTAGCTCACCTGAGCAAGAAGTGCTCAAGGTGAGTAATTGTAATGGCCTGGTGTCCGCCATCGGCCTGTCGTCTGTCCACACTTAACCTTGTGTATGCAATAGAGGCTGCACTTTTCACTGGACCTTCATTAAACTGGGTCAGTATGCTTGCCTTGATAAAATCTAAGTCGAGTTTAAATACAGGTCAACTAGGTCAGCCAAAAAAATCTTGTGTATGCAAGAGGTTGCATTTTTCATTGGATCTTCATTAAACTTGGTCAGTGTGATTGCCTTTATAAAATCTCGGCCAAGTTTTAATATGGGTCATCTGTGGTCAAAAACTAGAGCATGCAGTCAAATTATAGAAATTCTTGTGTATGCCATAGAGGTTACATTTATAGCCCAAACTTCATGGAAAATGATTAGATTTTGTCTCATTGATTTCTGGGTCACCTGGTTTATAAAAACTTGGTCACATGGTCAGATCAAAGAAAAACCTTGTTAACACTCTGGAGGCCACATATATTACACAACCATCTTGAAAATTTGTATTTGTAAGAATGTTTGTCTCAAATCTGGGTCAGTAGGAGTCAAAAATAGGTCACACAGTCAAATCCATAGAAAACCTTGCCAACAAACTGGAGGCCAGATTAAAAGTAAACTCTTCATGAAAATTGGTCAGAATGTAATCCAAATGATTCTTTTGGTTAAGTTTGAAACTGGGTTACTAAGGGTAAAAAAACTAGGTCACTGGAGCATATCAAGTTAAAACCTTATTAACAGTCTGGAAGCCGCATTTAATACACAAGTTTGGTCAGTGTTTGCTGGGATAACCTAGGATTAAAAACTAGGTCACAAGGTTAGTTCCAAGGAAAACCATGTTGATAGTCTTTTTAAAGCCAATCTTCATGTAAGTTGGTCAGAATGTTTGTCTAGTCAAGGTCAAACACAATTTTTGTGTTAATAATACTGTTTCGGAAATTTGGTCACATTTGGTAGGTCTTAGGTGAGAGCTACCGGGTCATCTGGGCACTCTCGTCCATTATATTCATAAGGCAATAAAATAGGGTTATTAGTATAGTAGCGTGATCCAGCATGCCGGATTTGCTCGAGTCGAGCGCCGGATCATTCGAGTGCGTAGCACGAGTTTGATCCGACCTCGACGAGAGCCAATCCGGCTTATGGATCACATTACTATACTAATAACCCTTTTATTATATACCATTTGACACTTGTCTGCGCGATAAACTAAATTAAAATGACATACTAAGCATAAAATTGAAGAAAAACCCTTTTTAGCGCGAAATATACGTAGTGTGCGACGTCAATTTATTGACGTCATCGTATAAACAAATAGTAACGACCCAGTCAAAAGCGACGTTATTAACGTCATGTGCATTTGTGGGCCTATTGAATGCACTCTTACAAATTATGCCGCGCTATTTGTATTGCACGTACATACAATACAGAATTTTTTTTCTGTCAGGCCGTATTTGATGGTTGAATATAGGCTGTATTTTTGACAGAATATTTATAGGTATATAATAAATAGAACTTCACCACTTAAATGGCATTTTTCACTGGTATATCAGTTTTTATTATACCCCCGAAACGAAGTTTGGGGGGTAGATAGGAGTCACCCGGTGGTTGGTCGGTCAGGCGGTCCGTTGCATTTTCCTTGTCTGGAGCATAACTTGTAAACTTCTAGATGGAATTCAATACAACTTCATACAATGGTCAAGCACATTGAGAGGAAGTGCAGTGAACAAGAACCATAACTCCATCTTGACTCATTACAGAGTTATTGCCCTTTGTTACTTTTCCTTGTCCGGAGCATAACTTGAAAACTACCAGTTGGAATTCAATACAACTTCATACAATGATCAAGCACAATAAGAGGAAGTGCAGTGCACAAGAACCATAACTCTATCTATAGTAATTACAGAGTTATTGCCCTTTGTTACATTTCCTTGTCAGGAGCATAACTTGAAAACTACTGGCTTGAATTCAATACAACTTCATGCAATGGTCAAGTACATTGAGAGGAAGTGCACTGCATAGGAACCATAACTCTTTATTGACTCATTACAGAGTTATTGCCCTTTGTTACTTTTCCTTGTCCGGAGCATAACTAGAAAACTACTGGTTGGAATTCAATATAACTTCATACAATGGTCTAGCACAATGAGCAGAAGTGCAGTGTACAAGAACCATAACTTTATCTTGAGTATTTACAGAGTTATTGCCCTTTTTTACTTTTCCTTGTCACAGAGCATAACTTGAAAACTACTGGTTGGAATGCAATACAACTTCATACAATGGTCCAGCACAATGAGAGGAAGTGCAGTGTATAAGTACCATAACTCTATCTTGACTAATTACAGAGTTATTGCCAAGAACAATATCGCTATTTTAGTGGTTTTTTTGCAAGGTATTCTGTTACTACGAACTTCCTCAGTTTATAAAGCAGTCTTTTCGGGGGTATTAATCACATTTAGTGATAGCTCTTGTTTTATAAGATGCTGAAATAATGATAATATAGCAATTTTTTTGTGTAATAAATTTTCTTGGAATGCTACAGGTATTATCATTTTGTACATGCTTTTCATCATAACCAATTTTGTCACCGCTCCCCTGAGCAAAAATGCAGGTGGTGAGCTCTTCCGTCACTCAATGTCTGTTGTCCATCTGATTAATCAATTTAGTGGTTATTAAGCAATTAAAAAAAACATAAAATTAAAACTGGATTCATTAAAGTGTCTTTTAAAATGTAATACTGGCATATATCTTAAGACATTTCAGTGAAAAAGGTGCCAACATTTTTGTCCTTTTAAATGAAAAGGTGTGTGAATATCACTGATATTTCACTGAAATAATTGGTAGAAATTTGGTGAAATACCACTGATATTTCACTGAAGTTTTGATGATATACTGATGAAATTTTGTTGACATTTCTGTGTTATTTCAACAAATTTCTACCAATTCTTTCACTTATATTTTGATGGTATTTTTTTAAAATTTCACTAAAATACCAGTGAAATTTCAGTTCATATTTTCACTGGGGTACAACTATTAAAACAGTATTACACTAAATAACTCCTGACTTAACTATTCAGAGTATATCCAACATTTAACATAAAATTGAGAGAATTTGGGTGTTTTTGATATTCACACAAATATATTAACCTTAAAAGAATGCGAACAGTAACAAAACCAGGCACGTAGCTACCTGTACGCAAAAAACGCAGTTGCGTACACATGGTCCTCAAGAATTAAAAAAACAAAAAGTCTAAAAATGTGCAATAAAAACTGAAGGGGGAGGGGTATATGCCGATATATTTCCTTTCTTTCAGAAGAATTCTTAACTGCGAGCTGTGTAGCTCTTTCATTGTAATGAATTATATATTAAATATCGGAAGATTTATCTTTTTTGAAAAGTTTCTTCACCGCGAAGTTTAAATATGGCCGAATGCCAGTCAGATGGTCCGCCTTATCTAGACATGTTAGTCGGGAACATGAGCCTAAATGATGAAGTCAGGTACAATGTGGACAAATGTCCATTCCTTCAAGTTTCCATCAAGGTCAGTGGAATGTTGATGATTATTCATATTGCATGCAGATAATTATCGATTCTGGATATAAATTACGACTGCGGACTGGGCGTTGCCCACGCCAAAATTAGATTGTTAATAAAACAAACTAGGTTTAAAATAGTTCACGAGATTAAAAAATCGTTAATTTATCTAAAATTATACAGTAATCAAGCTTCATATGATAGACTATCTGGGAAATACAAAATTTATGTATAAGTATACTACACGGAATTAAAAGCGAGACGGAGCTTTATTTCAGAATGCTCTTTGCATTTGACATTTACATGATTGGGATGTTGACACTTAAATAGTGCAGTTTAAATATTTTTTTAAAATGAATTTGCGCTGTTTTGACTTGTTTTTTTTATATTTTAGGAAAAGGAATATCAGACATTGTTTGATGGAAAACTAACAACAAACATATCCATAATTTTAGGATTTTGTTTTTTATTTGATGTAGCCCCGATGATTTACAAATCGCAAATTTTTTCCAATAAATACAATTCATGACATGAAAGTCAACATTCCCAATCTTGAAAAATTCCATTTGATTGCTACCAATATAGTTCTCAGTGGATTTAATAAACATGCAATTTGTTATCATCTTTGGACATTATATGTTAATGTAAAATTTTCAACCACATGACGCGAGATATTTAGACAACATGCCGCCTGTCGTGTATTACACAATCAACTAAATTTAGTATGTGTACTAAAATTATCAACTTTAAAGCTTTAAAGCTCGATTTTGCATAATTGAATATTTAATCCAGTGTTTCAGTCACGTACTATCAGGATTCAATTTAGTATAAATTTGCAAGAATATTTCTAATGAAAACCGGGAACTTTCCCATTAGTTACTACTGTACTGTTTGGCTAAATTTGCGACTTTGAAAAACAGGGGTTTCATGGGATTAGTAATAAAATCTGATAAATCAAACGATGCCTTATACATTGTTCTAAATTTCCTGAAATATCTATTCAGTTCTCTTTGTAAGTTTTAAAGTTTTTCGAAATTTATAAAGACACAGCCCCAAGGAGAGCTCTTTAGTTTACACATGGAACTCAATGTTAATAGACACGGGTATAGTCTGCTTTGATCATAAAAATGTTCAATAGGCAATGAAAAATGCATTAAAAATCAGTTTGATGAAAAATATTAGCCGATTTGATTATCAGGCAAAATTCCTTGCTTTAATGAATTTTGTGTCATTTTGTTACTTTCATTTTTGTAGTGTGTGTCTTGTGAAACATACAATTATGTGAATAGGCATTTCTTCATAATGAATTTTGTGTCAATTATGAGTAACATGTAATGCAACATTCTTAGAAGTTTTGAATCAAAATCTCGGCCGAAAACAGTAGTTATTTAGCGCTTATTTTTAGATGAATCGACACATGTTGTTAAATGTCTGTACGTCGGATTATGTTGTTGTTTGTTGATTTTTCTAGTGCGACGTAACCACTGTATTTTACATCCGTCAATTCGAGTTTCTGAAGTCAGCACTATATGCATATTGCCTGACATTATACAAGTTAAAGGTTTACTACTAAATTTAGGTTTAATAACAGTTTGCCAGGCCAAAATATCATTTTTGTGAAATGAATTTATTTTTTTAAATTCATTATTGTTAGGGAAATAATTAATTGAATAGTAAAGTCATTAGAAAGACATTGCGGAAGCGAGTATTTAAATGTTTTCTCTACATTTTAGATACGAAAAAGTTTTAAATGATAATGTAAAAAAGTCCACTTGGAAAAATAAATGTTATAACATGAAACCCTGGTATTTTTACACGTTTTATTGACTCTATTTCTTGTGAAAACACTCCCAGATTGCACCAAAAACGTTCTAGCAAACAAAAAAGTTTCGGGGGCATGCCCCCGAACCCCCCTAGAATGCTTGCGTACACATTCTCCAAGCCCTAGCTACGCCCCTGAAAACTAAGTGATAGATGTACAAAAAAATGTCAAAAGTTATTTAGCATAGAGAGCTTTTTCAAAAAATAGAAAAAACAGAAAATGTGATTTTTCCTGATTTGGCCTCTTTTTCTCAGGCATGGTCACAATTATAGTGTCTACTGTTGTGTAAACAGTTGTTGTTGGTACCGATTTTGGTACCGATTTTATGCTTGAATTAAAGTAAAGTATCTCTAACTATAAAATGTTTTCTGTTATATTATTAACCAGGTTTTCCGAAGGAAAAATCCTGGATATATAGAGAAATACTCTTCTGTGTGCAACTCCTACATTTCTCAAGGGATTTCAACCAAACTTCCACAGAACTATAATTGTGAACTAAAGAATTTTGAATATAATTTATTATAATGTTCTGCCCCTGGTCGTCGTCCGTCCGTCCGTTAGCAATTTTGTGTCTCCTCATTTAAGTATATATAAAAGGGAGAATACTCTTATTATAAAAGGGAGAATACTCTGTTATTACTGTCTATTTTTAGAATAGATTACCAGTCCTGTATACTTTGGAGTATTCTGTTACAGTAAGATGACAAAATTTCTCATGAGACCAGCGGTTCAAACCCCACACAGAGCAAGTTTTTTTTTTTTTTTTTTTTTTTTAATTTTTGCCTGAATTATGGCCCTTTGCTTTTTTTCCACATAATGTTATATATAGAAGAATACTGTCATGTGCCCACTTCCTCCTACATTTCTCAAGATATTTAAACCAAACTCTCACACAACTGTTGTCATCAAGTGCCCACGTGCATATTGTCTGGGTTTTGTGTTTTGATCAATTTTGCCTGAATTATGGCCCTTTGCTTTTTTTACACATGTAATATATAGAAGAAGACCTTTGTTTCTTTTTCACATTATGTATATCTACTTACTTTAAAAACACATTTGCGCTCGGCCAGCAGACTGGAAAATGAAAACCTGGTTTTGTGACAATTTCCTGTCACTTGTATTTTCTGGTTAAGAGCACAATTTTTTACAGAAAATGTTACAAATAGTTGTTTGTCAATACAACTTAATGTTGCACTGTCTATTTATCTTAAAACGCTTACATCTATATTTTCTATTATCTCCCTTTATTTTTGCATTATATAACAGAAAAGTGGGTTTTCAATGTACTGTATATCAGTATATTTTTGTTGCTGATTTATTTGTCGAATTCGCCTCAAGTAGATCTTTTTTTACAAGTTTAAAACCAATCACGCAAGAGGTTAATAAAATATGTGCATCAAATAGTCTACATACAAAACTGGAAACAAAATGTGTAAGTTCCAGTCATGGCTCATCATTTGACAACAATTCAGACAAGGGTTATCTAAAGTCAGTGGAGCGGTGGTGTAGAGGTTAAGGTGTCGGCCGCTCATCCCGGAGGTTGCGGGTTTGAGCCCCACTTTGGTCATGACCGTACTTCCTCATATGACACCAGTACTGGTTTTTCCAGGAAGCGGACTCAAGAGTGACTCGATAAGCTACAAGCTTTCTTCACAATCGAGCTAAAATAAATTAGAATAAACTAACGTCAGTGTCCGATACCCCAGGGACTTTACTCAAGTTTCAATCAATCTCATTAGGAACTTCATGAACAATAAGTCTTCCAAGTTACAGGATCCTAGGACTAACCCTTTTTAGCTCACCTGAGCTGGCTCAGGGTGAGCTATTAGGATCGATGAATGTCCGTCGTCCGTCGGACGTCGTCTGTCCACATTTAGTTTGTTAACACTCTAGTGGTCACATTTTTTCCTCAGTTGTCACGAAACTTGGTCAGGATGTTTGTCCCAGTAATTACTCGGACGAGTTCGAATATGGGTCATCTGGGGTCAAAAACTAGGTCACAGAGCCCAAAAATAGAAAAATCTTGTTAAGGCTCTAGAGGCTACTGTTTCAGTCCAAATATCCTGGCAATTTGTCAGAAAGGTTGTTTCTATGATTTCTAGCTCAAGTTTTAATATGGGTCACCTGGGGTCAAAAACTAGGTCACACAGCCCAAATATGGGAAAACCTTGTTAACACTCTAGAGGTAACATTTTCAGCCCAAATATCCTGGAAATTTGTCAGAAAGGTTGTTAAGTTGATTGCTAGCCCAAGTTCGAATATGGGTCATCTGGGGTCAAAAACTAGGTCACAGCCCAAATATGGAAAAACCTTGTTAACACTCTAGATGTTACATTTTCAGCCCAGATATCCTTGAAATTTGTCAGAAAGTGCAGATCATGATCAGACAGAAAATAATGAAAGTGCAAATCATGATCAGACAGCTAAATTATGAAAGTGCAGATCATGATCAGACAGCTAAATAATGCATAGCAAACAGTGCAGATCATGATCAGACAGCAAAAATAAAAAAGCTGACAGTGCAGATCATGACCAGCCATCATACAATGAATAGCTTACAGTGCAGATCATGATCAGACAGCAAAAAAATGAATAGCCAACAGTGCAGATCATGATCAGACAGCAAAATAATGAGGCCTAGAGCTTAGATATTCAGCATGTGGCAATAATTGACTCTCTACCAAGATTGTTCAAATCCTGACCTCAGGGTCAAAATGAACCCTGCCTGGGGGGGGTCTTTTGATTTTACATAGGCTTATTAAGAGGATATCATGAGCCAAAGGTAAAAATTGATCCTTTCTGCTATTAATAACCTTTTTATTTTTGCCAATGGTAGACAGGTGAGCGATACAGGGCCATCATGGCCCTCTTGTTCAGTTATTGATCGGAAACCATTTTGCACTAGATGTCACTGCGACCTCGACTTTTGACCAACTTACCCCCAAATCGAGACGGGTCTTTCATGGGTCATGGCTGATAAGCCTACAAAAGACCAACAGTTCTTCAGTTATTGACAGGAAACTATTAACAAAGGACAGACAGACAGACATGACAAAAACTTGAATTTCTCCTCCACATTCCCAGGGGAGGGGAAGACAAATGTATACAGTCTTCCAGAGACAGGCGGATAGTAAACATATCTTACCTCTAGTGTACCGGATTTATTACTTACAACAACTTTTGAAGACAGTTTCATTGAAATGATGACAAAATAAAAAGTTTCAAAATATATTTATTTTCGCTATATACATTATTCCATTTTTAAAACACATACAATTGTTTACTAAAACATGTTTTCAACATGTCATAATAAGCTTATTTTGGCATTGTAATTATCGTTAATATATACATGTACACACATTGGTACACATTTTACATAAACATGTACCTTAACTTAATTGAAAGCAAATATAGCAAACATGTATATATATATTTAGAATATAAATAACAATAACCACGGAAAATCATATTTTGATAGCAATCTCAACTTTTAAAATTTTGAAACACTTTAAAAATGTCTTGATCATTCAAGTCTTTTGACAAAGGAAAATTATTTTCATTTCATTCATTAAACAATTTAAATATAAAACAGATTTTTCCCACAGCACCTTCTTATTGATCTTAAAGTTAATAGTGTTTATTTGTTAACAAAATTGTCTCTAGTATAATTATGGAAGTTATTTTTTCTTGAAATATAGAAAATATTTTATTCTTTCCATGTTTTATTGTCACTCAAATACTTCTGATTACATGTTCTACTATGTATAAGGAATGCAATTTAACACAATAAAACTTCACATGAAGATACAAAATATATAATAACCAAGACATCACAATGGCAGTGAAATAAACAACTGAAAATAAATCTAACCTCATCACTCATTTAAGAATTTATTGCACAACAATGTAATACCCGTACTGTAACAAATATCTAGAAGAAACTATTTACAGAAAACAAATACATAAACATCCACTAAATATACATTTTTCAATAATAACTTATATACATCATACTCTGTCTCATTGCATTCAAAACTGAAGAGAATTTATATAGTTGTTTATCACCATTAACCTTATTCAGTTAAACAGTCACTTTGTTATAGATGCAACTGCAACTCTTCTAGCCCATTTTACTTCAAATTTATTCACAAGCGTTTCGCCTCAGTTATATACATTGTGCATCTATGCAATGTCAAAATATTTACAATTTACATGATAGCAAAATAGGCAGTTTCAAGTAGTTACATATTTACATTTGAACCTAAGGTTTATTTATAGTGATACAGTGTACTATACATTTTACAAATCTATAATACATAATGCTATTGTTTCCTTTGTCTGATCTTTTTACAGGTTTTCCGAATTGCTACAAATTTTATACAAGAGGGCCGTTTCGGTCCTACATCGCTCAACCTTACCTAAGGATGTCACATGTTGCTTAACAGAGTCAGAAGTTGTTATGTCACTGATTGCTAGGGAAAGTCGCTGGTTGCTAGGGAAAGTTGCCAAGATACAGTACCCAAACCCATTTTCTCAACTTTTGGATATATTTACTCAAAACATAGTATATGCACAGTGTAAACAAGTGCTGCTAAATATAGTAAGTGGTCATAACTTTGACAAATACAGGCTGATGAAGTCCACAATGGAATTTTATTTATTGTGCAGAAATGGGTTAAAATGCAAGGTCACTGTAACCTTCACCCTTGACTTATTAAGCTAAGTTATTAAATGGAAACCAGTTTTGTAGTTTAAGATTGCTGTGATATTGACCTTTGACTTTCTGAATAAAACATCATACCATTAATATGATCATGAACAATCTGCAGAAAAAACCTGAGGATTTGTGCAAAAACATTCTTGAAAATATTGATGTGAAAAAAGTTTGGTTTACCGGCGACTGGACAGATTGCAGACATGTGTAAAGCACATATACCCCCACTTATTTGAAGTTGGGCATAATTAGGACGGGCCTCCCTGTATCGACTGAATAGTTTTACTAATTATGAAAATTTTCACTGTATCAAAAGCGTATTAGTTATTACAATAGTACATAATTTGTCAAATAATTTTGATATCCATGAAATCCAGCTATCTATAAAATAATCATATATTAAACAAGTAAAACTGAAAGTGTGATCTTTCCTCGGTTGGCATCATTTACTCATGGCATACGTTGCAAACCACAGTAAACATTATTTTTGTCATTTTGTATGCTCTAAAAAGTGTGTCTGTTCTTAAAGCTGCTAGCTCTCAGTTACCGTTGAAAAAATATTTAAAAAAAATTGGCATTCTTATTAATAAATATAAAACTAAAGGCTAGAATAAACAAGAGGGCCAAGATGGCCAGAAAGCCTTTCTTATTTTTTATTATTATTATTATTTCTTATTTATCTTATTTTTGGCAATATCTTTGAAAAAAGTTGCACTATATTTCTATCATGTACATCGATTTAAGAAGCGAAGTTAGGAAAGATTTTGGTACAAATAAAGATCATTTCTGGCGGTAAGACACCTTTCTTGGTAAAGTAAGAGCTACTTATAATTGTGATCCTGGGACTTTACCATGATTTACTAAGTCAAACAAGGACCATAATTTTAATTAAATCCACACAAGAGTTATCTTTCTTGAATATCAGACACCCCTGATGGCAATAATGAAGTTTCAAATCAATCCCATAAGTGGTTACTGAAAAATGTGTATCATAGTACCTTGCATACAACACTTTTAACCAAATTTTACAAGGGCCATAATTTATAACAAATGCAGTCATGTGTTATCTAACCTGATTATTTGATACATATACCCCTAACGACAACATTGAAGTCATGTGATCACTGTATGCCCTAGCCACCTTTCAGCAAAGTTAAAAAACAATGTAAATTAGTTTTACTTTTTCAGTTTCCTCCCACTAGTGTACTTTAAGTTTGAAGTTTCACCTAAAAAATAAAGTTGTAAACATTATATGATAATGATATACACTTATCAGAATTAACACAACATGATCTTTAAAGTCCCATTAGCTCCTTAGATACTCATATATAGAAAATCATAGAGAGAACTGTGCTTTACTTAACCTAGACAATTTTAAAGTATACATTTCTTTCATACTTTTTTTTGTTTCATGAAAAACAGATTGCAGAATGCGTTTCTTATATTTTGAAATATCACTGAAAAATACTGCATGATATCAATAACATATACAGTCAAACCCGTGTTAAAGACCACCTCTGAATAAAGACCAGCAGGGAGACCACAGTGCACTATTCATGTATACTAGAAACGCCAGTGAATAAAGACTACTTGCAAGCAAACACCATATATGCAGCTTCCAATTTGTGGTCATTGTTCACAGGTTTGACTGTACTTTGATTGGGAATGTTGTTCACAGGTTTGACTGTACTTTCATTTGGAATGTTGTTGACAGGTTTGACTGTACTTTCATTGGAAATGTTGTTGACAGGTTTGACAGTACTTTCATTGGGAATGTTGTTCACAAGTTTGACTGTATTTTCATTGGGAATGTTGTTCAAATAAATAACGGTAAATTTCGCCGGTAAGATATCTTCCTTTGTAATATAAGAGCTACAAGTAATTTCACATCCAAAATGCTAATGGGACTTTAATATAAATAAAACAAAGAATATCTTACATGTAACATGATTTGTTCATAATTGTGCAACTAACACTATTCATATATATAACGGCATTGTTTCAGAAACACTTACACAGAACAGACCAGTAACACACGCGGCATATTCTTTTACAAAATCAAAATAAAGTTTTTTGCATGAAGCACTTTTCTCTTTATGGCTGTATTCCATTTTTGGTACAACTGACTTAAGACAACAACTGATCTTTAACATACTGTCTAGCTTGCAGCATCCATTATTGGTGTTTTGGGAAGTTCAGGCAAATACTCCATGATTTCAACATCTTTCGTTAGAAATTAATTTTTATTATTTCACAGCTGGCTGAATCGTTGATTGTGGCAATGCGGAATTCAATAAAATAAGTCACTGTATGATGCTAACTCGCTCTGCAACATGAAACATCTCCACAGACAATGTAGACCTGAAGTAAATGTAAAATAATGTCAAATTTCTAAATCTGTACAAAGTACTCATGTTTCTGTACATTCTTGTAAGACCTTGATCATCAAGTATTGTCAAGTAAGGCCAAAGAGAAAAATATGTATGTTTCCAATCTCCTTGTCCAGAGAAATAAAGTCGGTTTGTTGGCAGGTTTTGTTTTCATCATTATCTTTTCTCTTTCTAGCTCTAAAAACACTTGAAAATTGATCTGTTTGAGCATTTCCTTATAAAAATAGTTTGAGGTTTGCAGTGAAAAGTTGGTCTGGAGATCGGAACACACATAGTACTTGGCCTTAAACAAAATTAATTACATACATTTACACTAAAATATCATATGAACATTCTTGTCAAAATGGATATGTAACAAGTGAAGTATTGTTACAATGCTTTCAAAATTAAACCGGTTTTCTGTTATTGATTTAAAACTCAAATATATATTTAAATGATCAATCGAAATCTGTCAATATGTTTTAAGGAATAAAAGATTTAAAATCAACCATACCAATTGTCAGATTGTTAACTGCATTTGGTTAAATACACTACAGATGATATTCAATAACGTTTGACAGTAAATTCTCAAAAATGGAATTTAAGCAAGCATAAACATATTTAAAACCTGCTTTTTTGTGTTTCAATTATTTTCCTGTAAAAAAGTATTTGTCCCTAACTAATATGTCATTTAAGCTTTGACTTCAGACATTTATTTTAAAGCTTCCATTTTGAGAGTTGAATGTCAAACTTGTGTAAGTGCATAAAACTTAAGAAATAAGTAGCACTTTAAGTACATTACACAATGTATTTTCCAAGCCCCTGCTAAATGAGGTGGTCTCCAATACCATGGTTAACCATTGATAAATGATGGTCAACCATGGATACTGAGATATATACTTGAACATGGTTTAACAATTTTATTAAATGTCACCATGATCAGTTTTACCACAGTCAAAAGATTCATGGTCAAGTATGGTTGACAATGGTCAGATATGTCACCATGATCAGTTTTACCACAGTCAAAAGATTCATTGTCAAGTATGGTTGATAATGGTCAGATATGACCATGGTACAGAACAACCATGGTTGTATGGACCTGATCAACCATGGTAGGAGATAGTTAACTTAACCGTAGCCGCAGAATCACTCAGGTTGTTGCTATTGTAAAAAGTATAAGTTTTTCTAAGCTCTAGGGAATAAATTCGAGTTAAAAAGCAAAATGTTGACATACAGTTGCAAAAAGATTCTAACTCACAGCATGTTTTGGCAAACATTTATATTTTGCCAAAAAACTCACAAGTTATAGAAATGAATATAAAGTTTTTAAACATTTCTAAAAAAATAATTTTTAGTATTTAGTATCATTTTCTAGGATACAACAAACAATATGTATATAAACAATTCCTCATTGTCTTTTACAATAATAAATACAAAACTATCAAAACAATTGAATTGCTTCTTTAACTATAAATTGTTGACTAAAGGGACTGGTAAATTTTACACTCATAATGAACCATGGTTGACTATGTTCTACACAGCCATGGTTGACTATGTTCTACACAACCATGGTTGACTATGGTTGACTATGGTCTATACACCCATGGTTGACTATGTTCTACACAACCATGGTTGACTATGGTCTATACACCCATGGTTGACTATGTTCTACACAACCATGGTTGACTATGTTCTACACAACCATGGTTGACTATGGTCTATACACCCATGGTTGACTATGTTCTACACAACCATGGTTGACTATGGTCTGCACAACCATGGTTGACTATGGTCTGCACAACCATGGTTGACTATGGTCTATACACCCATGGTTGACTATGTTCTACACAACCATGGTTGCCTATGGTCTGCACAACCATGGTTGACTATGGTCTATACACCCATGGTTGCCTATGGTCTACACAACCATAGTTGACTATGGTCTACACAACCATGGTTGCCTATGGTCTATACAACCATGGTTGTAGATGGTTATATAGTTGAAGACTATTATATTGACTAATAGTACGGTTAAACATATCCAACCAATGACACAGGATATTGTTTAATCTACAGTTACTGACATACAGTCAGTTTTGATCAACCATGGCTGACAATGGTCGGAACAGAATATTCCACTGTTTAACGATAGTCACTGTCAATAAAAATGGTAAGTACCATGGTCGGCATAAACAACCACGGTTGACTGTATTGTGTGATTTAAGTTCAGGTGTTAAAAAAGGTAGACGATAGTTGGAGTATAGACTGACCATTGTTCAACCATGGTTCAACTATGGTGACAATCATGACAATGGTCAACCATGGTCATAATTTGCAGGTGACTGATTCAGTCCTTGATTTGGTTAAATAACAAAGTGGGACAATCACAAGACATGCCAAATATCAAAACGTTAAAGACAACAATTATAACTAATTAATGCAATACACACCTAAGAATCCATTTTGTGTAATGGCCTTTGATATTCTGTGTAAAATCTTTGACATCGCAAATGGAGACCATTCACAACAAGGCTAGCTTCCATAAAGAGTTATAGAAAGTACATGTGCAGTTGGTACAGCCTGAAAAAGCAATTGTTCTGTGTAATTTAAATAATCTCTTATTCTGACATTTCTCATGTTTCTGTGCCCCTCTCACATGTATTACTCTTGAATAAGTAAGTTATGCTGTCTTTCCAGTTACACTGTACGGTATATGAAGCCGGTTTCCTTTAATGCTAAGATAATGTCACATTATGTGGCTTTTAGAATTAGCAGTATTTTATTTGTAAATATGTCACCAGAGAAAAAGTGCTTCATAATAAGGCAAATAAAAGCCGAAATGTTTTCAATAAAGGGTTATAATGCATGTCAGCAAACCACAGCAATAACTTTATTTATTCGTATTATATGAAATTTTCAATACACTATCTGCCTTAGTGCATTACGTATACCTTCATTCACATAAAACACATGTATTATTAAATTCTGTGATGAAAACAATTGTACCATTGTACCCCCTGATGCCGCTTACTCTTTTGAACGTAGCTTCAAGCTGTTGGACACAATAAACCATATATGAGTAATGGACGCCGATTGTTGCAGTTGATTTTTGGACAATATGTGAGAAGTTTCAAGAATTCCATCTAAAACTATTCCAGCCAAAACTATATCACTGCACAACATGCAATTTAAAGCTTGATAGTTGGCACTCATGTGCAATGTCAGTGATTGCTGAGAAATTCAGCCTTCCCCAAAAATTCCATTTAAATCAATGTACAATATATGTACATGTATGAATTATTCAAAGGGAACTAATCCATAAAGGTAGGTTAGTGTAGGTAAAGGTCAGTCAATATCAATCTATAATTCAAAATTAATTCATTGCTATACAGCTTAAAGTACACCCCAAAATGAGTACAGTTTTATGACCATTTGGAATACTTTGGATTTTATAGTTGTGCACATTTTGTACCGTGGCACAGTGGTAGAGGCCGTCCGTTTTGAAATCAAAAGGTCCTTGGTTCAATCCCTATGAGCGCCAATTTTTTTGTTATATTTTCTTGTTTTAGCAATTAAATGAGAATTGTGTATTATTATTCCTTAATTTTTATCATGCTAAACAATTACTTGAAAATATCAAAGTTGACCTAGCTTGAACATTTTTAAAAGTTCAAAATATCTCAAAAAGTAGCACAAATTTTGTCTGCGGACAGACATGCGTGATGATAACCAGGATTATAAGCATTAATGCAAGAGTTATGGGACTTAAAGCTGCTCGTTCATAGTAATTGCTAGAATCATTAACAGTCTTGTCAAGTAAAAATCTAGGTATCAATTTGAGAAAATCTGTTAAATGTTGGTGAGCTTGGTTTTATTACACCGCTACGCTATATCAAAATTTGTTTGTAACGTTTTATAATCATGATAATTGGTAATGTATAATTTCAAATATACATAATACTTTACAGGAATTTATAGTGGAACATTTTTATCTATGATAGTTTGAAGCACTTTATGTTTTCACAAAAATCTGAGAGCGAGCAGCTTTAACATTAAATTTTGATTGATTGAATAAATGAATGAATGAATGAATGAATGAATATACAATTTACCATAACTAACCTGCGATTAATGACTCTGATTACGGCTCCTTTAAAATGCTATCAAAGAAGACATTTACTTACATGTAGATTTCTACATGAAATAAATAGATACATAAATAAATTGATTAAGAAGTAGTTTAATAAATAAATTAATTAATTAAGATAAGTAAATAAAAGCTCTTACACTTACCGGTGTCTACAGCATGTGAAATGCGCAGCTTCTCGTCCCAAATCAACAATGCAGTCCGACTGTAACTGACCGTCTCTGTCAACATGCACATGTCCACTACAGTGACAACTGTCAAAACAAATGTTTCTATTGTTAGTAGTGTAATTATCCTCAAATTTGAGATGAGCAACATAAATGTACAGCTAATCATCGTATAAATGGCTTGCGTGTTCTTTTTGTGGAACATCCAAGTTACACATTGCTACCTTCAGCATCATCCAGTGTGCACCACTTGTTCGGTACCCAGCTCCTGGAGGATTTCTTGGGTTCCGTTAACTCAATAAGCCGTACCCTTTACTGCATGGACCGGTCCAAACCGCAAATTCATTTTTCTCATGCCTTTGTAAATTACACTAAAACTTCTCTTCACCTTTCTGGTAGAAATCTTCTATTTTCAAATAATTTTTAAAATTTAAATTAAATTTTAACTAATTTTAAGCAAATATTTTCTGCCACAAACAATTTTTTGTTTACAAACAACAAATTCAAACAGGAATTCTACATTCTAGACTGGTCACATGCATTTATGGAGCTGTGTGTTCATTACACAAGCTCACTCGGCTAAATTTTAACATTTTAACATGTTTAAAATTTGAATTAAAATAATTTTTAAATTTTTCATACTTATCAAATTCAATTTTCCATTACTTCCTTATATTTTTGTCAACGTCAGCAATCTGCGTTCCAAATTTTAGCTCAATTGAAGTAGTAATGAACATGATGAACTCACAGCTTTTGATTTTCTACTTTCACTTTCAGAACAGTCTCTATGATGTCCTACAACAACAATCCACACTATATTTTTTGTCTGATCATGATCTACTTTAAGAAAATCCCATTTTGAACAGACACCCATTTTGCTAGATATTTCCTCTCGAACAGCATTTCCGAGCACCTCTTATATGCCACTTTAAAACTTCTGCTATTTGGTAAGTATTCAATGGATTTTTGTGAAATAAAGACTGAAATGTCTCCCAGACTTTGAAGTTTCTTTTGAATTCAATTTGAAATCAGTTATGTACTATAATTTCAAATGCCCAAATATGGAATTTAATGTGAAAAAAGATGCCTTTTGGGGTCAATTTCATGGTTTAAGATTGAAATTTTGGTTACTTTTTGGAAAAAAAAATCTTTGAAACTGGACAATTTAGCTGTAATATGTTTTCTTAAGGTACTATGTTCTTATAAAGTCATTAAAAGATAGTTAAAAGTGCAATGAATAAAAAGCACAGAACTGTAAACAAACACCACTTGCTGAAAGAATATCATGAATATGCTAGCAATCTGCCACCTATACTTATACAGATTAATGTGCTTTTCAACAACCATCAGTATTAGCCAGTGAAAGATGATGCCATTGTTCTAGCACAAAGGTGTTACAACTGAAGAATTTCTATTCATTGAAATACTAACTAAGAGTCCATTACTTTTGTGACTAAAGCAAGTCCAAAGTGAACAAGAGCTGTCCATAAGACAGCACGCTCGACTATTGTGGGTGTTTGCTAATAAAACAAAACTTTTATCAGTGTAATAGCAAAACAAAATTCTGCTAACTATTAAGTATAAACTAGGAAAGTTGAATCATAAAAAAAGTCAAAATCTATAACTATAGATTTAATTTTTGGTAAATTAATTGTTTGATACAAAATTTACCCTGAACATAGCTATTGCAAGGTTTGATATAACTACCATAAGTGGTTACTGTGATATGTGCATGATAGTACTAAATTTAAACAAGAGTTATCTGTCTTGACTGTGTGACACCTCTTAAGACATTAAAAAAGTTTCAAGTCAATATCATAAGTGGTTACTGAGATATGTGCATGATAGTACCCAGCAGGCAAAACTTTAACCAAATTTTCAAGTCAAACAAGGGCCATAATTAGTACTAAATTTATACAAGAGTTATCTGACTTGATTGTATGATACCCCTAAAGACATGAACAAAGTTTCATGTCAATATCATAAGTGGTTACTGAGATATGTGCATGATAGTACCTAGCAGGCAAAACTTTAACCAAATTTTCAAAGTCAAATAAGGGCCATAATTTGTACTAAATGTTTTCAAGAGTTATCTGCCTTGATTGTATGACACCCCTAAAGACATGAACAAAGTTTCAAGTCAATATTATAAGTGGTTCCTGAGATATGTGCATGATAGTACCTAGCAGGCAAAACTTTAACCAAATTTTCAAAGTCAAACAAGGGCCATAATTTGCACTAAATTTTTTCAAGAGTTATCTGCCTTGATTGTATGACACCCCTAAAGACATGAACAAAGTTTCAAGTCAATATCATAAGTGGTTACTGAGATATGTGCATGATAGTACCTAGCAGGCAAAACTTTAACCAAATTTTCAAAGTCAAACAAGGGCCATAATTTGAACTAAATTTTTTCAAGAGTTATCTGCCTTGATTGTATGACACCCCTAAAGACATGAACAAAGTTTCAAGTCAATATCATAAGTGGTTACTGAGATATGTGCATGATAGTACTTAGCAGGCAAAACTTTAACCAAAGAAGCAACGCCGAGCCGGCCTGACGCACAAGTGACTGTAATAGCTCTCCATATTCTCCGAATAGTCGAGCTAAAAATGGTGAGGCGACATAATAAAACTAAGGAAGCGTCCGAGAGGCGACAGGCTGTTTTTTTCAAGCCCGGTGAAAGATATTGTGAAATGAATCTAAAAAGTGTACCTTTTGAAGCACTGCATGATAGCAACAGGTCTACAGTACCAGTGTCCTTCTTCACATGTGCCAACTTGGAGGAGACATCCATAGACAAATAGAACCTTCGGCAAAGAGACCTAGAACATAATGAATTTAAAGGCAACCGTGTAATAAACATTGACAATACTAGACATAAATTATTAACATATTAACCCAGGAGTACTCTAAAGCTAAGTGCAGATTAGTGGACTTAAGTTTCTGTCATACCTATGCCAGAAAACTCAACTGACACCCTGCGACCAATGCCGAGCAGAAGAATCATAAGCCACAGTAGCCATGAGCTAACCAAAGAAGAAATATGTCCGTCTAGTGTACAGCAACACTTTTATGACTTGAAACTATCCGAAACAGCAACTTACAAAAACAAACAATACAAAAGTCTACCACTGGCAAATTAAGCATGTTCTATACTGCCCAGGCTATATATGGTCTGCACTGCTCATTCTAAAATTGGTAAATAAACTGAGCAACCCTCTGAACAGTTATACAAATTAAAGCCTGTAATGTAGTCTTGAATATTCTTTCATCTACAACACTGGTCAGTCATTGAAAATGCTTACCATAGATGAATAAATGAATGAATGGTTGATCATGCCCTACCATAACCTGCCTCCACTCCTGTTTTTATCTTTTAATCATTAACATAATTATTCCCCCTTTTCTCTTATTTTGACCTGTTTTTTTTATTTTTTATTTTATTTTTAATTTCTACTAATGTCAGTCTTTGTGGCTTGACGCGCACAAAATTGTCTAAGTCCCTGTAAAGGATTCGACAGTACAGGAAGATAGATAGAAAATGCGCGATCTATAAAAAAGAATGGGTGAATCCCGCAATCGCGCATCTTTGAATAGACACTGGCCCCTGGGTGTGGTCAATTTTGACCACAGGGGCTAGATTCGAACAAACGTGGTACAGGTCCGCTACACAGTCACATGAAGTTTGGACCCCCAAAAGTCATTTTTATAAAACACCCCGGACTAACTATCAAGCAGGGTGTTTTATAAAAATGACTCTTCGGGGTCCAAACTTCATGTGACTGTGGTCCACTAGCTAAAACAACTTCAGCGTACCCGGTTTATATGCTTGACAGAACGGGTTAATGCCGCAGCTGACGAAAAACAAAATATAGAAATAACGGCATTTAGAGTTTTGGAAGCCAGAACTAGTGGTCCACTTGACAAGATAAGATAAGATGAATTTTATTTTGAGTCGGAAAATAAGTAACTATACAACATAAGCACTCCAGGTGCTACAGACAATGTTACAAATGAATTATCTTAAAGCTCTAGGCCTTATTATTTTTTAGAAGATTTTAAACATTTTTCATACATTTTGTATTATAAAAAGTCTATGTAAATCAAGTGATCCTGGGCGGGGCCAATATTGACCCCGTGGCAGGATTAGAACAATTTTTCTGGAGGTCAACTAGGCATGCCAAATATCTAAGATCTGGGCCGAAGATTTTTAAAGTTTTTACTTAAAGCTGCTTGCTCAAAGTTACTGTTGAAAAATATACTTATTTTTAAAAAGATTGATATACTTATTCATTAACATTATACTAAAGGCTAGAATCAAAATATAAGCAAAAATCTAGGTAGAAATTTGCAGAAATCGATTAAAAATGTTGGTTACACGGCATCGCTACTCTATATGTTTATATAACGCTTTTGAATTTGGTAGCATATTTTTTTTAATTTAGAGATATACCTGACTGGAATTTTTACTGGAGCCCTTGTATATGACTATATGTTCTTAAATACGTTATTTTAAATACATACAGTTTGAAGAACTTATTTTTTTTACCAAAATCTGAGAGCAAGCAGCTTTAAGAAACCTTTGTAAATTAAATGACCCCCAGGGTGTGGTCAATTTTGACCCATGGGTAATGATCAGAACAGTCTCCATAACTAAATAACCTCCAACATGTCCAAAACATAAATAATATAATCTTTGGAAGTACTATAACTTAACCTACAAGTTTCTGCTATGCATTCCGGTCATTATCGATAAAATCAACAGTTTAAAATATTTAATTTATATAATTTAAAACCATTCAATGTAGAGTTATTGTTGTATATTTAATGGGTGGATGCAATTTGTTACAGAAGGCCTTTATATTGATTAATTGTGGAAAATGAGGCCAAAATTTAAAATATGTTTGTTTGCTATCTCCCGACCGACCCGCTAAAAATGCTGCGCTCCGCATATTTTTATTGGACCACACTGGTAAAATTTAAAAAAATGTATTAATATTTATTTATTTTCCATATCAAAATTTGAGGACGAGACAAATAAAGATGATAGTTTAAAATTGTGTGTTACATAAGAAATATTCTGTAGGAAACTATCACATAAAGTACTGTTGTTGTTTTTTTCAAATAAACTCAAATTGCCTACCTACCTACCAAACTTCAAAAGTAGGGTTGGGAGACAGTAAACAAAGACTTTTTTCTCTGAAAGGGCGACACAAAAAGTTTTCCTATTTCAGGCCCCTGTGACCAAGGTACCGGTACGCAAAATTGTAATATGCACAACTTAGAACTAGACTTCATGAAAGTCTGATGAAGATCAGACAAGGCGTTTGGGAGATGAAAAGCGGACAAGGTTTTTTTTCAATTTCAGGCCCCTGCGACCTTGACCTTTGACCCCAAATTGTAATATGCACAACTACACTTCATATTGATCATCAGTATCAGTCTGATGCTTCCTTGAAAGTTTGATGAAAATCCATTAAAAATTTTAAGGACAGATTTTGGAGATGAAGAACAGTTAAAAGTTTCAAGTTACAGGCCCCTATGACCCTGGCCCTTTGACTGTATCAACCTAAATTATAATATGTACAGCTAGTCTTTATACTGATGCTTTCCTTAAAAGTTTGATGAAAATCCAACAGGCATTTTTACATGTCTCCCCTTGCCACTAGAAAACAATTGGACAACTGATTTCTAAAGGACAACTGTCATTGAATACTGTAGGCCTATTTTATTGAAATTTATTCTAGGTCTTAATAATCTGACAACTGAATCTAATAAATAATAAAACAGTAAAATTAAATAAAACTTACCTGCAAAATCCATCCTCAATCCACCTATTCCATGTATTCAATCCAGAAACATTTTTAATTTTATTGGAAATATTCACTATCTCTCTAGCTCTCTACAAGTTTATGAAGTTATGCACACATATGCCGCGTGTATTACACTATGCCGTGTTATTGGTTTACAGATGTTTCACACCCTAGTCATTTCTCCCCTAGTCGTTTCTCCCCTAGTCATTTCTCCCCCAAGACATTTCTCCCCCAAATAAACTTATATATATGGAAGTGCATTTACTTAGATATTGAGTATTTAGAGATGTATGTTAATTTAGATAATAATCCTATTATTATTATGAATATTTTGATGATACATTTTGATGATTATAAGTTGCAGATTTGAGTTTGGGTTGATTGAGTGTGAATAATGTGAATAAGCATGATAAGAAATAAGATGTAAAAAATAAAGAACTGTTTTTATTAATAGGTATAATATCTTCATGTTAATGAAAATACCGTTATATGGCAAAAATTAATAAACTGTTATATAATTTTTTACTTATTAAACAGGAATGTGTAAAGCAGACTGTAACTATGAAGTTAAATAAATTTATTAAGTTTTTCACACGTTTTCCAGACATTGACTCTGATCAGGGTCCGTATATTACAGGGTTATGAAACGGCCGATTACGGGAAATAAGATGTCCCGGGTCACGTGACCTATTGGCCGTCACTTCCGCTTCCTCGTATTAGCGAAAAAATCTAACGTGAATTCGTAGGAACAAAATCTTTATAATATTGTATTATTTGTACGAGTTTTTACATCGTTGTGATACTCAAATATGAGGTAAGTGTCGTTTTCAAAATTTTCATCTTTATTTATTGTTTTTTTTTGTGACCGAATGGTCATAATAAGCTGTTAAAAATGGAGCATTTTTGTGGAGAATTTGAAGCGGGTGACGCCATTGTTGAAAATCATTGAAGATGGGTATGTTCTGTAAATGTAAACTTGTTGCGGTTTGAGTACTTTCCTAATTTATCAGATGTTTTGGATAGTTTAAAGTTTGATTTGATGTGTTTAAAAAAAATAATGGAGTTTATTTTTGGAAAAAACCTTTTCTGAGCGATTGAAATTGGTGTTGTTTACAAAATGTCCAAAATGAGGCTTATTTAGGTGACGATGATCTTTTTACACGTGAAATTTGTTTGCACACATTCTCATTGATCGTAACGATATATTCAAAATGTTGATTGCTTTCAAAAGTATAGAAGTTGACTTGATGTGCAAACTTACACATTCAGCGTGAGACTGCATAGTTATTTTAATATCAATGTTTTAAAATAGCATAAAATAGCATATTGACAAATTTTTCAAAATGGCGGTATATTTAGGTGACGATGATACCTTTTGTTTGCACATATTCACGAAGAACGTCTGCGATCTTTTTAAATAAAACAACTGCTTTGAAAAGGAAATAAGTCAAAATTTCGAGTTATCATAACCATTTAGTATGAATTTACATAAATACTGGAGTATCAGCGGTTAAATACTTGCATTTTTTATGTATTTTTACTTTCACTTTCCATATAAAATGTACTATAAGCAATTTTGTCAGTCCCACATTTAACAGTTTTCTTCCATGTTACATGCATGTACATTGTATATAAATACGTATTTGTGAACATTTCATATCTATACACAATCGCAACTCTCTTTCTAAAATCAATTACTTTTTTCCAGATCCTGGTTTTGATGATTTCATGAGGAGTGTTTTCATCGACAAACGCGAAGATGCTTATGAACAGATGGAAGAATTGATGGACAGTGATGGTTGCATGGCAAATGAATTTTTTGTGATCTTGGACAAACCTCACAAGTACTCCGAGAACGATGACTTGGATGATTTTGTTTTGAATGAAAGAGTTAGACAATTAAGTATTCTAAAGCAAGAACATGATTGATAGGAAACATTAAATTCTTTGTACATTGTTGATTCTCTATTACTACATGTATTAGTGTATACTCGTGTATTTGATTTTAATGAGACATAAAAGATTCATGAAAAGATAATAAATTATCTTAAACCTACTACGTCTATATTTTCATTTTATATTATCATGGGTATAATCCCCAAGCAACAAATCAAGATCTAAGTCCTCATCCCAGTTAAAAAAGTCGCTCTTACTATATGCCATTCTAAACTTGCAATGTCCGTAGACAGAAATGAAAGAAAAAACTAGAGAAACTTGTTATAGCTCCTTTGATATCCACAGTTTGGAAACGTGGCATTAATTAATTAAATAATTGTTCTGTTTACCCTTTAGATCTCTTAAAACTAGTGTTATTACACAAATACCGACCAAACAGATAACTATATATTATTAACGGGTTTGTTTATAGCGCAATTAATGTTTAAGAGGTCAGAAAACAACATTTGTTTTATTCACAAGACCCTAGATCATAAATAGGAAAGAAATTAATAAATAAAAAAAAACAAATTAAATAAAATACAACGGAAAAGTTTTCACACGTATTTCGGAGAAGCTTGGACGGGAGGGGGTAACCGGCAAAGAAGAAAAGAAATTATAAAGAGATTTACATGTGCCTTTCAATATATTAAAAATAATATATTAAAAAGTATTCATTTTATTAACCCTTTAACTTTGAAAATATAATGGAAAAGAAGAGGAAAAGTGTTATAAAAACAAAGCATTTTGGTCGCACATATATTTTTTTTTCAGCATAAAAATACAGTTTTCATCGCGTCAGTTTGCGTCTAACTCGTTTTTTCATAGTGAATTTTATATATTATGATTTTTATATTTATATTGCTAGAATCAGAATTTTATTGCCGAAAATTATGTGAAAATCATATCAAAATCGGAGAAAAAATGTCTTTACAGTAACGACATTAGTATCAGTAGGGTACAATATTTCACGCATAAACACGCTTCCGCTCGATAAAGCCGTCGCATTCATAAATACAGGTCAACCGGCTCGGAAAAAATCGATAGCACGACATCATATTATAGCTAATTCACCATTATAAGTGGAGTTTCATAACCCTGTAATATACGGACCCTGCTCTGATCAAACATTAAGGTGTATACTTAATTAGGCAATTATCACATAATGCTGCTTCTTTTCTCCTTTTCTAATTAATCAATTATCTCAAAGTGCTATTGTGTGCACCTGTGTAAAATGATAAGATTAAGAAGTTTGAGTAGAATGAGAAGATTGAGTCACGCTAGTAAGCTTTACATATGGTTAAATGAGACTGAAAGGGCACAACTTTCTTAGTTAATCTGAAAAGTAAAAATGCCTGCTAATTCAGGTCCATGTATAGAATGTCCAAGACCGGTCTATAAGCACCATCTTGCAGTCTCTTGTGATCTTTGTGACCAGTGGCAGTACATAAAATGTGTGAATATAGGTGAGTCAACATTACCCTTTTTTAATTGTACTGGGTACTATATTCTTCTGAAATGGACTTTATACTTTTCTGAAAATTAAAAACACTTTTTGCTTACTGAACTCATTTTCATTTGAGTATTAATTCAATGATTCAAGCAAGTACTACATAGTAATTGTGTTTTAAAAAATTGCACAATTTATGTGAATTGACTTTGATTTAAAGCAAATTTTATAAAAGTCCGTCCAAAAGAGCAAATATGTTAGCTTGAATTTCATAGATGAGACCTCATATGTGAATTGACAGCAAGTCATTCAGCCTCTTTAGATGATGGTGGACCCAATAAGCGCAATTACAAACAAAGCTTAATATTAATCAGGCAACATTTTGTTGTATCATACCATTAAGTCTGATCCTATCATGATCAAATATAATAGGGTTATTAGTATAGTAACGTGATCCAGCATGCCGGATTTGCTCGAGTCGTGTGTTGGATCATACGAGTGCGTAGCACGAGTTTGATCCGACCTCGACGAGAGCCAATCCGGCTTATGGATCACATTACTATACTAATAACCCTTTTATTATATACCATTTGATAATTGTCTGCGCAATAAACTACATTAAAATGACATGCTAAGCGTAAAATTGAAGAAAAACCCTTTTTAGCGCGAAATATACGTAGTGTGCGACGTAAATTTATTGACGTCATCGTATAAACAAATAGTGACGACCCAGTCAAAAGCGACGTTATTAACGTCATGTGCATTTTAGGGCCAATTGAATACACTCTTACAAATTTGCCGCGCTATTTGTATTGCACGTACATACAATACGGATTTTTTTTTCTGTCAGGCCGTATTTGATGGTTGAATAGAGGCTGTATTTTTGGTAGAATATTTATAGGTATATAATAAATTTATTTATGCTGTGTTCTTACTGTATCAAAAATAATTAATAAAATAATTCATTTTTTTTTACGTTGTTTTGTTTAAATAGAATGCATAGAAATGTACTAGCAAGCTGCACCAAATGATGAAGGAATTTAGGATGGACCTGATGTAGCATCTCATAAAGAATTTCATCAGAAATTATTTTGAAATTTGATAATAATTAATCATACATAAAAATACATAATCATGTATAATATCTAAAGTGGGTAATCTGATTTAGTAATAAATTTTATTTTTGAGTAATTTCATTTTCAAAAGTATGAAAAATATTTTCTTTGCTTCTTTAAATTTAAAAATAAATATTATGAGCAGGAAATGATTCACTTCTTTTACTTTAAATCAATGAATACAATTTTAGTTTTAAGTCTTTAAAAAAATCAGTTTTATTGAGCACCGTTTGACAAATGTTTCTTAACATATGATTCAATTTTTGGAAAACTCTCCTCAAACAATGATGTTTTACATGTTGGTTTCTGAACAAATTTTGACTTAATTTAATTAAAAGATCATCTGTTAATTCTTAAGATTATAAACTGTTTTACAGTTATTAAAAATAACCAAAACGCATGGAATTAATACAATATCAAACTCAATAATTCAATGAGTCAGTAGGTCTAAAAACATTTTTATTTAAAGACAGTTTTAAAAATGAAAGATCTAAGACTTCTGTTATTTGTAAAACATTAATCAGTCTTTAGATTAAAGATCTGTAAAAAAACAACTTGAAAAACACAGAATGTATTTAATTTGAAATCAGAAATTTTTAAAAATCTTTTCAATGAAAAGTTCTTCTTTAAAAGTTTAAATTCTGCTTTAATTTTAGGTGGTAATCAACACCTTAATATGCTAAGCTTAAACCTTATGTTAGGTGAGAAATGCCTTGGGGGAGAAATGACTAGGGGAGAAACATCTTGGGGGAGAAATGACTAGGGGAGAAATGACTAGGGTGTGAAATATCTGGATACCCGTGTTATTCATTCAATCAACACATATGCCGCGTGTATAACAATATGCCGTGTTATTCATTTAATCAACACAAAGAGTACATATGTGTATCCAAGTCGTGTGTCAATAATGTTTTTTTTTAATCGCCATCTTTAGAATTGTTTCAAACCTCAAGATTTTCCCAAACCTGTCCCTCACTGTCCTCAATGACCCTAAACTGTGACGATTGTTTGATTTCTTCTTTCACTGTAACAAACTCACTTTCTGGTGTTATATTACAGCGCTCTATATCTACTGTAACTGTTTGTGTAAGTTGTTGTAGCACGGTTACTATTCCACGTACTACTGAAGCTGGCATTGTCACACAGAACAAATTAATCAATTTAATGTTTACCATCTCAGTAGACAAAAGATTTCTATTACCGAGATTGATGCCCCACAACACCACGTCTTCCACGTGCACTAACAAAGGTAATGTTAGCTGTATTGTTTCATGGGCGGCAGAAGATTTTAGATCCCAGCACCAAAATCTATTTACTTTACTGTCTGCTGGAACACAATTTATAAAGCGCAACACAAGATCTGGGTTAGATAAATTCCGTAGATCACACTCCTCTAGCGACGACATATTAATGTTCAATTCTGACACAGGTATATCGCCCAGTGTTATCTTCCTTAGCTTGGAATGTTTTGACAAATTAAGACAGCATCCAGTACAGGAACGCTTCCCGTGATCAGTACAGTCTAAGTCACACAGGCGTATATCTCGCATGCACTGTCTTTGTGATATATAATCATACAACAATGTCAACTGTTCGTGGCTCATTTTAAACCTGCTGATATCTATGGCTTCTAAGTTCTGTAAACTTGTCACTTTCTCATACAGTAAAACAGACCAAGAACTACTACACAATAAAGATAAACTTTTAACTGAACTTTTCAACAGAGGTAAAATATCGCGGTCATTATATTCTCCCGTGTAGCGTATTTTCTCGATGTTTTCCAGGTCACTGAGTGCGAAATATTCAATAACTTTCTGTGCACTGCTGTATGGTGTACGTGACATGCCACCAATGTGAATATAAAGTGATCTAATATTCTGTTTATTTCTCGATGTCAGTTGTTTGAGATTTTCGCGGTATTGTTCTTGTCCACAGCTGGCATCAATAAACACGTCCTGTAAAGAAATATTGACTTCATTTTCATGCGGTAGTTCCTTGCAACATGAAACACACATGTCCTGGAATTGTTTAAGGGGCTCGCTTCTGTATTGTAGACTGCTTCTATATTCACGTGTTATTTCATCCTCATTTATAATTTGCATCAGCTCGCGTGAAATCGAAGATGACACATTCACATTGAAACCACTCAGAAATATGAGAATTTTCGACATTTCTAGAATGTCTTTGACACATGTACATTTTGATAGCACTGTTTCTGGCACTGAGGTTTGATCAGGTATGGAGCGAATGTATAATGCCGCGAAATATTCCTGCACTGTTTTATGAGCAAATGACATTTTTGATTGCTGTGGGAACAGTGCTCCTGGAACTTTACTTTGTGTTATAATTCCCGTTTTAAGGCAGAAAGTTAAACACTCTTTGTTAAGGTAGTGTCCAGCTACAGAACTGTCAAATACAAGCGTGTTTTCTATTCTTGTTTCCCTGAATAATGTTTGATATGCTAATTGTCCCAATTTTTTCAAAAGAGAGTAGAATTCTTTGCAATGTATTTGTTGGCTCAAACATTGCGGGATATTATCCTGGTGAATATCAACTTTCGGTGTCAACTCCTGATAGTTTTGCACGGTTCTTGAAAGCAAAAGTTCTGTAATCTGACTGTACAAATCACACTGAGATTGTCCTAATTCTATTTTGTTGCACCACAAAAAAAGCAGGTACATTAAAAGAAGGGGAATAGTTTCGAGATCTGATATTTGTTTTTCCTCCAACGTTCTTGTAAACTCTTCTACACCCTGTTGTACCTCATAATCATTTTTATCAGAGCACAAATGAGAAATCACAGATTTTTTAAGTGCGTTGGCCGACTCCTGGTTTAGTCCCATAATTTCAAGTTTCTGGTCGATTTGACTTGAATGCAGACCACTCACGCTCAGTTTCCATGGTCTAGTAGTTGTCAGGACAGCAGTTTGTTCCCAAGATTTCCGGTGTGGAATGGAACTCATTTTTTGCTTGCAGGAATCAGATAGGTGGCACCATTCGTCAAGACCATCTAATATTACTAGAGATCTTTCCTTAAACAGGATATCTTCCAGTTTGTCACGTGTATACCGAGGCGGAAGTTGTGACACAACTTGTGTCCAGATAAGGTCAACAATGTCACATTCACTTGAACTATCACGCAGTAACAGCAAGAAAACGAAACGAAATTCATGCATGGCTTGGATTTCATCTTGCGAGAAAAATTGTCCTTCCTCTGTGTTCGGATTTTTGGCGTGACACCAAGTTAAAGCAAGTCGCTTGCTAAACGCAGTCTTTCCGAGTCCAGCATCTGCTGTCAAATATATGTTACGGCAAATATTGTTTTCGTTATAGAACACATTTCCAAATGGTGTGACCGGTGTTTTTTCCTCTTTCACCCCATCGCCTGTCCGCTTTACGTTTAGAGACAAAATTCCAGGCATCACATAGAATTTCAGAAGGGGTGAGTCTTCTTCTATTAAAGGTGACAGTGGAATTGTACGGTGCTGGCGTCTGTAGAAAGATATCAAGTCGTCTTGAAGATCTGAAATATAAAATTGTTTTGATCAGTCTGTAACATTATATATACATTACAAGTCATGTACCACAAAAGTGAAAAGTAAATACACGCAAAAATAGCACGGCGTTAAACAAAAGCAGTTCATTATTTTAGAAAAGTGTCTTACCAATGAATAATATATATAAACAGATTTTATCCGTTTCTTATCGTCGGAGAACTTTACACAACTAGCAGCAGACGAAGATTGGCTGACAGCTGTCAACATGTTTATTATTCTATAATTAGCTCATTAGAACCACAGAGACACGAAATCAGACATATTTAGTATTTTAGAAATATAACAAAGTCTTGTGTAACTTAATTGCAACTTTATTTTCAAGTCCCTGTGAAAATATGATTTTGAGTGAAACTAACATGACTAATATGAAAAGTTGTAAATATCATATACTGGCATACAGTTAACGACTAGTATTTTGAGACTTGAATACCGTTTAGAGTAATAGATCAATCGGAATAATAGTACAACTTGAGATTTTACGTAGGTGTTATTTTTACTCCTAAGATACATCATGCAAAATAAAAAAAGAAAAGTATGGTGGCCTATTCCTGCCATGAGATACATGCAAGTAGAAAGCAATCACGATTGTTTTTTTAAGACACATAGATCTCGGAGAATCGCACCAAACTTATTAAACTTAAGTATTTTCCCTAACAAAATGTAAATTTGTTCTCAAATCAAAACACAATACTGTTGTTTTCAAAAAACACAAGAGTGCATTCTGTTGTAGAGGAATGAATTTCATTGAAATACACATAAAAATATTGATAACTTTGCTAATGAAGTGAAAACGTTTTCCATTTTATACACCTTTCTGTCTAACATCTGCCGATACATCAAGTAGAAAAGTTCATTCTAAAGTAACCGCTTAAACATGGGTGCCGTAAGTACGTTTAAATATGCGCTATTTAAAGCAGATGTTGTGTCTACAAAGGTAAACAAAGTTCAATAGATTTGAAGAAAAAACAAGTGAATTACTTTGAAGAAAACAAAGATACAGCATTTTTGGTTTAAAAAACTGGATCATTACAGGTGCTACCAAACTTGTCTCTTATATAAAGAAACTGGATTACAGCCCCTCAAAATCAGACGACAAAAGCACAAACTTATTATTTTTACAAAAAAATAAAATCAACTGACCCCGGAGTATCTTTCCTCATAAAAGTTAGTGCCTGAAACTGTCTGGCAAACACCGGTTTACAATCTCAGAAATGCCAGTTATTCGAGAAACGTTCATTGCAACCCTTAACTCTTTGCTAACTTTTTTTACCATCTACAGCTGCCTGGAATCAACTACCACTAGACCATAGAAACTCACCAACCATATACATGTTGTATAGGTATCTTCAAAAAACGACTTTATTATGATGTTCATATGCCATTACGTTAGAGAACGCATCTATACCAAATCCTGCACGACCGGCAAAGAAACCACTGCAGCTCGTTAAATGAACACCTCTTCTCCAAACGTATCTCTTCAACAATGTTAAGATAATTACTGCTGTTACATTACATACATTACTGTATGGCAGCCCCCATATTACCGGAACACAACATAAATCAGACGTTCTACATATACTTAAATATACGTGTATACACACACAAAAAAACGATTTGATAGACGACACTAATGTTATTTACAAAAAGAAGAATGACTGGTTGTGCCTTAAACCCAAACTTCCTAACTCGAGTATGAAACCGAAGGCTCCGGATTCTGACATGGTTACACGAAGGTTCCTGATTTTGAAAAATCTCCTCTGCTGGTTTGCTGAATATTTTTTATTGATTTTAGCTTTAAGGAAGTTGATAGTACTTTTTCAGATGTACATTCTCTGCTGTCCTTAAGGTGAAGTGCGCCTCAAATTTATTTCTCGAATTTTCTCATGAAATCCACACTGTGCATAATTCAGGATATTTCTGATTGAACCCCTTCCATTTTTGTCTGATAGCTCTAAGGTTTCTAAGCTATAATGCTTCAAACATGGCCACTGACGTCACTTTTGCACAGCACGCTATTTCATGTCATTTCTCTGTTTTTCCTTCATCGCGCTTTAGATTTAAAAATGAAATAACAATATGAAATATGATCATTGCATTTAAAACGTCCTACATAATGGTGTAAAATGGAAACGTTTTGACGCTTTCGACGTTAGTCGCATTTTTGTGACGTCAGAACGGGAAAATTCTATAAGAGTTTTTGCTATAAATTTTGCCAAAAAAGTTTTTTTATTCAAATCTGCTCGATGAAAAAACGTATAATTTTGATATGGTATGTAGAAATCATTTTACGCGTTTTTGAAACAATAAAAAAGATAAGTCACCGACTTCGATTTCACCAAGTTTTACTCCTACCCCACTGAACATAATATTCACTTAACTTAGTTCATATTCAATAATATCAATTTCTTCAACTGACGTCATTTGACGTCTTCATATCTTGCTACGTAAACAGTAACCGGAAATATCTAATGTACATTTTTGAAAACATCGAAATGGAGAGACATAAAGGACAATTTGCTAGTAAAGTTTTTAAAAAGTCAAAGTTTTTAAAAAATTTAAATGTATGTACAGTGGCACAGAGGTGACATGTGTATGTTTTTATTTATCCCGTGCGCACGACATACTAAGTCGTGCGCAAGAGTAACTAAGTCGTGCGCACGAGATACTATGTCGTGCGCACGAGATATTAAGTTGTGCGCACGAGTTACTATGTCGTGCGCAAGAGTAACTAAGTCGTGCGCACGAGATACTATGTCGTGCGCACGAGATTATTAAGTCATGCGCACGAGTTACTATGTCGTGCGCACGAGTAACTATGTCGTGCGCACGAGTTACTAAGTCGTGCGCACGAGATACTATGTCATGCGCACGAGATAATTAAGTCAATGTAGGGAACTGATTTGACTGACTTTGTAACTCGTGCGCACGACATAGTAACTTATGCGCACGACTTAATTATCTCGTGCGCACGACATAGTATCTCGTGTGTACGACTTACTTACTCGTGCGCACGACTTAGTAGCTCGTGCGCACGACTTAGTAGCTCGTGCGCACGACAAAGTAACTCGTAACATCATCTATAGAAGCACAAATGTAAAGATTCCTGGGTTCGAGAGAGAACAGTTCGTAAGGCTAATGTTAGGTGAGACAAGTCTTAGTGAGGGGCAGAGTGCTGGATCGCTAAAAAAGGAAAAATATAGGGCGCTGGCGCGATGCAGATTTCTAGAGTAGATTGGTGACTTTTCAGCTCGACTATTTGGAACACAAAGACGACTATTAGGGTCAGTTTTTTGTCGGCGTCGGCGTTTCACTTTTGGTAATAGTTTTGCATGAAAGGTACTGACATTAACTTCTAACTGAATTAAAGGATTTACGGACATTACACAATCAAGTTGAATCAAGTTTTACTAAATTTAATGCAAATTATAGTTCTTGTAGGACTCCGTTGAAGTTTAACTAAAAAGTGTTGCATGGAAGTTACTATCATGCACATATCACAGTAACCACTGATTGGATTACCTAATTTAATTTTTCCGGCTATCAGACAATCAAGTTACATGTAGTTAACTCTCACTTAATTAAAATAATAACCATTCTTTGATTTAGTTCACTTTCTAAAGTTTCAAAAATGTCAAGACATCTAGCGGCCACTGTTCTCTATATGCAAAGAATGTTTAATTTGTATAGTTCACATACACCTGATTTACATGTACTCAGGTGCATATACATGTACAGTATACCGGTGCAGTTATTCGTGTTTTCATAGTAGATAAATAATCGTTCAAGCCTACCCTATAGGTGGTTTGAAAATACAATATTACGAGCGCGTTTCCAATCCTGGATTAGAGAAAAGAAATCGGTCATTGAAAAGCTGCTGGCTTGGACACTGTCCAAGGCTCAAGACCAAGCCGAGATTGTAGAAAAGAAATCCGTCAGTTGGCTTGAAACCTAGATTAAGCCTCAAGCCAGAGAATATTGGCCATCAGTATATCAATAGATTTGTCACTATTTCATAACCAAAGTCGTACTGGTACAGTGGTATAGGTGCTGACTGCATGCGCTTGTATATCGCGGTTCAATCTCCGGACTGAGCAATATTCAATTTTTCAAATTTTGTTTTTAAATTTTATGTTTTCTTGAAACAATCGTAACTCTTACAAGATATGTATTATATCTTTGTTAAAGATATTTTATAACATTTTATTTTATTTCACGTGTTTATAGTCTCTTTAGGGACAACACATGACGTCGATACAAAACACGGCAAAATATACGTCATTTCAGTGACATTTTCTGGTTTATTTTAACTTGTTGGTGGTTCTTCGTTAATAGGATAAATTCAAGCTAGAAATGCAAGTATTCGCGTTACATTCTTTGATCTGAAGATCTATCGTTGTAAAGTTAGGTTAAAATGTGATGTATCACTAACTTTGCCTATAAAAAGAGGAGGTGGAAATTTCAGTGGTTGTATTTTGCCAACGGTACCATGGTACAGAAAAATTACACCGACATTTCTTTTGCTGGTAAAATATGACTAAATGAAAAGGAATTGACTGCAGCAAGCAAAAGGTGATGACTACCTATCTCTTTTCGTTCCACTTCTCTTTCTGTCCACTTCTTTTCTACAGTCAGTCTTAAGAACGAGAAAATTACCAAAGTCAATAATTGTGATTGTAATAGCCAATATTAGGTGTTGTAAATCAGGCGTAAAGTACTTGAAAGTTCACCATTGACAAAATTCTAGATTTTTTCCAACCAGAGGGGAAACCACTACAGCGCCCAACCCGGACCAGCCCCAAGGCATGCCATGTCGACCTACGTTTACATTTGATAAAATCATTGCGTTTTCTATATTTTCCCCCAACACTTTTGACAACAGCTGTATATGTATTGTTTTCTTACGGTTGTGTGTATTGTGTAAAATTTATAATACATAGTATACATTTCATCTTCTCTAGAGTACATGTAAGCTAACACAGAATTATGTCCTTTATTGGAAATAAAAGAGATATAAATTAATTGAACTTAATCAGATAAAAAATATATAGTCGTACTAGGCTCGAACCAGTAACTTAATGTAAACCATACAATGTTATACGCTCAAATATCTCGGTTTTAACCACGTGGCCAGTGTTGCACGATTCTCTCGCACCAAAACTACTGGTATACATTAAGATTGGTTGACCCGACTTACCTGGGCACTGGAGCAGTCTATTTTAAAAGTACAAAAACACGTATGACCTAGATATCGATCTGTATATACTTTGCACTGTGACACACAATTTTATGAATGACATTCCGTAGTAAAAATACGCACGCTTTTCACGCTTTTCACTTTATAGGGCTGTATTCTCATGAAACATCAATTCCACTGACCCCGCTAATAATGTTTTCATTGTTTCAAGTATTTGTATTTATATGACAGGTTACTCAACAATGTGTATTTGGATATGTTGTTTCATTTTTATGTCTGTTGTTGCAAATGTAACCATGGCAAAATAAAAAATAAAGAAGTATTGTATTGACAATATTAGTACATGTATGTAAAATTCAGTGCATCAAGATAAAGCGAATAGTTTCCATTATAACTATAAGAAATTAAAGAAATGTTCTGTTCTGTTCTGTTCTGTTCTGTTCTGTATAACTGCAGTAACATGTCATCCTGCATAATGCATAATGACGTGGTGATCATTGTGATACTTTTTTCTTAAGAATGCGTTTAAAATATCTTCTTGTTTATTTTTCGCCAAAAGGCAAAAAAAAATATATATCAAATTTCAAAAAGTATCAATATTTGAGTAGATCGATCACGGACTTTGCAGCACTGTTATCTATTCAACACAGAGGTGTCGTTTTTTACTGTCAAATCCAGTGCCTCTTAAAATATCTTTAGTTATTAACAAGTGAATTAACTGACATTTTCTGTCAAATTAAGTTCCCGTGTCTACATGTAATACCAGTCCGACAGTGAACACGGAAATTGTGGTTTTACTTTCAAAGTATATGATTTTTCCCATCTTTCTATTTTCGGTTTGGGCTTGGGGTGTTGATTGCAAATCAATATACTTTGGATATTACAAATTTAATTAAAAGACAGACATGACAGACGGTGGATATACAATTTGTACATTTCATTTACATGTACATTTCTATATGTATTTAAAATGAAATTATGAAATTGTGCATGCACTAACAGAAATTTTTACATTGGAAATATGAAACATGAATACAGCTACCCGTATAAACGTAGCGAAATGTTAGACGCGACTTGAAACGGGAAACACGGTTGAACCAGACTTTTTGTTTACATTTTGGTGTAGAAATATACAATGAATGATAAAGAAAACATATTTTTAAAAATATCATTGCAATTATAAAACGACGGGAAAACGACAGTCAATGTGTGCTGAAAAACTGAATGATTTTAAGGTATTGGGGGTCTAATGGACACTATTCCAAAACACATTAAACTGAACATTTATATGATCTACATCTGTTAACCGACTAGTGTGCAAAATTTAAAGACATTTCACCGTTTAAAAAAAACGTTTTGTTCCCACCCCCTAAGACCAAAAACAAATATTCAAGTTTTAAAAATGAGCACGGTCAATTT
Source organism: Saxidomus purpurata (assembly GCA_022818135.1). Lineage (NCBI taxonomy): Eukaryota > Metazoa > Mollusca > Bivalvia > Venerida > Veneridae > Saxidomus > Saxidomus purpurata. The sequence goes on from JAFMSR010000069.1 coordinate 117,135, forward strand.
TTGTATTTTCAAGTACCTGTACAGCTTGATAAAATCAAGGAAAATTTAGATACAGTTTTCAAATCTTGTAAAATTGCTTAATTTTTCATGTTATTCAGTTTGATAACTAAAAAAGAAAAAATAACGAAAAAAAGTTTTGGCTCCTTCGGGGATTGAACTCAGGACCTCTTGATCTCAAAGCAGACGCTCTAACCACTGCACCACAGTACAAAATAGGTACTGCTATAAAATCCAAAGTATTCCAAATGATCCTTAAACAGGAAGTACTCATTACACATCCACTACCTTAATAGTACCTATAACATTGCTATTTCTCAATATGTCTTAGTCAAATTATTTAGCGTATGACTTCAAAACTGTGATGGTTCTAAACTCTTTAGGTCAAGGTCACATATGACAAAGTTATGCCCCTTTTTGTACTTTCAAATGGATGATAACACCTCTTTCGCCTATGCACCCATTGAAACAGGTTATATAGTGTGTTCATTTAATAGGGGATACATTTCACCTATTCAAATAGGTGATATTCAAATAGATGATATCACAAAAGTGCATAAGAAAGTAAAACAATGCCCCGTATTTTCCAGTGTCTACATATTATAAACGATCCTGAAGAATAGCTCATTGTTTTGCTTGACAAATGTGCAACTAACGTTGTTTGCCCTGTGCTTAATTATTCATTCAACATTTATTCGTTCGTTCGTTCGTTCGGGTTCGTTCGTTCGTTCGTTCAGGTTCGTTCGTTCGTTCGTTGTAAGATTCGTATAGTTGAAATTGGTAAAGATGCGTTAAATGTTTTTTTCACTGTCCAATTGGAGTAAGGACTCGTTTCAACCAATATTGAATACTGTTTTAAATCTTATCAGTTTTCTCCAAGAAATTTAATTCAATGCTGATTTTATCATTGTCGAACGTGGGTGTCGTCAAGGAGATAAGCCCGTATATCTTTATCTTATGTGCAGAGATTCTTGCAGACAAAATTCACTAGCGGTTCCAGGGGGGGCGCACCCGGCGCGTGCCCCCCCTAAAATTCCCCAATCTTATATAAATATCTGAGCATAAATTTATATTTTCTGTTTCCGAAATCGGTATCTTAAAAGTATCAAAAACATGTTTGAAATGCAGGAAAATGCACGAAATGGCACCCTCGAAAAAAACAATTTTCGGGGGAGCATGCCCCCGAACCCCCCTAGAAAGTGCCTCCCCATTTTTTAACCTTTGGCTACGGCCCTTGCATTGTTCATTGCCATTCAATTATACATGTTAATTATACACTCGCTCCCTCCATCTCTGTTTAGTGTTCGATTACTTGAAAACAAACAATAAAAAACAGTCATAATTGCCGTTTTATAAGGCTTGAGCAGAACCAACAATTGGCAAAAAAGTTACGCCCCCCCTAACACCAAATCCTGGATCCGCCCCTGAAATTAAAATTAATATATGTAAAAGGATTATTGTAAACGATTTGAATACAAAATTAGTCAGTTCGCCAATGATACTTCTTTACTTTTACACGGAACTGATGTCACTAATTGTACTTTAAATGTTTTAAACGAATTTGCAATGTACTCCGGCTTAAAGGTTAATTTTGACAAAACACATGTTATTTCCCTGAAGTACTCAACACGATCTTTAAAAACGAAATGGAAAATAAACTGGGATATTACGTCATTTAAGCTTCTTTTGTTTGGACCCTTCATATTGATCTAGAAAAAACAGGTACCATTCAATTGAATCGATGCTTGTATGTCTGCATAAAATAATGAAATCCATATCTTAAACATTGCACGAAAGTTTTGTCAATGAAATTTAAAGATGAAGTGTCAAAAGCCTTTTCAAAATCTATCATCATCAAAAAACCTGGCATATTATTTTTTCTGTGAAATGAATAATATCGTATCTATAAATCTACATTTAAATGGTCTTAGTTAAAGTGACATTATGCACATTTTTTTAAAGTAAAATTCCAGCTGAAATAGGTGTGTGTGAAAAGGGTAGAGGAAATAATAACTTTTGACCCAATACAACAAACTTTTCCTGCTACCAGTACGAAATAATAACTTTCCAAATATTACTTTTCCTATTTTGACTGGGAGAGTCAATTTAAGAAATAAACAAATGCATGTCGGAGTTGCTTCCCTTCCACTGCCGAGCAACACTTATAACACAAGGGAGATCACTGCCAAGGAAGGAATTATTATTTTATTAGTCCATTTCTTTAATTTCTAAAGCACTAACTTCAAATATTAATGCGGCATTATCATTAGTTTAACACATTTAAATGCACAGCTACCGAAAATTGCTTGTATAAAAATGTCACCAAATATACACTATGTGCAGTAAGATGAGCATAATGTCACTTTAATTAAAATATCAAGTACAGTTTTTAATCTCTGTGCTATATCGTATTAGGGCTTTATTGTTGGTACCGGTTTCCCATATGACCAACGCCCCAAGAAATTTAGGTTTCGGAGGATAGTGCAAGCTACAGAAAGCGTCCCGATTTCAGAGACACCCCTGGTTCTTATACATGCCAGGTGTATAGCACCCATAAGACCTCGGTTTTAGACCCCGAAGCTAACTTATATACAGTGTTCAGCAGAGTTATGGGACGCCAGATTTTCATATATTGTCTTGGTTTATTACCTCTTTGTATATATGTGATTGTTTTGTGTTTTTCACAAATGCAAAATTGATTGCCCTAACTACAAAATATCCGATCCGTTTCCAAAACATTTTTAAAAATTTGAAGTAAATCCATCCCGAACTTTTATCATTTTGTACACACACCTATTTCAGCTGGATTTTTACTTGAAAAAAATGCGCATAAGTAACTTCAGAATAAGACAAAAGCCCCGAAAATATAATAATAAATAGATAAAAGCATGTTATCTCGCTATATCCCCATGATGCCATGCACATATAAGTATACATACACATTTGTATTTGATGTAAATATGTTTTGTCA
>JAFMSR010000070.1:0-119817 GCA_022818135.1 Saxidomus purpurata
GAATATAAAATGTATTTATTGTGAAATCATTTCACACACTTTACTTGTTATGAGCTTTGTAAAGCACAATTGCATTAATGGCAATTACATCAGTTAGTATCAGTCAGTAGCAAAATCTATATACAAAATTTATTTTCAAAATAACAAATTCAAAACCAAGCGTTTATAAACATGTTTGTGAAGTCTTTTGTTCGGTTTATCAACGTCATACTACAGTGCTAATATCCTTTTAGTTTCATCAACATCGTGTATAGCTAGGGAATAGCATTCGTGTCTTAAGGACAGGACTACTCATAGTCCTTCAGAAAAGCTTGTTTAAAAGATCTTTAATCAGATCATTCTTGCTTTTTAAAATAATTTGCAGACATTTTTGTTTTTCAGTGACTTGATCTGTTACACTGTTGTCAACAGTACAGGGGTCATGTACAGGAAGTGTAACCATATCAACAACCATACTATTTTGGTTTTCTATTTCAGAATTTGTTAAAAATTCTGTATCCATGTCATATGGATATCAATAAAACAAATGATGTAAGGGTTGCCACTAAGTGACGTTTCATGTCGGGCCACATACATCAATAGAAATAATAGCGAACGGAAACGGTGCAATGTTTGTTTCGCACAGAGGTGCTTTGATCTTTGTTAAATTCCTAGTTTGGCAGTCAACACAAGTTGAAACATAGTTATGCAAATCTTTAAACATATTCGGCCAGTAATATTTTGGCTTAATGGTTGCGAACATACATTGTGAACCTGGGTGTCCGTTTTGATCGTGATACTGTTTAATATCCAAAGCTTTTAGATGACCTGGTACATAGAATCTCAGTAGGGGCTCGTCTTCTGGGTTTGAAATATTATACAAAACAGACATTTTGAAATCAGAACTTTTTAGGATCACCATGCTTAAACTGCATTTTCATTTGTACAAGAGCAGGGTCTTTGTCTTGTTGTGATTTCATGTCTAACACTGCAAATCCTGCGACAGGATCTACTAAAGATTCTTGCATTTCATATTGCTTGTTAGCAACTTGTTTTGGGTCAAGGTCATTTGAGTTTATTACATTTATGCTTTTGTTAGTGTTCGCTACCTTATCCGTAATTTTATAAGTATTGTCATGAATTTCTGGTTCGAAATCTGTATCAAATTCTGTTTGTATACTTTCAGATTATGGTGGTCGTGAGAAGAAATTAGCAATAACATTTGCTTTTCCTGGAAGCTACTCAATCTTATAGTTATAACCACTTATAGACAGTGACCATAACTGAATTTTCTTGTTCTGCATTGGTGAATTTAATAAGGCTCGCAGGGGTTTATGATCTGAAAAAAATTGTGAATTCTGCCCCATGTATATAGTGATCAAGCTTTTATAAAGCATAATGAATACTGAAAGCTTCTTTTTCAATTGTGCTTTATTTATCACTTAGCTTATGTGACAGAAAATAAATAGGTCTTTTTTTGTTGACATCACTTTGTGGTGAATCGTACGCTTGAACCAAGCATGCAGCAACGTGGGTTGAACTTGCATCACAATACAACATATAAGGTTTGTTTGGGTTGGGATAAGACAGAAATGGGATAGCAGTTAATTGACTTTTAATAGTATCAAAACTTTTTTGACACTCATTCGACCAAATGAATTGTGACCTTTTTCTTGTCAAATTAAGGAGAGGTTCAGCTATTTCTGAAAAGGACGGTATAAAACGCCTATAAAAACTGGAAGCTCCTAAAATTTTGCGAACATCTTTTTAGGAACTGGGAGTGAACTAATTGCTTTTACTTTATCATGATTTGGTCTAACGCCGTCTTCATCTATGACGAAACCTAAGTATTCTGTTTTTGGCTACAGAAATTGACATTTTTTCAACTTAAGTTAAAGTATCATCTCTTAACCTTTGGAAAATTATACTTCAATGGCGCCTATGAGCCTATAAGCTCTTGCTAAACACGAGTATATCATCTAGGTATGTAACCGCAAAATCTAATCCTTCGAGAACTTTTGACATAAGTTAAGACATTAAGTCTTCTCTTTGTCTTTTTCATCAATAGGTATTTGCAAAAAACCTGACCGCAAGTTAAGCGTTGTAAGATTTTTTGCTTCTCCTAAGATTGCCAATAGATCATCGATATGGGGAAGGGGGTAACTTGACGACTTAGTGACCTTGTTTAACTTTCTAAAGTCAACACAAAATCTCTTACTATTGTCATTTTTCTTTTGCATTAAAACCACAGGGCTGGCATAAGGGCTGTGAGATGGTTTTAATTACTTTGGCCTGTATCATTTCATCTATGGCATCATTCATAACTTTTTTGTTATTCAAGGGGACTCTATAGGGTCTCAGTCTTATAGGAGTATGCTCTATTGTAGGAATTTTCTTGTTACTGTATCAGTCTGTGACAATTCTGAATCATTAATTGCAAAGACGTCTTTATGATCTTGAACCAACTTTTCGACATACTGCATGTGCTCTTTAGGCGCTACATTGTCTTGTTTGTTTACAGTAGAGTGTTTAGCATTTGTATTTAATGATTTATTGACTTCAGCAACAGAGGCTATGCATTTTTCATCAATTTGCTCCATTTTAGCAATTGTACAACCCTTTTTCAATCTAATTGTCCTATTCGTAGTCAAAGTCAAGTCAAAGTCAAAAGTTTATTAAATGTAGCAAAGGCCTCCGGCCCAAAATACACAACATATATTTATGATAAATGTTATCAAATCAAATAGTTGTAATCCCACAAAATATACACTCACTGGAGTTGTAATACCTTAAACGTTGTTTAAAAGCTTCTCCAGATACACAGCTGTTTTTTTATAATACCTTTTCATTATATGAACCAAGTATGTCATATATCCAAGTATACTGTCAGTTGTATACCAATTTAAGAGATACTGATTCCGGATCTCACTGAATTTCTCACAATGAAAAAATACGTGATATTCACATTCAACAATATTAGTGTTACTGCTGTTAAAACAAAATTGACATGTACGAGATTCGAAAAGGAGTGTTGTTGTGCCTTCCAGCTTCAACATATAAATTATGGCTGGAACAACGAAATTTTGACATTGCTCGCCTGTATTTAAACGGCAGATTTATTGTGAGGTAACGTTCAGTATTTATATAGTTTTAAAATATTTATACTGGTGACATCTGCCTGATTCATCGATAGACTGTTTCCAGTTTTGAGTACGACAATCTACGAGTCACTGACGAAAAGTACTTTTGAAAAAATCAATATCTCCAACGTCATGTGAAACCCAGACGTAACCATATCCATATAAAAATAACAACTGTTGTACCTGAGAAGCCCAGGTGGTTCTACTTACATCATCCAAGTTTTTTAACATGTAATAACATTGTTTAGGGTATCTCGAGTTTTCCATCCGTATAAGTTTACACCAGTAATTAACACAGTCTGAAAAGTATGTTATACACATTGGTAGTATACCACATTCTCCCAAAACAATGGTATTATTGGTCGAGTTTTTTACTCCAAGAATTTTTTTACAAAAATTAATATGGATGGTTTCTATTTCGGGTGAATATTTATATCCCCAGATCTGAGATCCATAACAGAGCACTGGTTTTACCATAGCGTCAAATAACTGAAACAACTGCTTGATATTAAAATATCCGAATGGCCTTTGGTAATTATACAAAGCAAATATTGACTTTTGTGCCTGTGACGCTAACTTTTCTTTAGCTGCTGTCCATGATAAGGTTGGCGTAAATAAAATACCCATGTACTTGTAAACTGACGTAACCCTAACTAATTGGCCTCGAAAAAACCATCTTTCAGTAAATCTTAAGGGTCCACTGTTTCTAAATACAATTATTTCCGTTTTACTGAGGTTGAGTATGTAGCTTGATTACAATTGAGTTGTTGTTGTAGCTTGATTACAGTTTCTGCGCAGTTTGCAATGTCGTCTGCAAACATCAAACATAAAATGTCTGGTATCGAGTTATCAATGAAGATAACTGAACTGCATTTTTCACGCAGTAAAGAGGATAACTGGTCAATGAATAGAGATAAAAATCACAGGGCTAATTATGTCCCCTTGTCTTGTACCAATGTTACACGGGAAGTAATCCGTTAATTTCCCCGTTGATGTTTTAACACATGATTGTAAAGTTTGATACATTTGAGCAAGGATTCTGAGAAAATTACCGTTTACACCTTTAGATTGCAGATTTTCAAAAAGTCTTTTATGGTTGATCTTGTCAAATGCTTTACTGAAGTCAACATACAGACAGTAAAAACGACCACCAGGTCTAGATAAATATTTCTGAGCCATGGCTTGTAAACAAAACACATTATCAATTGCAGAATAACCACGTCTAAAACCTACTTGGGCTTCATCAATTTTCTGATTGTCTTCAGCCCAAGAATATAACCGCGAGTTCATTATGTTGGAAAACATTTTGTACAATGTGGTAGTTATAGATATACCTCTGTAGTTTTTTGGATCGTTTAGGGCACCTGACTTATAAATTGGACATATTATACTTTGACCCAACGAAGTAGAATTAACTAACATTACAGGAAACCTTCGATGTTTTGCAATTTAAATACGGAATTAGTTACCATCAGACCGGGTTCATTATTAAGATGTCCAGTCTCAACACTCCTTAACTCATAAACTTTAGAGTATTTAAGTTTGTCCTTCTTACTGAGTTGATCAATATATAGCTGTACAGTTTGTGGTTTGATTATAGTATCTTCGTGTAATTTCACTATAGAACCTATGTGAATATTTTCTTCTAAAGAAACATATGCGTTTTTCACTCTAAGTCATCCGAGATCAAAATTTAGTCTGACTCAGTTTTGTGTCAAAATATCACGACCAAGAATGGCTCTTCTGTTTATCTTTGAAACTACATAGAATTTATGCGAAATTTTAGCTCCACCTATTCTAAATGTTAAGTCGATATACCTATCAACAATTAGCGAATTTCCATCTACAGACTGTAAAGAAACGATATGATTTTTATTAACTTTGGTTTTTGCTTCAGTGAATTAAATAAGTGTCGACTTATCAAAGAAACTTCCGCACCTGTGTCTACAAGTGTTCTTACTGTTCGATTCCCTATTCTAATTGTACATGAATTAGGATTTCCGGCTAGCGCTATACAAAACGTTGATACACCATTTTTGTTCCTATTATAAACTTCATTATAACAGGAACCTTTTAGTTTAAAGGCTTAGTAGTACTCATTTTATTTCTTGGTAAAATTTTACATTCTCTCCTTAAATGTCCTATTTTACCACAATACCAACAATCATACTGTTTTCTCGAATATGTATTTATATTTTGTCTATTTTGAATAAACTCTTGCTGATACATATTTTTCTTTTCCTTACTGGTTATTGCATAGACATGTTTTTCACGTGTCCTACACACTGTGTGACCTAGCCTTCGGCAATATTGACAACGTTTCTCAGGTCTTACATGATCAACCACTATAGGTTCATGACTGGTTTCTCTTTGACAGTTGTTAGAATCTTGTTGATTAGTTTTTGAATCTCCAAAACGTAAATTAAACTTAGACCTGAAATTTTGTTCTTGCATAGCCGAAGTTACGACAGCCTGTAAATTATGATTTCCACGCATAACCTTCATTTTAAGATAATTTTCAGATAACCCATACATAAAGTATTCGATTAACCATTTTTCTATGAAAACTTGATTTTGACCATGACTTTGACCTTCGTATGCAGCTTCTGCTTAGTTCAACAACCTCTCAGCATAAATATGAAAATTCTCGCCAGGTTTCTGTTTTTCATTTCTTAGTAAATAAGAAGCATGTTGCGCATCATAAACCTCAGAAAATCTTATAGGCAGTGCATTTTAAGATTATCAAAAGTACATTATTGATTTTCGTTCAAAAATCTAAATATAAATTTGAAAGAAGTCCTTTTGCAGTTTAAAAACAAAACAATTTTTTTGTTCTTCATTTAATGAATTTAAAAGAGAACACTTTTCTATTGATTTCATCCATGTTTTAAATTTATCTTTTGAATTACCATCAAAAGTTTGTACAACTTTCATACGCCTTGATTTCCTATTGCCGTAGAAATATTTGTTAATTGAACATCCAAATTTTTAAAAATCTGCTAAATTTCAGCGTCAGTCATTTTTGAATAAATTCGCAAGCTAAACAAAGAAGATAGTTAACTAACCTTCTCGTGTCGTATAGTAGTAGCTCTCGTTTGAAATGCCATGACAACTGTTCCAGAGTTGATCCTGTCTAATGGTCACCAAAACGCCCAATGTAACGTATTACACCTCTGGGGCTCATATACAACACACATATGTCATAGTTCTTCCACCGTTTTATTTACATATTTAGTTCATTTCGTCAATAAGTTTTAACATAGCCACAAACTTCTAACATTTTAACAATTTCAAACATTGTCTAAGACTATATAACTTTTATGCATATTTTCAATTTCTTTAATTCTCAAATCCTGGCGCGAATTTCCATCTCGTTCCTAACTTTAACTGCCTGTCTGACTAACAGACTGACTAACTGCTCAGTTGTGTATGCGGACCGTTTTTATTTCGAAAACTAAGGCCAGACAGATATATCATTATGTAATTTCTATTTTTTTTTTTATCACGATGCACTTTTGCAATCTAGTAATAAAATGCCCTTGGCCGTATATTTGTAATATTCTTTTGACAGATATACGAGTGTGTCCTTTTCACATACACAATGAATTTTCGGCATGATTTGTATATTGAAAACAACTTATGGTGCATGTCTGTTTTTGATAGCTATCATAGAATACGGACTTTCATTTGACAGTACTTAACGGTCATGCATAAATCAACAAGCATTACATTATACCTGATGATGGCATTGTTCGCGATTTTAAGAACAATTTGAGCTACTTCTATGGTGATCTAAGCTATTCTTTTATTCATATTCAAAGTATTCAATTAGCATACTTATGGTAGCTCAGCAAATAGAAGTTGAAACGAGATTAAGTCATTTGCTTTAAAAGACTAAACCGATAATGGTAAATACACAAAAATTAATATATGATATTATGTAAATACACTGAGGGTAAATTATAAGAAGTGTGGACGAAATGAACTATTTTTGAAGGCATTTAATCAATATTGTTTAATTTTATTTAAAAACAGTACATTTATTAATTTTGGTAACGTGTTATAAGAAATAGAACCTGTGTTTCTGCATAGTCGAGGTATACAACTGAATTAATTTTTATATATAGAATCACCGGTATCGGTTTGTCCGACGGTCGGTCCGTTGGTATTTTCCTTGAAAACTATTAAGAAGGTTGGAATTAACATAATATCGAAAATTCTAGCAATTAAAAACAATGTAAAAAAATGTTACAGAAATAGAGTATAAAAGATAAACAATAGAAATATCTAGGCTGCAGACAATATTTTCATAACTAAACGAACTGATACATCATTCAACTCTTCTTAGATAATGTTACATCGATTTTCATTGATATCTGAAGCAGATTAACTATAAAGGACTTAATTGATGTAGATAGGAGTTCTTCAAATATTGTACAAAGTCGATAGATGAAACTTTCATCGGGTGATTTCGGCACTTAAACTACTAGGCATGCTTTATGATGCTGGATTTAAAAGTTGCAATGACTTAAATTTTTAAGGATAAATTGATTGAAATGAGGAACGGTATCAAATACTGTTACAGACGTAAGTTAATATCTTATCACTCGATGAGGAAATCATACTGTCATATACCAGATACAAGGGAGTATACATGCGACTTGGTTAAATTTTCGCATAAAGCTTTTTTGCACACGGTTTATTAAATATCAGATCTTCATATATACAGTTTGTCTTATATTTAAAACGGTGTTCTCTCATTGATACCTTAATTCAAATTTCAGAGGATGACTTCTTGTTTCTTAAGATACTTTTGTTTCTTAAGATACAGGTTTAAAAACAAGGCAGATTTGATTCAAAGCTTGATACGTTCTTATTTCAGGCGAAATTTTCGGAGAGTTAAATTTTAATATGTACTGTGTAAAACACATGTTTTCTTTTATACACGCATTATGTGCGGGTTATGCAAATACAAATATGTTTACAAACGACGCTAAAGCTAAGTTCATTGTTGTTTTTTTTTTTTTTTGTGTTTGATGAAGCAAAAGATTTCGTTGTTTCTGTATTATTTTAACATTTAACAGTTACAGCATTATATACATAAGCTCTACGTTACATACACAATCACACATTGAGATACATACGGTATAAAACATACATCGTCAAATATTAAGAAAATATATTAATTAATTTCACGATTTGCGAAAGATACTCTATGTGACATGTTTACATATCGTCTAAATAGTTACGGATTTTTGCAGTAAGACATTTTTAGTCCATCCTTTATTATATATCTGAACAAAATTTAAATGCTGTTGGGCTATAATAAAATGTTAAAATTTGTCGATTCGTTGTCATTCAAGTTAGCATAGTGTTGTAATGCTGAAACAGCAATTGGTGTAGAATGATGTTTATAATATCGTTGTGGATATATAACTCATTCAAATCACATATACATGTATTTAACGATATCAATTTCTTTCTATTCCACACTATAAGTGAACACGGGTTCCATAGTTCGTTACACTGGACAACGAACGAACATATATGTTCACATGTTTTTGGGTACATCCCGTATGGTGTAATTAGGAAGAGAGAGCCATTTGTCATCTATGCCTTATCTTATTAAAGTTGACTTTTTGCATTTGGTTTATAAAAAGTCAGCTCCAAAATGTATGCAGAATATATTAATATGTAAATTTAAAAACTGAAAAAGGTAGTTATATATGTATTTGTTACTTGTTTCGATTTATTGGATTTGTTATATTATTTGTAGGTATTTATAAAACGAGTTTTCACTTGTGTTTTACGCGAGTACTACATGAAGACAGAATAGCAAACTCCAACCATATGGATAGCTTTTTTTTAATGTAAATTGCTGAGATTCATATTATTTATTAATAGGTGTTACAGGATACTTTAGTACAAGATATTAACCTGTTTTCATCAAGAAGATCATTAATATATATCATACTGTGATTTGGTCCAATTCAGATATTAGTCTTGATACAGCTTTCTGCAGGATAAGAACTCAATGGCCTCAGAAACATATTTTTAAAAAGAATACATCAAATAAAAATACTTTCCATAAAACAGAACTACCTTTCTTTAAAATGCAACAATTTTCGTAAGTATTTCATGAACAATTTTTCGAAAGTCGGACGCTGGTGAACTGGTATTTTTAAAGAAATGACTTTCAGTTTCCGGCAGACGTTTATCGCATACTCAGTCAGTCGCAGTAGAGTTAGGGGCACACATAGGTTGTCTGGGCGTGTCGGAGGTGAATATTTAGTTCATTTAGAAGGAATATTTCTTAAAGCAGAAAACATACAAAATAAATTAATAGTTAATCAGCATCCAGGATATCAATATGTACCTGACCTACAGTCTTGGCCCCTACGGATACTTTTCTGGAACATAATAGTTTAGCGGTTTTTATCACAGATGTACCATGCATTTGTTTGGTACGACGGGGAGTTAATTTCTTTGCACGCCAAACTTCAGGATATTGCTGAAAATCAAGTGTAAAAATTAATTAAGACACAAATATACATAGGGTATGGGTATGAAAATCCACACAAAAAGTCAAACTTTTCCTAAAATACTGAAATGACCGATAGGAACCTGTCAATTAAGGTTCATTTAGAAACATGAAGCATGTGTCAAATTCGCAAAAAGTGTTTTTTTTGGAAGTTAAAACTTATTTAAAAGCTCATGAATTGGAAATTTTGAAAAATACAATTTTTGATCATTTGACATTGTATGGCCTCTGTTTTTACATATTGTGTTTCCATTTTTATTGTTTTTGTCTTTGGTGCCATCATTCTTCAATTTATTCATGACAAAGTGCCCGGCGTGATTACGACGAACCGCATGAGATACCGAAGTAAACAAAAGTGACCGAAAAACCAGAATAACTCGGAACGTGGGCACCGGAGTATATAGACATTTACCTTATGTTTTAAGTGCTTCTTTTCCAAATCATCCCTGATCTTATATCATAGATTGTTCTTATATTTTATCCGTTTTACTTTATTCTTATCCGTGTATTTAGTATATCTCTATAAATTGGAAAACATATCTAGATATCACTGTTTTTAATATCATCAGGTTTCATGTAGAATAGCTATTTCTTAATTTTGAAAGTTCAACGCTGGTACAGTCTTCCAGATAGCGCTTAGATCATTTATTAATGCCTTGATCCATTTTGTTTATCGATACAATGCATGAGTCATCATCTAGCATTTCAAGTCCCCATCATGTTTAATATTCCAAATTAATGTTGTGCTTTTGACTTTCTCATTTTGTTATCCCATAAAAACTTAAGATTAATGTGTGGTAAAACTATAGATATACACTAGCGTTTTAATCATTCGTTTTTTGCCATAAAAATGATAACTTTCTTTTTTGAACAGTTGTTAATGACTGCTTTAAATTGACTAATTTCTATCTTCCCACTTCCTTAACTTATTGCAGTGAATACTTGTGATTACTGAAAGTGTATTCAAGAGCTTAAATAGGCTGTTTTTAGCTAGCTAATATTGTCATATTTTTATTTGAATTTTTAGGGTAACACATCCAGAGCCCTTCCGTTTTATTTATTTCATTTAAGACAGAGCATTAAACAACTTTTTTGACTTCCTAAGAGCTTCGATGACATCATCCTTAGAGCTCACAAAAGAGTAGTGTTGGCTGATAATTTGATATTTTCAGTGATTTTACTGCATTACTTTAAATGACTTCAAAGCCAGTTATAGCAGAATTATGTCGCATAAGGAGCGCCGTAATTTCCGCTGATATGATAAAGAGAAGAGTCAAATTCGACAGCCTTGGCGAATTCCCTCTTCTTGAGAAAAAACCGCTACGACATGCAAGCATTATTAACTTCTTATAGGTATAACAATAATTATATAATGTTTTAATCCAGTGTACGAAATCATTATTGAGCAAAGGTCCGATAACGTGCTAAAGTAACAAAGGACCATTCTAGAGTATCAAGTGCTTTCCAAAAGTCTGAAAAGAGTATGGTCCTCTCTAGATTAAGCAACTCTGTGAAGTCAATTACATCTTGTATTTGACGTAGATTGTATCCAATAAAAGAATTTGAAATAACGTTGCTGATCCATACTAACAATTTTATGTATCACATTTTGTAACTTACTAGCAAGCACCCTTGCAGCAATTTAATAATCTGTATTCAGTAACATGACAAGTCTCCAGTTTTTCTAGTATTTTATGATCTCTTTTTTACTCAGCAAATATAAAAGTTCTGGGGGGTTGAGAGAATGTTAGCTCTTTCTCATTAACCCCTTAATCTAATGCATTGGTAAGTGTTTGCCCATAAACTGCCTGAATGTTTAATACCATACACAAGTTAACCCATCTTATCCGGGACTTTTGTTTAATTCATCGTTTTCACAGCTTGTTCACATTCTTAAACAGTAACTAATCCCCCACAACATGCACTTGCTTATTTTCTGTTAATTGATGTTCAAGCTGTCTGTTATTTATGTAATGTTTAATTTTATTCTCATCGATTTTGTGGCGACACTGTTGCATAACGCAATTTCTTTAATTCATTAATTTCATTTGCGATAGTTGGCATTGCGTTTGCTATTCACCGTTGTTTGTCACTATTAAACGTTTCTAACTATTTTCCCATTTAAAAGCTGCTCGCCTTTGAAGCTGTATCGTTGAAAATATATTTTTCAAAAAATTGACATTTTATTCATTGATATAAAACTAAAGGCAGAATGAAAAAATAAACAAAATCTAGGTAGGGGAATTTCGTTTGTAGAGAAATCGATTGAAAAGGTCGGTTATTGACGACAATTGCCATACTATATGTTCATGGGAAATTTCAAAAGGTTTGCAACGCTTTTAATTTTAGTTTTTACTTTTTTAATTTAGAGATGTACGGGACATAAATTTATACTAGAGGATTTTATATAGTTCCACATACATTCTGTGTGTATCAAAATGTACAAGTATTAACATACAGCTTGAATAACTTTATTTTTTACCAAAATCTGAGAGCGAGTAAGTTTTTAATAAAACAATCAGATCTTCCTTGGCCCTTTGCTTAGCAGCATAATTATTTCACTGACCCTGAATATCTATTTTTAATAGTTCCTACTTGTTTGTAAATCTATACGCATGATTTGTCAGAGTTAATAATTGTAAGCTACATTCTTAATTCAATGAATTTCATATGTTAAATAATTGTAAATTATCTCCACTATCCAGGGCCTCTAGTATCGAGTTTTATTATTTTTTTAGCGAAGTATCCTGATGATCATTGTATTAAATGTAATGCGGTCTATTATCAAGTGTATATTTTGAGAACTAGGTTTTCTTCTTCAATTAATCAAAAGTTTTTTGCTTTTTCTTATAACTATTTCTTCGTTCCATGTAAACTGAGATACCCCGTTTGAATTCTTCCACCACTTTATTCAACTGGTTGCTACATGTTAAACTATTTTTTTGTCTTTGGTGATTATTATTGGCTTAAAGATGATCTTAAGCTTTTAGTGTCTCATTACAGTCATCACCTATAACCTTAATTTCTGTTGCATTTTATCAATCATCTTGATTGATTTGTTGAAAAATCTTATCTGAGTCGTTGTTTCGTACAAATGTTAATCATACATGGTGTTGGGGGGAAATCAAGATTCATTAGAATGTAGTGATCAACTTCACTTTTTAGTAATAATCGTCACGAATAACGCAAAAGCTAATAATAGGTTTTGAGATAAAATCGGAAGAATATCTGACTCAAAATTGTTTTCGTATGAATTTTACATCAATTCAACTCAACTCTTTGTGTTTATATGTGACTGAAATAAGCAAATTTCCATCCAAATGATATATCAGGTCAAAATTAGGATACTCATCATTTTCTTCATAGTCATATATGTAGAATCAGAATATATATTTTGTTTTGTCATTTTCGCATGGCTGGAGGGGATTTTTGCAGGTTTTTATGAGCATCATAGTAACAAAAGTAGCCTTTTGAGTTGGCTTTTTTTTATAATATTTGGTTCATTTATAAAAGAGAAGGAAAATTGAAATATTTAGATATTTTATTCAGTTGCATTAACTATATCAATTAGAAACAGGACTAGATAATTCCAATCATAAACATTAATCTGAAGCACAGTTTGGTGGACATTGCAACAAAATCAGTAAGAACAATGTAAATATTATATTTTCCACTAGAAACATCATCACAAATCAATTCAAAATTGCAGGCATTTTGTCAAAGTCTTAAATAGGATCCTGAAAATAATGGTGTAGTATGCATCGCTATAAAAATGAAGTTTCATCAAAATTAAGGACAGTATATGTACAAAAGCAGTCACGTCAACAGAATCTATTTGTCACATTTCAACTGTTTTTGTTGAATCAATGATATGATGCAGACAACGTGTTCATCATATATCAAATAGTCTTTTTATTTTTATGTATAGAAATGATGCAGTCATAGTTTGTAGATCAATTTTTAAAATTATTACATATAATAAACGGTTGTTATGGCTATTGTAAAAGTGAAAAACTTACAAAAATTACCACTTTGTATGGAACAGCTTTAAATTCACTTCATATATTGCGGTAATTAGTACAATAATACCAGAATCCTAAAATGAATAATATGCATGTGCTTTCCATGCAAAAATGAATTTTGCAGCATTAGATATGACCAGTATATTTTGTATCTTAACAAAACAAATCACTCTAGTAAATCGGAACTTCCCTTACATTTCAACAGTTTTGTAGGAAATCACTCACAATAGCTAATATGATGTAAACACATCTTTAACATATATATCAACTAGTATTCTAATATTTTCTTGCTAAGAAATGATCCAATTATTTTGATAAATCTATTTAAAAAGAGTATACAGTAAGGCTACAAGTATAACAAATAACAGAAAATAAGATATAAATTGTTTGTTTTCCACAGGAACAGCCTTCATACATTTAATTTTATAATACAGAAATGTACAGCAAACATAATCCCTAATAAACAATTATTGTTTCGTTAATTCTTGATGTGACAATAATGAAGCATCTATTACATTTAGACCAATATCTTAACAAAAGTATTTTAACATTTTTAGTGGTGTTTTTTTTTAATTATTAACACAAATATGGTTGCCATGGTAACACAACAAACAAGTACTAACAGACTGACCTTTAATAAGAACAATTAACTCAAAATCCATGTGTAGAAATACTATAACTCTTTAATGCTGAAGAACAGTCACTTTGCAGCACCTTATGTTATGTATTTTTTCTGCTTTATTTAGCTTACATGACATCTACTAAAAAGAAGATTAAAAGTGCAAACCAACAGGAGATATTATGTATTGTGTTATGTTGGCATCACACCTATGTCATTTTTGTTTTTGATTTTCAAGCAACAGAAATAGATATTACAACTCTAAGACTGCATTCTTGGTTAAATTGATATCAAATTGAAGAGCAAAGCAGATAATCAATACATCCATCTATTATGCCATGAATAGTTGATGAAAATCTCAAGAAAAGTAACAATTTGAAATTCCAGTTTTCTATGAAAAACTTTGAATTTTTCCTGAAGGGACAAATCAGCATCCACAACCTTCCTATACTAATATATGTCACATTCAACAAAATCAGTTACTTGAAATATTTTCAACAATGAATTTGAAACATACATATCTAATTTAGAACACCATAGGGTAAGAAATGTATTTAGACTTTAAGTTATTTTTGAAGCAATAAAATAGGCTTCAAAATTAGTAGGCAGAAAAAATCAATGTATATAATTTGTTTTCTTTAAAGGCATGCAAAATTGTTCATGCTAAAAGGAACTAAACGGTGTATATTTTGTATTATGTTGCCATGAGAACTCAATTGCCAAGTAATTATATAATATCCAATGACCAATGGTCTACCAATAAGATTAAACACTATGGGGCCTGTCTTATCATTGTACTTACGAGTAAACGATTTCGTAACTTTCTGGCCAGTGTCTCGCAACGTTCTCGTAAGTTTTACCCGTCTTATCAATATCCTCGTAGTTACGATATCGTAAGTTTGCACGAAATTTTCTCGTTACTTTACGAGAGGGTCGGGGGTCTCGTAAATATTTACGATATTGGCAAACACGAATGATCCATACAAAAACTAATTTTCGGTTAGAGAGTTGCAGAAGAATGCATGAGAAAATCAAAAATATTGATGCACGCCCGCAACAGCGTTTGCATGGTCTTACGTCAGTGCAAGTGACGAATCAGCACGCGCCTTTTAGCCGGTGCGACGGAAGGCGGAAGTGAAAGTAACACGTAAATAACATTCTTATTTTTACAGTTAACAGCGCTGACAGACCAGCACCATTGATTACGTTAACATGGTAACTTATATTCCATCCAGATGAAATGGAAATATTCCTTACATCATTGTTTCATTTCATCACCTTTTCTCAATTTTGGTGGCAGCATTGGTTGTCATGACCGACCAATCATTGGAATGAAGAATTGAACGAATTGTATGGCTTTCGTACACACTTAGAATTCTGACATTACTCGTGAAATTAGAAAGGTCACATTTTACCCTAAAATAAAAAATTGGGTCTTTTACTACCATGTTGTTGTATGTGTTAGCATATGTTCCAACCATATTGTGTAATTCCTGTGGACATGCAATTCACCTTAAAGGACATACCCTATAACTGATGTCGAGGCTCCAAAACATAATTAACATAATCTTTGAAGTATTACAACTTAAGTTTCAGCTTTGCATTTGAGTCAGTATCGATACATGTAAAATCAGCGGTTTAAAATATGCTGCAGTACCGTAAAACATTCAATAACCTATGAAGAGTTGTTGTTGTACACCTTATAGGTGGATGCGATTTACTACAGAATGGTTCTATATTGATTAATTGTTGTATGAGGCGTTATTTTTTCTATAATTGTTCTTCTTTTGAGATTGTATCTATTTGTCATTTTGCCGTTCATTGAACACATAATTTATGTTTCTGAGAAAATAATCTGCTAGATGTAGGAGTGCCCCTTTAACATTTTCCTCTGAAAGTTATTTCATTAAGACTGATCTGATCATCGCGATATCATAATATGCATATGTTCGATAGAAAACGATACATACACTATTTTGTAAAATTTCATTTCTCTAAATAAAGTACCGTAGTTCTACAGTCAGTATTCCGCAAAGTATAAATATGACGTTAAAAGAAATAAAAAAACCACGTACAAAGATAATTGTAAAATTCTTATTGTCGGTTGTCGGGTCTTCCATAACAAAACACGTAAACGATATACTATTTTAATAGTCAACAATTTAATTATACCATCACCAAGTGCTTAAGCAGTTGTCCTTACCTTGGGTCAAATGTATGGACTTCACATCCATATTTCTTTATTACATCCAAAATGTGAGAAATATTTGCCATTCGATCTGTAGAAATGAAAATGTATAATTTAACTTAATCGCACGTATTGCAAAAAGTAAATTGAAAACTCAAATTATGCAATAGCAGACAAATCGATCAGTACTAGCTAATTATTATCGTTTTGCAAATTTATGGAATACGACAACAGACATCAGAATATACATTTACAAAAAAAATCAATCATACTTTTTATACAAGAACGCGTACATGTGGACGTAACACAAATTAATCGCTCTCGAGACTCATTCCAGATGGAATCAACCTCGAATAGAGAGAGGCAATGTGGAATTATTTTAATTGTATATAATAGAAAAAGAAACGAAAATGCTGCTTACATGGACATGCGCAGAGCAATCCACTGTTGCAATACAGTACAAAGAAACACTATAAAATGAGTTACAGACCTTTTCATCATAACTTTAATCGTGTCAAATCATTTTGTATATTTTATACCTTTGAACTTGCTTAAAAGAATACTGTTTTTTTCTATGCCCGAAGTGCTGATACCAGAAAGTAATCCCACATTGTCTCTGAGAGTTCATGTGCGAAACACATACACGATTCAACAGTATAATATTAACACATTTTTAGTTACATAATTTTGTGTATTGTGTATAGTTTTCTTCCACGGAAAACTATTTTTGGTAGTAGGAAAGAACATGCAAATCAGACAACCTACGTATCAGCAAATGAAAGATCAACATATTACTAGTATGATAAATATTTGTCAGATGAATTGGTAACTAAAGTTCAAATTTCTATACAATAGATAACGGTTTGATTCTCGATTAATCTGTAAGGATTACATTTGATGGACAAAAGTAAATAGTAAGCTTTCATTGTACATTACTGGATGGTTGATATGCTTTGCCTGTACCGCCTATAGCATAGTGTCATAGCTGTTTAAAAAACTGCAAAACAAACTTTTCATTGTTGACGGAGACGAATACTGGCGTAATTCTCTGGTATGTCATGAAATAGCACATAAGCCTATATATCAATTATTTCAAATATTTTGCAGATGTTATTTCTGCGGCGTTCTCTTTGACCTCAAAAACGCTGAAATATTGTCACTGCAGGAAAAAAGCACTTATACGTTATCACGTAATACCATACATTTGCATTTTCTCTAATCAAAAGCCTTACACCGTGATTGTAAATCTCAATTAGTAGGTAAACTGTTAAATGATCTAGGACAATATCTTACTTGTTTTCATACATATGCTTGTGTTTGTGTAAAAGCTATATATTTATTTGAATATGACCATATGCATTGTTTGACCTACGCAACTAATTAAAATAGACCAGGCGATATATTTATACAATATACCTATCTCCCTTTTAAATTATGGTTTAACACTTTCACATTAGCTGACACAGGTTAGTGTTTAAGCCGAATCGATTTGTTTAATAACATTTAGAGAGGTTTAGAGGTAGAATAACATGTTTTACTGAGCATTCCATGACTTACTTCATTAGGCCAACTAGCCTTATAAGTCTTTAAAGGCATAACCCTTAGGTTCTACACACAATATTTGTAAGTGGGTTAATCAGTGACAGCCGATGGATGATGTCTTGTTATACTCGGCCATTCATACATACTTGGCTTCCAACATAGATAGCTTGATTTACATTTCAGTAAGAGGAATAGTAGCTGGCCAGTGTATGTGTAGTCAGTAGATGTTTTGTGGAGCCTGTGGCGCAATGGTAGCGCGTTCGCCTCAGGATCAAAGAGCCCCGGGTTCGATCCCTACCATCGCCATGTCGGTAGTGTCCTTAGGCAAGACACACATATTTCCACATTGCATCTCTCTCTTCGAGGTTGATTCCATCTGGAATGAGTCTCGAAAGCGTTTAATGTAAGTTGTAAGAACTTGTTTCGCAATCGAGAATAAATAAATTAGTATAAAGATGTTTTCACGTTGCTTAGTACATAAACACATTTAGATATGTGTTACCG
Source organism: Saxidomus purpurata (assembly GCA_022818135.1). Taxonomy (NCBI): domain Eukaryota; kingdom Metazoa; phylum Mollusca; class Bivalvia; order Venerida; family Veneridae; genus Saxidomus; species Saxidomus purpurata. The sequence continues at coordinate 18,536 of JAFMSR010000070.1, forward strand.
AAATGTACATAAAAGTCCAAACAGTTTCACTACTTGCACAATATTTCTTCCTTTTAACAGACAAGTATCATTAACGACTGAGTAAAATCATGACGTTTAAGAAGCTTTAGACTTAATACATTTAGCTATCATTAAATCTTTAAATCAGAAAGTATATTGTGTCGCAATATGGATAATCGGTACAGAAAAAAATACCGTTATATTTATATAATGTACAATTTAGAAACTCAAGTTAATAAGATTATACTCTACCACTTTCATCCAGAAGTTAATTGCATCGTATATGTTTCAAATTAATAAATACATATATTTATCGTATGTTGTTGTTAATTGGAAGCATACTGTACTTCAAGTATTTGATGAGGCATAAAATTAGCAACTGGTAAGCGATACTTGTTGTATCAAAAATGAATTTGTCAAACAAAATTGCTATATTTTTTTATCTTAACATTTAAACAAAATTAAAGAACTATGAATTGTTTATAGTCTTGAAAAACAAAACAAAACAACTTTTAATATATTTGGTTAAAGTTTACCATTCTGTTTCCATTTTATGCACCAAATATACACGGAACCTACCAAGGTATCAATGACATGTCATAATACCTCTTTGTGTCATTTAATGCAAACTTAACTGCACATACTACTGAATGGCAGTTTGATGAATTGAGGATTTAAATAAGATATTTACTTGGAATTTGTATATATGCTAAATGTTACTTGCATGTCTCATGTCATACATGTATTTGCATATTAGTAATAAACAGCATGTAACAGAGCCAACCACAAGGTAGATATTACATCGACATATCCCATTTGTTCCTATTTACATCGCATGACTGAGGTCAATGGTTACTTCAAATTCAACTGTTAACAGTTTTTTTATGTAGCGTTCAATATTTCAAAGCCTGTTACCTTATTACTTGTGAATACTTTGTCTTACTTTTGCACATTGAGAAAAGAAATTATTTCCCTTTAACAGGATTTGTTTTGTAACATAATCATTAATGTGTTCATTCGTAAATGCAAATTCACCCTATGTAGTCAGAATATTACAAAAATCATCAAATATTTTTGGCTACTCCATTTCTATCTATGGAAAATCGTGGCCTTAAAATATTAGACAAAACGTCTTTGTAGTTTTATTCAGTAACAAGAATGTTTTCCTTGGGTATTTGCAGTCCTACTAGCAAAAACCAGTCCCATCATCAATCTTGAATATAAAACAATAAGGGCATTACATTTATCTTGACGACTGCCCCGAAGTAGTGACCTTGACCTTCAAGATGATGGCTCGGTACTTGAAGACGAAGTTTTATCCCTATATGCAGAACTTGCAATGTAAAACAGAGTTACAGTTTGAACAGGAAAATGTGTATAGCTTCATCATTTGCTTTGTTTTCCAAACAGAAACATCCTCTTAAAGTCCCCTCTCACAGTTTGCAATTTGAAAAAAATATATCCAGAACTTTAGGAGTAATGCCACGAACAACAAACTCACATAAGGCATTACAGAGTTATCGATCTTGTGCACTGTACTTTCCTTTAATGTCCTCTCTAACTTAATACAATTTCAACAAATTTCCTTCAAAACTTTTAGAGTTATGCTCCGGACAAGAAAATGCAACAAAAGGGACCAATTCAAAAATTGGGCAAGGCAAAGTTATGTTTCTTGGCACTGCGCTTCCTCTTATTGTGATCTACCACTGTTTCTATTTCAAGTAATTTCCTTCAGTACTGTTGGAGTTATGCTCCGGACTAACAGAATAACTATAGGGACATAATTAAAAACATAAGGCCATATAGGGTTATGGTTCGTAAGAACTGCACATTCCCTTAATGTCCTCTCTCATTGTTTGCAATTTGAAATAATTTCCTTCAGTGCTTTTCGTGTTACATTCCGGACAGGAAAATGTAACAAAAGAGGATGATTAAAAAGACAGGCAAGATAGAGTTATGATTCTTAAGCACTGCACGTTCATTGATTGTGATCAACCATTGTATGAAGTTTCAAGTTATTCCTTTTTATACTGTTTGAGTTATGCTCCGGACAAAGAAGTAGGGACGCACAGATGAGTCGATTTCTATATGCCACCCAAACTTCCCTCAAGGGGCATAAAACTAACATTTTGTCATTTGTATTTTTAATTGCTGAACAGTTTCTGTTCTTTAACCAGCTATTTCACAATATTACAGTATTGTTGTGTGTTCAAAACGGATAAATCAGACAAAGCAGTAATACAAGTTCCGGTCTAAATGTTTGCCAGATATCTGAATATTTTTTTTCTTAAAGTTTTTCATTTCTATAGTATATAATCATTTATTATTTGGTCTTTTGACATAACTTGTATCTAAACACCGTTAAGTACTATTTATGAATGTGAACGTAGAAGCACAGATATTCAAATAGTTAATGACAGATTTGTATGACAGATTTGTTTGTCTCTAGATTTTTTTCACTTACGATATTAAAATATGGACGCATTTCCAATTTGCATATGTAAGGCATATTAACAGTTTAACTGTTTAAGGCAAATCCAGGTACCCTTGTCACCATTTACGAACTTGCCACTTTAGAATATACCCAAGTGCAAATATATTTAGTACTGTCCAATATCACGATTGGGTCAATTTATAATTTAGAATGGGTTCCTTTTATAACATTATGCAAGTTTCCTTGTTATTGTCATTATTGATATCCAATTGATTTTATCTTTGTTTCCGTCAATGTTAATCTGTTAATCTGTCAATGATCTAAATTTTTACAGAAGACACAAAAAACTGATGTGTTTATATCCATTAAATCTTTTCATACCATACTGAAGTGTGAAGTTAGTATTTATTATAATTAACTGCTTTAAAAGATTATATTCATTCATTTCAGTAAAAATAATAATTGCATATTCTTTTTCACTTACATGACTCTTTGCGCTAACTTAATTACACGTAAAAGTCATGTAAATGCACTTACCAGAGCTTGCACTAACTTTTTAACTGAAAGTTTTATAACTTATAGTATATCATACACATTATGAAATTGCTGTGAAGATATGCCATAGCTATGGTTAAAAATTGTGTTCATTGTGGATTTACAAATCAGTTGTTACATTAGATAATATAAATTGAACAAAAATAACCCAAGTTTTAATATTAATTGATTTCGAACAGTGACACACAAATTAGAGACTGGTGTAACCGATTTCAATTAAGAAGCCAAATAGAATCTCCTTTCTGGAACATCAACAGTGTTTGTGAAACTTGCTCATAAAGTTAAATTATTAAATCTTCAACTTGGTGTCAAAGCATATGCATACTTCATTGTGTAGCAACAAGTGAAAATAACTACTTTATTTTATGTTTTCCAGTGAATTATATAATTTTCTCGGTGAAATAAAAGTGTTATTTTATATCCAAGGCGGTGCCCCACTGTGTTCCTTTAATTGTTCGTTTTTGTCCTCGTGTGTTTGCTTTGTATGCTAGTGTGTGTTGGTAGTGTATATGTGTGTGTGTACATGATTGTGTGTGTGTGTGTCGGTGTGTGTGCGTGTGTGTGTGTGTGTTGGTGGTGTGCACTTCTGGGTGCTGTGGGGCTCGTTTTGGGGAGGCTGCGTTTTTGGTACGTGGCATTCCCTGTTTGATATTATTTTTGTTTTAATCCACATTTTGAAGCTGTGTATTACCATCTTTATTTTCACTGTTTTTGCAATCTTTAACCCGGATTAACTTCAAAAAGTATTCCGAGCATAATTAATGCTAGAAACTATGCCATGATGAAGTTGTTAAATGACGTCATTTGTTCTACGTTATCTGATGAATCTGCGCTTGTCGATAATTTATAGAAGCAAACTCAACAAAAGTAGTGTTTAAACTATAAACTAACCAGACATATTGTTAGTATCGATGAACTTATATACATTTTGTTACGCAAATTTCACTTGCGAACACCAAAACAGTTATATTCACTCATGGCTGCGCCACTCGTGAAATATCACTTTTGGTGTAACTCGGTGAAATTATTACGTAATACTACACTAAAACAAACAAGTATCCTCTATTTAATTGTGGCTTATAATTGATACCAGAAGAGTAAATCTTATTTTTTAATAATTCTAAACTTGCAACAAATAATAAGATGCAATCAATCTTTGCTACAATGTTTTAGTCTGAAAATCAACTTCAGTATTGATCTATGTCAAATTTAAAAAAAGTAAATCTCTATTTAAAATTTACAATTGACGGAATATGTTGTATACTCTTTCCTATAGATGCTAATTCATATACATTTTTCATTTTCATTTTTTAGTCACTTGCCAAAAGTTAATTTAATTATTAACAACAGCAATTTGCCCTTTATTTCTATAATACAATATTTTGAAATTGTTTAGTATGTTTTATAAAAAACATAAGTGGTTTAATTTCTATTAATGACATTACAGAAACCAACAATATTTTAGTTGGTAATTTGTTTCTAGAGTATTCTCGGATTGCTTTCACTTCAGCCATTTCATCATCTTGAAATAATCATTTGTTTTCTGGCACTATCCTATAGCCTTCGCAATATTGCCTAGCATGGATGGAACGGACGCACATCATTAAATGAAGACATTCCAGTGAATTGTAAATATGTTTAATCTGGGATTGCACCATTTTTTGTTTATCAATTAAATTTTTTGTTGCATGAAATGAATAGGAATTGATCAGTCATAAATTGTTTTAATAATTTTGATACTTTCATCCAACTAAACAAAGGTCAGAAACAACACTAACATAATAATATTATTCCTTAGTTAGCTCTGCATATATCTATAATTATGGCTATATCTATGAGTACGGCTTTCATACGTTGTAGCAATAGCATGGAAAACTATAAAATCTAGACATTTACGAATAGATAACACACACAGTGTCAAACTATTGTCATCAAAATTGCGTTCTGTCATCAACTACTGGTGATGTCATCATGTTCAATATCAGAAATAACTTTGTTTAAACGTCAAGTGCCGACGACAGGAATGATAGATACGCACCTATTTAAACTATTTATTACATGTAAAACTACATTTCCAAAACCTATTAGAATAGGGATAAAATAGGCACTTGGCACTCAATATAGTATACAGCAATAGGCCAAAAATAGGCCCATGGCACAGGAGTGGTTAAGCCGAGATTTGTTGATTTTGTACATGAAGGGCAACAAACGAAATAATTGTTTGTAGAGGTAATGTAAACAATAATTATCTTGTCATTATGATGTCCTCAGTAGCAAAAGAATTAATTAAAAAAAAATAATGATAAAAGAATGAAGGATCCACAAACAAAAAGGAATAATGGGGTTTTTTAAAAAAATATATTAAAAATTTGATTATTATTGATGCAAAAAGTATGGTAAATGCAGTTACAATACATTTTGCACCAAATGATTTATTGCAAATTCAAAGTTCTTCAGTGCAAAAACTTAAGTAAGTGCACTTACCACAGTTTTTTGCGGCCAACACAATTTGAAGTTCAGTTACGTGATTTCATTTTTTGCAGAAAAGGGTATTTTTTCATCAAAAACAGCTTCCAAACGTAAATGACTTATGAAAATTGATATTTGTAACCTAAAAATGCTAAACAATGTTTTTCGCAAAAATGTCAGTTACATGACTTTTTGTCCAAGGTGACGATATACATGTATGTTCAACTGTATGTGATACAGTATGGTACCGCAGGACCTGATCCACAATTGGTATGTAAATGTATATGAATGTGTTATATGTTTATTGTAAGCAAGGATGAATTGTTGAACTTAGGCCTCACATATATTTTATAAGATTTTCATGGCCGCTGATCACAACATAACATATGAGTACGGATATGCTTCGACATATTGTAATATTATCACATATATTACTGCACTTAGTTTACATTTGTTTCATATCTTTGTTACAGGGCTTGAAGTGTACCAAGTGTATCAAGTGTATTAAACGTACCGGTTGTATATGTTGTACTGTACTACGTTGGATTAAGTACAAGACTGAAACCTCACCATTGCTTGTAGTGGCTGAACCTCCTCACCCAATGACACTGATGGTCACATTTGATATGGCTATAAGCCACCAGGTCACATAGAGATAGTAATACTATTAGATAAGTCAACAAGTGAACTTAGTGGTCTATATTTGTTATTAATTAGACGAGATTCACCTTCGGCTTTCACCCAGATCCAAGAGATTCATGAGGACGTTGTCTAAACAAATTGATTATACACCTTGTATAAGTTTTACTGTATGTATTTCAAACAGTCGTATTAATATTTTAACTGACGAGCATTCTTACCCAAAAGAGTAAACAAGGCACGGTCTATTCAATTTGTATTCATCATCAATGCAAATCTCCTTTCCACCATCCCTTAGTGTGCCTAGTCTCGTTTGATGATAACATAACACTTGAATTGTGTTCACATATCTGAAAAACAAAATATTGAATTTGATAATCGCTGCAACATGAATCCATAGTATAAAATATATTCAGTTATTTTTTGAAAGATATTACAAGTGAAACTAATATCCCAAGACTGACAAAATAATACATAGTCCACTTTTTGCGAAAGATGACATTGGGATCTTAATTATTGTGAATCTAAGGAAAATGTTCGTCAGATTTTGCATATAATTATAATTATACGTTCAGTAATTATTTTCGTTGTCTGTCTAAATTTTGGTGAACTCATACCCATATTTAAGTATTAGTTTCACATAGTGTATACAAACCATATGTAAATAGATATAAGTGAAATAGAAAGATATATCCAAATTAAGATGTTGAATTGAAGTATAGCATTTCTTTAATATCAGATCCAACAAAGGAGACTAAGAATAAAGAGGAAACTCTCGACATACAACCTGTACGTTTTAATAGTCACTGCGGAAAATGGGTTAATATACGGAGCTTTGGTACTTCGTATATTATCAATATACCGGAAAATATACGGAAAACAGAGATGAACGGGGTTGTATATACTTAAGAATACAGGAACCTTGATATACGAAAGCACGTATTCTACTAAGATACGGGACTGTTCATGCAAGTCCATATATACATTAAATACGGAAGTGTGCTTGCCAGGCCCTATATAACTGAAATACGGTATTTCGTAAACTTTAATTTATTTTTACAAGTTCTTACAACTTATATTTATATATTTATCGTTTTCGAGACTCACTCTAAATGGTATCAACCTTGGAAAGAGATAGAAAGAGAAAGAGAGAGAACGAGAGAGAGAGAGAGAGTGTGTGTGTAAGAGAGAGAGAGAGAGAGAGAGAGAGAGAGAGAGAGAGAGAGATAATGCGGAATTACTGAATTACTAGTATTGCCTAAGGAGGACTCGTGGGGATCGAACCAGGGACCCTTCGATGCTGAGGCAAATGCTTCCACTGCTCCAAGGAGGCTTCTAACGGGAATAAATCTAGATATACCAATCCGTATATAACTGAAATACGTGAGCGGGGCTTGAAAGTCCGTTTATTTAAAAACATGGCAGTTCGTACACCTCAAAATACGGGATTCTTAATACACTACCACGTATATTCTGAAACACTGGTGTCCATATACTGCTAAATACGGTATTGTGTATACTTACAAATCCGGAAACTAAATATAGTATCCTGTATTTGACTGAAATACGGAGTGTGCACATAAGTCCGTATATTCCGAAAAAAACGGCATTCCGTTCACTTAAAAATACGGGTTTTTAGATATCGTACCATGTATATTCTGAAATACGGGAATCCGTATATTGCTTATACACGGCATTCTATATAATTACAAATACGGAAACTAGATATACAATCCCGTAAATGATAAATCATTCTACATGGCTGTGAATTTCTGTGTCCACAATGTATATCAAGTCAAACCTGTGTTAAAGAAAACCTTCAAATAAAGACCGCCTTTCGAAGAAACGCATGCATACGTGCGTACCGGAAAAGGAATGGGCATCTGGGCATGCGTATCTTCAATGATTATGTTTTCTTATTAACTTTCGTTTTACGGTTTATAAAAGGTCCGTCATCCGTTGCTTTAGGGATGAATGATGATACCCCTGCATGCTCTACCGACATGCCTCCTAGCTAATATAATTCTATTGCCGAAAGTTGAAGATACTACCTATACTGTGTTAATACAGTGTTACTAAATAATAGATGAAAACAAAAAATAATATCAAACAGGGAATGCCACGTACCAAAACGAGTCTGATTGATGCCAATAGTAGGTTACTCACGTTGACCAATGAGATCTTAGGTGTGAGTTATCTATATACATATGCAGTTCACCAAGCTCCGTGGTCGAGTGGTCGGGGACGCTGTCATGAGGATTCCTAGCTGAATAGGTCCACATAACGATATACCCTTTATATATACATACCAATGTGCTTCGTGATTCGTTACATGCATGCCAATAGATCCATCTCCAAACTTATTTATTCACATAAAAATAAGACAATGGGGTCACCTTAAACTTGTAACCTATTTGTAATTTAAACCTCTATACGACAAATACTCTAGGTCGGGCTTTCTTAGCCAACACTGCAACCCTGAATTTGTTTATTTGAAAAAAAGATTTTCAAATTCAAAACTGTAAAAATCAAATGAACAACCATATCATAATGTTAAAGTAGAAATAGTGTTACATTTGTTTTTATTATTATCTCTTCTTTTTTTTCTTGGGAAAGGCAACCAGTCATGACTCACTATTATAGTGATGCATACATATTACGTGTATATAAAAATGCTTTACGGGCGCAGACAAGTTGAAGAGACAGATTCAGATACAGGGGAATCCGGGTACCAGACCCCAGCTCTTTTTATGTTTAGACCCATGGTTCTTTTACGGCCCGGTGTAAACCCTTGGTTTCTAACCCGTTTATCTCTAGTTGGGGAAACCATGAAAAGCGTTTCTTAACCCAAGCGCCCCGGTCATGGATAAAACCTGGGACATATGGCTTGTCGGTACCCGGCTCGCTTTTATGAAAGTATACCGTTTGGATGACTAGCGATGGATTTGATTGACTTATGTACTACCCGAGTTTCACATAAAAGAAAATTGACACAGCAATCAATGTTGAAGTAACCTGATCATGGAATGTCTTCTTTTTTATATAAGAGTTTTAGACCTCCAGTTTTCTTTACTATTTTATGTTATTCTTAACAGATTTTAATAAAATAAAGTTTTTCTTAACGGGAATTGTAATTTCTATCAAGTGATTGCTTCTTAAATTGTTCAAGTATGGATGCGGTGAAGTTACAAACCAAAGTTCGTGGTCGGATTGGAATATTTTATGATTTTTATCTCTTGCATTTATTTAAGTTTGTAGGATTATATCATGACCTGATATTTAAATTTGCTGGTCTATTTTATGTATAAATATTGTCATACATGGGCATATAGTTTAATATAAATTTATACCATATACTATGAGTTTGAGGTGGATTTGATGTTGTCTATACTGGGTCTTACATTCCATTCCTTTTGACCTTTTGTTATACTTATATAAGTGCAACTATACCGTTAGTGGAATGTGTGCATACGTGTGTGGACCAAATGGGGATCGAGCCTGTGATCTGACATTGAATACTTATGTAAAACGAACTGTGTTAAATTTAACTAGTGTGTTAGTGTGCATGGTGTATTGGTTTTGTTGAATTTGTGCAACAGTATCTAGTTCAACGATTTTCCACATATGTGGAATTTGTTGATAATATACCTATTATACTAAGTTATATACGTGACACTGCCTATTTGCTGTGTCTCTACTACATTGAAGCGGGTGTGACTCCTGTTCCTTCGTCTGTCTGCATAACTTAACCACCGCAGTTACGAAGCAAAATGTTTCCGGTATATGCCGCCTTAGTGTGCGAGACCATCAGTAGGCGCTATCGGCAGCCTCTGTATTGTTCTTAATTATATTTATTTGTTACTTATATAATCTAGTTCGCTCAATGTATGCTACATTCACGCTATATCTCTAATAAGTTGAAGTATTTGAGACACATGATACCACATGTTGGAGCACAGACTAGGCCTAGACTGACTGTATGAAACCCATTTGTGTCACAGACTACGGTGTTTTCACTTGCTCTAACCTCAGGCGACGCGCCGATTCTTTTTAGTGAGGGACGCTGAACCCTAGTCTGATCCACTAAAGGCTCATACTAGTATTGTATTGTGTCGGTCTCTTTCCACATTAAGTGTACAATACCATTACTATTAATGATATTTGAACACGACTTGAGAATGGAATGTATCAATTCCGGTCGATTACCTGACACCCTTCCTGCGATGGACTGAAAATAACTTTAACAATCACTTATAATGACCGATTTTTATGTACCCGGAGGAACTTCGGTTGGCATATAGAAATCGAGTAGTCTGTCCGTCTGTCTGTCCGTCCGTCCAGTTGTACTTTTGTTCATTCAGTTGTCGTTTATTCCACCTAAGGTTTAGGGTTAGGTGTGTACGGTGGTCTTTTACTCTACTTTGCTTTAAAGTTAAGTGGTAACCGGGTGTCCTAATATACGATGTAAAAGACAACCTAAGGGTAGAAATGTATGGTTTTTGGCCTACTGAGCCGTCGTGACGCAATGGTAGCGTTCGCCTCAGGACTGGTGGGACCCGGGTTCGATCCCTACCATAGCCAGGTCGGTAGTTTCTTGGGCAAGACAGAAATTATTCCACATTGCCCTCTCTCTTCGAGGTTGATTCGATCTGGAATGTGTCTCGAGAGCGTTTAATATAAGTTGTAAGAACTTGTTTCGCAATCGAGAATAAATAAATTAGTATAAATTAAGAAAAGTTTGGACGTCCGTCCCCACTTCCTTGTCCGGAGCAGAACTCCAAACGTATTGAAAGGAATCACTTAAACTTCATACAGTGATAGAGAAAGATAAGAGGAGTGCAGTCTGAAGAACCATAACTTTACTTTGCCTTATATTTGAATAATCTCCTTTGTTACATTTTCTTGTCCGGAGCATTGATCTAAAAGCATTGTAAGAAAAGTGTTCAAATTGCATACAATAAGAGAGGACATTGACAGAAAGTACAGTGCCTAATAAACATAACTCTAGATAACCTTATTTATGAATTATCTCCCTTTTTAAATTCCTTGTCCGAACATAACCCTAAAAGTATTAAAGAGGATTACTTAAAACTTCAACAGCGATAGAGCACAATGAGGGAAAGTGCAGTGTGCAAGAACCATAACTCTACTTTGCCTTGAAGTTGAATTATCCCCTTTGTAACAATTTCTTGTCCGGAGCTAGACTCTAAAATACTGAAGGAAATTCATTCAAATTGCATACAATGAGAGATGACATTAAGGAGAAGTACAGTGTCCAGGAACCATAACCATAATTTATATAACCTTATTTTTAATATATCTCCTTATATTGCATTTTCTTGTACAGAGCATAACTCCAAAAATATTAAGGAATTACTTGAAACTTCATACAATGATATAACACAATGAGAGGTAGTGCAATGTATAATAACCATAACTCTTTTTCTGCCTATTTTTGTATTACCCCATTTCTCATATTTTTTGTCCAGAGCATAACTCTTTAAGTGCTGAAGGAAATTCATTTGAATTACAAACAGAGAGAGAGAGAGGACATTAAAGGAAAATGCAGTGCCCAAGAACCATTACCCTTTATTGCCGTTTTGGTGAATTATCAGTTTATCTGTCTGTAAAAATTTCTGTCAGATCACCTTGCTTCAATGTACGTTGATTTTATACCAAACTTTAAATTCGGTTTATGGTGGCAATAAATAGTAGTGTATCTCACGAAAACCATATACAAGCATCACCATCTCGGGGCATTCGTCACTTAGATTTACAGCTCTTGTTTAATATTATTGTTATTAACTAAGGCTTGCTGTATAACGACTTGTTCGCAGGTGTATATAGACACTTGACCATTTAATTATATTGACTTCTGGTAAGCGATGTTACCGTCGTGAGAGATACTGACTATACCGGTCCCCGCTGTTCCCTTTTCGGGATCTTTGCTGCCGCCCGTATATTTGATGAAATCACAACAATTTTGGATAATGCTTAAGTTCGCAGTTATGCGGAGATCTTGTGCGGCTTCTTTCTTATTTGTTTTCAAAACTAAATTCGGATTTATTTTTGGCGTTTTAATATTGGTAAGAATGCTATAGCACGAGTGATTGGCATATATTACGGAGACATATTTTCTCTGTGCCCCAGAATTTTTCCTGGACCTTTGTTACATCTTGTGAGGTATCAATGTGCTTTTTCCGTGGAAAAGCATTCTCAGGAATTTAGCGTAATTATTGTATTGTAGTTCCTGTCCGCATAATTTTAATTTGGGGAAGTCCTGTTTGTTTCGGGGATAGGGGTATAAAGAAAAATATAAATATTGTTACTCTGATACCAAATTTGTACCAAATTATTGAATAATAAATGAAATACATGCATTTTCTTATCTCTCGCCTGATGTCATATTTATAAATAATTCCAAAATGGGGTAGAGTTATTAAAATTCCTAGAATTTCACGGTTAATTTCTTTTAAAATTTCTTTTAAATCCTGAAAATGATACAGATTAAGAAAATATTAAGCCTATCATGATTTGAATTGGTGCCAATTAGAGTCCCACTACCTTAATATGTTAAATACGTCTATTTATATTTCCTTTATTCTACAAAAAATACAGGTCCGTATATCCCCCTGTATATAGCTGAAATACCATTCCCTTACACTACGTATGCGTAGCATATACTAGTCCGTATTCCTGGTACGTATATCTTTAGTGTACGGAAAGTCAATTTAGTCCGTATATGGTTGATGTCGTATATGTCGTTTATCTTGCATGTACAGGTCCGTATTTTTGTCTCGTATATTCCGGATATACAGGGTAAATACGATCTCCGTATATTGAAAAAATACAGGCAGTATACTGGATATCGATTAATATACAAAACATACTAGCATAAATATGAAGCAATGTTATACCAGCAGAAAAAAACTGACTGGAAATGCCCAAGAAAGTAAGTTCAAAGGCTAAGTATTAGATAAAGCAGATTCTAATATGACTCACGATTTTTATATATTTATATATACAACGAGGGGAAATATTAGGTTTAAATGTGCCTTCAACAACCCGCGCGCCGGTATGCCGTCAATATGACGTCATAGTGTGCCGCATGACGTTAAATAGATATCCGCGTAAAAAAATACACTTTGCATTTATTTACCTGTTTTAATATCTGGTTATGTTAAAATTGAAATTGCATTCCTTTCAACGTTAGTTATCGTCTAATAAACAACTCTTTGTCGTTCTGATGCGCAGTCATACACCGTCAAAACCTTCGGTCTTCGTGGTATATAACTGCACATTAGAACTCAAACTCGCTGTTTATTAGACGATGATCACCACTGGAACGGATATTATTACAGTCCTTTCTAAGGAATCAATGCAAAAGTAAGAATTTAACTGCAAAAGTAAATGTTCAAGATCCATATAAATCGGTCATCCAAAATTCCGGAAGTTTTACTTTGCCACTTTTCTTTCCATTAACATTAGTTTTAAAACATCCCCAACAATCCGGTCCTCAATATTCTGAATTCATGCCTCGATAATTTTAGTCCAAAAAGATCTTGTGTATCAACTGACTCTCTAAATCTGGTCGCTGTCTTGTATGGCATGCTGAAGGCGAGAAAATATTTGTCGGCGATTATCTAATGTTCACAGTCTGTCACAAAGGAGTGATAATTAGCTTATCAACTGAAGTTTAGCATTGCTTTGTTTATCAAATGTGTTCAGATTTCATTTCATCTTATGATTGCAAGATTTTCAAAATTGATCAATATTAAAAATACAGTACACAAGCGAAAGTAAAATAAAACAGAAAGCACCGTCCCACGTTTTACAGTGAACTATCATTTTAAAAACAAATAAATGATTGGTTTTTAAACTTCACGGCATTTTATTATATGGCACCGGATCATTCTGACAATTTTAATGTTGCAGTTCTTAATGCTGTGAATGCCAGTTTTGTGTTTAACGGACTGTGACATACATATAAATGTTTAAGATGAACTTACAATCATGTTGTAAAGATACCTTTGTGATTCATATAAGTGTATTATCCCGTATACAGAACCAACAAAGAAATGAAAATAACATAGTCTCATCCCCTAAATAATCCAGCCATTTAAAAATCTGGACAATTTTCTACCGCCTAAAGCCGACAGGAATTATGAGGTTCTACTGTATGTATGTATATATATAGATATATTTTTATATTCAAAACCAGGAAAACACGCCAAATATGTACATGTATTGTCATTTCGGATATTGAGTTCGGGTGACACTTTGAGAAGATAATTGCGTAAATATGTGTTATCGGCTGATTGATCAATAATGAAAACTTCTGGCAGCTTGTATATATGAAGTGAAACGATGTTCACCCAAATTAACGACAATTATGACGAAATTTAAAGACAAAAAGAGCGACAGGCTTGTTTGTGAAATTCGTCGTCACGGTTTTTTGTCAACTTTTTAATTATGCTTATGATTGTTGCTGTTTTTTGCAAACGTATTATGAAAATCTTTTAATTTGATCCCATGAAATTTCAACAATGGGAATGAAAAATATTTTTCATTGACTTGCTAGAATTCGAAATTCTCCAGTAAGAAAATTTAAAGATTCTTGGGAAATTGGTCATTCATGCCTAAGATATGAGACAAATACAAAGCAGTCTCAAAATTCTAATTTATTTGTGTTTTTACAGGAGTTAATATATGCTTAGAAATGAATCAGAGAAAAATTGAAATGTTTTGTCACAGGAATAAAGCATTTTTTATGTTCTTATACCTAATTATAAAGATTACAATTCATAACAAATAATTTAATAATTAAAGAAATAATATATGGCCTGGAGTGCTTTATCGAAATTGAAGCATTCCCCGGAGGTGATGTGCCGGGCGGAATAATTCACGAGGGCGAAGCCTCGATTCTTATAAGCCGAATTTATAAAAACTATCGTAACTACTAACAAAATAGACAATCAATTTTAAATGCGTACCGCCTAACTGAACTGTACAACGTTTTAACGTAGAGTAATGACGTCAGTGTGATGACGTAAACGTTTTCATTCATTGTTTTGTCTCCCGGAATAAAAACACTGCATGCCGGTCAATCTTGAATATGCTTGGCCTTTTTAAAGAAAAACAAGGTGAATGTATTCTAAGGCTTAACTGTCGCAATCAAAAATAATATTTAGGTTCTTAATCACAACTATTTCACGCGACTGCTGTATCTATACAGATATAATTTCTATTTCAATATTTCATTTTTTGCGCGGGAGTAAATTAGAAAAGTCGGAAGGAGCTACTTCCATGTCCGAAACTCCGCTTACTCTTCCGACTGCTTTAATCGTATTAAAGCACTCGGATTGACTAGAGAAATACATTATAGGCATTTTAGAATTGTTTTTAACGTCGTATAAGAAAATATCTTATGTTTCATAGCTTGTGCACGAGGAAAAACATATCCCTAAGTATAATTACACCATGTTAAAATCGCTTGAATCTTTGGCTATTTGGCTCTTATTGTCAGTCTGCATATATATATGTACTTTGATCAAGATCTGCTTTTGTCGCTATTTATCCAGTAAATGTTCAGTGGGAATCCCTTGATAAATAATGGAACTGGCCAGATTGACAAATACATGTAAGGAATTTAGCAGTGTAAAGGTAAATACTAATATTGTATAGAAGTGTTAGAAATAGTAAATAGAACTGTTTAAATTATTAATGGTTATTGCGCTTACCTTTCTATACATATTCTTTAATTCTAAATATGAATTTCTCGCATTTTTACATAGAACTGTGCATCTGTCAACTTTCATATTAATGATCGTATTTTTCTCAGAGACTCCCATTTTCCCATTAATGTGAGGCTAGTTGGTCAGCATAGCAGGTATATTGGGTGCTACCGAGAAAGTTACTGCAACCAATGATTAGTTATACTGATGAGCCCTTGTTGAAATCTAGAAGATTTGAGGTATACCTTTGTGGAAGCATATTCCGGCATATCTTATGGCATTTTACATAATATACCGGGATAAGGGGCAGTATTGTGATACCAAAATGGGCTAAATATGACGATAGCGGTTTAGACAGCTCGACATCAGAATCGAGGAAACTATGTTTCTGTTTTATATTGAAAATACAGAAATGCAAGAAAATTATGTTTGTTGAGTGGAGGCATTGCGTGTGAAAGCTTGCATTGCAACATTATGAGACAAACGATTAATCGCATGAAAAAACGACTACAGGAGCAAAGTACGAAACAGTGGAAACTTAATCTGTTATAAGAATTAGATTGCGGAAAGTCATCATGTATCATTCCAAGAAAATTGTAAAAATTGAATTTAATGATGATCCCAGAACATTGAGAGAATGGACGGTTCCAGTGTACAATTATATTAAAATTAACTCGCTGGATTATCCAATGACTACACCGGGACATCACGTGGCCAATGGTTCGCCTGGTTTGCACAAAATAACCCTTGGGTTTGTTTGTGATACTGTTTGTGAGCAGTTGACCTAGCCATGAAAAGAAAATGATCCCTTAACAATAGGCTTAGGTAGGCTTTAAAATGTGTGGTAAAAAACTGGAACGGTCCATAAGCAGTGACGCAATGATTTAAAAATGAAATTGAAATGAGAAATGGTAAACAAGCCTCGTGTAGCTAGCAAGTAAGAAAGCAATATCTCGAAATTGAATCAATTACACATGAAAATGTTTAGGCAGTGTGACAAAATATTTGAAACAATTGTGGAGGCCAAAAATGAAGTAAAACGAACAAATTTCACACAAACGATGGAAAAACAACAAGCATTTGCTAAATTCTCATCAATACCATTTTAAGAAAAAGACAAATCATAAATCATTCTTAAGAAAGGAGATACATACAAAAAGTTCCAACAACTTCTTACATCAGTGTACGCAGAAGCACTGAAAACAATACATAAAATGCAACAAATCGCACAACCAAGCAAACAAACAAACGAAAATAACGACATTCATTAAGTGTTAATCCATTACATCAACAGAGTAGACGGGATACAAAAAGGAGACCACGGAGGAACAGATCAAATAACTCCCAGTCAATAGAACGAAACGTGGTTATGCCAGAACATGTTTAATCTTTCAAGTCGAAATTAATTTATTCTTATCTCTAACTATCATTTCTATGAAGCGACTGACAGTGATATAGAAATTAAGCTTTGCAAAAACAGTCTCTTACGAATGATACATCGGTAGTTGACATTGCATTGGCATACTACTCGGCGTAACCGCTGACGACACCTGGCTTCTTTACAAGCTAATATTGTCAGGCAATTTTCAATCAAAGTTTCTCCATTGACAACGCCTATGATTCGCTGCAATATAAAGGCCAGATGGCGCAATGGCATGTTTGTATATTGAGTTTAACATCAGGTAACCCTTTCTCAAAATTTGAAACACCTACTGTAAAATAAATAATGAAAAATGACATACATAATTTTCAACTGTTCTAAACAGTTTTTAAAGCAAAAAAGATATATGTAAATGTACCGGAAGGAGCTAATAATGTCACAAACAATGGAAGGTGAAAGAATGTAAACACCTCCTATGTGATTTTAATTTTATATTTCAACAATAATTAAAATATAATCAATTTAACAATTAATAAAATATAATTAATAGACAAAATTAACATGAAATAAATTATACTTTAAGCACTCTGGTGATGTGCATACATAAAACAATCGAAATTGTGAAACACCACAAAAGACACAACAATAACAACAATGAGAATCAACAGCGCCACTATCGGTGGCAAAACTCTAGCAGAAGGGACACACGTCAACATTGTACGATTTGCGGTCTGAAAAATCAATATGACATATAACTGCAAATGGAACCGTAAAGACGATTTCAAAACGATTTTGCGGACAGAAGTGTCAACAGAGGGACAGGCCAGAGCTACCGTGATAGACATTACTAGGAATATGTGAGTAATGTCTGTATCTTACATACATATATAAACAAGAACCGCTATGATAATTTACAGTTTACTTGTAGTGAATGCTTTAACTTTCCATGTGACTGCAAATTCTTTCATAACGATTCTTACAGCGTCAATAATTTAAATTTTGAAATACCATTGGTTCGACAGAATAATAATGTCTGTTTTGAGAGTAATGACATGATTATAAATTCAAAAGTTGTTGCGGATGAAGATAGTTTCTTTAGATATGATAAAGAATATTCTAGCAAATTCAATATATCGGCATTGCATTATCGAGATAATGCGGAAAATCCACTAAACGCTTATGATATAAAAACTAGCGAAGAAAAGGCTGCTATGCCAGATAATTTTTAATATATTTATTTCGGAAAACCAGAATTGAGTAAAAAAGGATTACATATTTTAAATATAAATGTTCAACATCTTCTCCCTAAACTAGACAAAATTAAAATGATGGTTGGGGAAAATTGCATACATTTTCTAGGATGTTGTAAATGTTCATTAACAGTACTATTAAGATTTTTTAAATTAATATAGCTGGTTATAATTTAGAAAAAAAAGATAGAATATCAAAAAAGAGTGACGGTCTGGTTAATTTTTATAAAAGAAACTATACAGCATAAGCTTAGATTTGACTTGGAAACAAAACTAGAAACAATCTGGATTGAGATAATACCTAAATATTCCAAAAACGTTCTTGTTAACCTTCGTTTATCGTCACCCAGATTCCTTGCAATCTTGAATTGATGAATACGAAAATCAAATGAATATAGCTTTAGCAGAGAATGACGAAATACATGTTCTCGGAGATTTTGATATTCATTTTAATCGAGAAAATCAATGCAAAAATGCAAAATGGGAAAATTGTGTTAGCTAAATATTGTCTTACTCAGTTGATAACTAAGGATACTCGAATTACAGAAAATTCGTCCTCTTTAATTGACCATATATATTTAACTCGTCCCGAATCTATTACTCATGTAAACGTTTTGACATAGGGATGAGTGATCACAAACCTATTTACATGATACGCGATACAACTGATAAAATAATGGAAAATAAAAACGGTCAACATACATCTTTCAAATATCGATCATATGAACATTTTGATGACAATAAATTTAAAAGTGATCTGTTAAGTTCTAGTATTGAAAGTAGATTCGAATTTAGCACTCACTTCTCTGTATACAATTTTTAATTCTCAATTAAGTATACATGACGGTCAAAGATGAAATGGCAAAACATATTACTCAACCAGAATTGATAACAGACTCAATTATTTCTGCCCGGAAAACGACAGACAGAAACCTTAAAAACAAGTATTTGGGTGATTATAGATTATGTAGGAATAAAACAAAAAGGTTAATTAAGCAAGCTAAACAAAACTATTTTGACCAGGCGGTTCAAGGAAATACAGAGTCCGCATTTCTTTGGCGTAATATTAGATCGTTAACAACTGATACTATGAACAAAACTGAATGCATTCCGGACCAAATGAATTTTAATGGCAACTCCGTACATGGAAAACAATTAATTGCAAACTGTTTGAATAAACACTTCATAAATATTGCCGGAACAGACATTCCTTCAGTAGAAAGATCAGAGTATTTTCAACATCTAGAGAGCCATATTCATACACAACTGCAAGGTACTTCTTTTGTTGTCAGTTATATCACTCCATTTGAAGTTAAAGAGGTAATAAAAATCAGCTTAATCCAAAAAAAATCGACTGGACTTGATGGAATAGGTCCTCGATTATTTAAAACGTGTAGTGATGTTTTATCTATTCCAATCTCTTCTATAATCAATAATATCTTACGGACAGGAATTTTTCCCGATGATCTATAGTTAGCGCGTGTAATGCCACTTTTCAAAAAAAGGTTCAATCGACGATGCCAATAATTACCGCCCAATATAAATTTTGCTAACAATATCTAAGATATTTGAAAAACACATATTAAACCAACTACAACAATATTTTAAAGAAACTAATATTTTGCATGTAACTCAGTCCGGTTTTCGAAAACAACACTCTTGCCAAATAGCATTAGTTCGTCTTAGTGATCACTAGTCTAGAGAAATAGATAATGGGAATTTAATTTGCAGTATATTGCTTAAGAATTCAAGCGACATATTCTGACAAGAATTCTGAATCCTTTACTTTTGCCTGAAGGTTATTTAAAATTCAGTACTTAACATTTCACTCATTCACAAAGTTCAACAATCTTAACGACATCAATCACTAGTCATTAAGTCTCGACACTTGCATATTACATCATTCGATATCACAAAAATAAAAATGTTTAAACAAATAAAATTGCTACTTTTTCTTTTAATGATCTTAATATACTTTAATCTAGGCTAGAAATTAATGTAAATATATAACTTGATCTAAAGTGAATTATTCTTACCTCCATTATATGTCTGTAAGTTGATCATCATTAGCATGAGTTAGAATAATGTCGTCTGGAATCATGAATCCGTGCATATAGTCATCAGTAGAATGATCGTATTTTGTTATCTATAAAAACAACATCTGTTTTCACATTTATGACATAAAAAAGAACAACATCTTATAGTTGCTGTTGACTGGTTCTTTAAGGTGAAGACAAAACAGAATATATGAATTTACCCAGGTAATTTGAAAGTTTATATAAAATGTCTTAATCACTTATCTATTTAATGTGTATTCTAAGTATTCAAACATTATTGCATGGATTTGTAAACAAGCATGTAATAAAATATTCCTTCTCAAGACGTTGTATTTCATTCTAAGCTTTTTAAAAAGGGACTTAAAATTTTATTTTAAACTACATGGTTGTTTTTTTCACAAAAACATATGTCTCCCCCATGGAAGTTTGTCAATGAATGTAATACTGTAACACAAACATCTATTTTAAGTAACAGTGACCTTGACCTTAACAAATATGTTTTTGTTAAAAACACTTTAAAAACATTTTTTTTCATTTATATTTAGAAAAAGTGACCTTGACCCCGCCCAAACAGTATTTTTTTTTGCTATTTTTGCTTCAAACAATTCAAAAATTGAAAACACATTTTTTTTTTAGTAACATTGACCTTAAAAAATTTGTTTTTGCTAAATACACTTTAAAAACTCAAAATTGTGTTTTGCACACCTTCTACATTTAGTAGCAGTGACCTTGACCCTAGTGACACTAGTGACCCTCAATGAAACCCCAAGCTCCCTCTTCATGCAAGCTACCTGCCTACTAAGTTTCATTGCAACCGGTCACTCCTCGAGTTATTGAGCGGAAATATTTTTCTATTTTTAGATACAGTGACTTTGAACTTGAACCAAGGTGGTTGTTACATGTGCTCTGCACATCGTGTCAATATTGTGAACATTTTCGGTGAGTTATTATAAAATCTTTTAAGGGGTTCAAGAGATATTGAGCGGACACGAAATATAGTCATATGACCTTTGATCTCTAATACAAGACGTAATTTGAGTGATATAATACTTGAATTCAAACTGACAGTCGTAATTGAATTATGGCATTTCCTTCTTTATCACACATATTGATAGATTGATTACTCTTCCTCAAAATTCCCAGCCGTTTGATCAATGACACGTAAATAGATATTTATATTATCGGGCAAGCCGGTAATATACACTTTACATTTCCCGTCATTGTACCCCGCGCTAAACGTTAGAGTGTTCGAGTACAGTACATCAATGTATATTTTCGTGCTGATTTCTGACGTTATCAAGTGACGTCACGAAGTGTCATTGGGGTATCATAAGGGTATTTGATAACCTTCTTGCGTTTAGCCGTTAAATGAAACAAAAAAGATCGGCTCGGGTAATATAAGTCTAGGCGAATAATATATCCCCTTATACGACGTCAGAACACCAAATAACATATAATATATATTTTGTTTACATTGTACATATACAATGAATCTCCACAATAAAACAGATGCATGATATAACAAGTTACCAATGGCAAACACACTATATGTAATGCCCACCAATTCTAGGGATGATGTCACAAAAAAAGAAAAGAAATAGATTTCACCTTATTTATATTGTGGTCCCTGCTATTGATGGGATAACACAGAAAGGCATACTTGATGAATTTGTCATGAGCGTAGAGCACATAATGAATATATCAATTAAATTCAAGTGTACCACAGACTGTTAATTTGATAACTAGTGCGTGTATCACAGCATTACGTATTATTTCAACCTATACACCTCAATAAATATCACAGTTATATCACACAACACGTAAGAATTTTCAACATGACTTGAATTAAAATATAACATTGTGAATAAAACTAACTGGCCATTATATTTGTTTTGATGGCATGTTTGAACAAATTTGGAGAACTAATTTGTTCAATTCCTTTGGAATATAATTCAACAGTACATCACCGTTAAAGGCAAACATTTACAGCTGTGTTATACATTCCTTTTAAAGTATTTTATTGACTACTGGTCATGTAAAAAGCTAAGATATTCAGCCGTTTAAAACCGTTTGTACAGCAAATTCATATTTTAAAGAATTTCAATACTTTATTATACAAGTAGAAGTTTATTTCTTTCATATTCTTTAAATTTTGGCTGCGTAAGCGCTAGCACAGTGGTTCTAGTCCTGCCATATGATTGTTTTGACAGGCAGATGAGCCCCATAAGTTTGTTCAACAGTAGCCACTTCAAGTTAAAATGCACTTGATATTAGTGAAAAATTTAAATTAAACAAACTGAGAAAACATTTAAATGGTTCTCTTTAACTATTTTTGCTATGTGTAAGTTTAAAGGTAATAGTTTTCGATAAAACTAATGAAATCGAACTTTCCAAAAATTAAAAAATGCTTTACATTTACATTTTCAAAAGATTTCACTTACCTGTTGTAAAGGCGAAATATGCGTCTCTGAACAAGTAAAATAAAATTTAACCAAACACGATATTACAAAAGTCCATATTAATAGAAAACAAATGTAATATTTCTGTTTGCAAAAAAACTGTTCCATTTTAAAGCTTTCTTGAAAGAAATTTACAATACAGCGTTTTGTATAATGGCTACTGCATATATCTATAGGAAACAATGTGCTGTATCACTGATAAATTGCACTGTGTATGTAGGCGAAGCTTAATTTTGATCTATCTACAAGAGAAAACATGATATATCTGCACGTATTCCTTTGACAGTTTGGAAAGTCTAACATAGATGAAGAATATATAGCTTATTATTTGGCTTTGTTTGACTGAGTGTGTAATTTGCTATTTTTACTTTTATTCGTTTTTTTTTCTTTGGATAATGTAAAAAAATGTGTACACAATGCTATATCTGTAAGACAGTCATTTGTTAAAACCTATTGCAAATAGAGCATACAATGTGAATGTATTAAGCTTAGTACGGCAAAATGGGGTATATAATGTTCTATCAAAGCATGCCACTGTTTTAGCCTTGTACATGTACTTTCAACGTATTTTTGTGACCAAAGGGCTTCATTTGCGTCTGTCACTGAATGTTAAGAGCTGCATTTAAGATAGAAAGACGGCATCTTGAAACGAATACATAGGTCAGTAAGCATTTTGATTGAATCCCTATAAACCATATCAACAACAAATATATTTTAAAACAAAAACAAACTGCCCTGATTCCTCGATGAACTTACAAAAAATTCAGCTACTTTGAAATTTACGACATCTTGAAAACGAAATCATAATATGAAACAAAATAGCTTAGAAAAAAAATACTGAAAATGTCGCGGGCAAGCCCAATTCGGTAGATCGTTTTCGTATATCGGGACTCATGCGTATGAAAATATAAGCTTCTGTCATAAGCTTGAGCTGCTGCGCATCATTACGACAGCCCGGAAATCTCGACTCGCTTTACATACAATACCATCCTTATCAACACAAATTTGGTACGTATGACATTGATGTTCCTGTTACAAGAATGAAACTGATCCCTTGGCTCATTCATAGGGTAAAATATATTGAGCAATCTGTCATCTTTTGCACCAACTTCTGAATACTATTTGTCTCGGTAGCCACTGATATACTGCAGGCAACGTATAAAATGCAAAAATATTCGATAAAATATGCACAACATTGTACGGATTTCAATGCTTGCATTTGCAGTGCCTTGCATGAACATAGAGTTCTGTTTACAAAATCTGCTAGTCACCAACAAATGAATTTGATTTTTTTGGGAAGGAGCACTGCAAAAAGAAGATATTTTCTGCTAATGTCCATTTAAAGAATGAAAGACAATACTCTACTGCAATTGAACCAGTGCAAATTATTGATAAAATACGGAAATTAAAAGATTACTGGTTCGGTACAAGTATACAGAATTCAGCGAGCACTACTTCGTATCCCTGTGGTGTTGTGCGCATCATACTTTTAATATTCGTGAATTTCGTGCAGATCAAGCGCAAAGTATTAAATGCATGTACATAGCTTAATCAGAAACTCTCTACATGACTGAACTGATTTTTATATTCTGTATAACGCTTTATATATGCGGTGCAAAATAGTTCCACCTGTTTTCAATTTGCAGAAATCGCAACAACCGCCAAAATATCATGTAAGGCATATCGCGGACAGGAACTTCTAGAAATATTAGATGTTTAAGTCAACAGCTGCTCTTCTGGCGCAAGTTTATCACAATTGCTGTTAAATGCTGAGAGCTTCGCAAGCTACTTTACTATTTATTCCCAAACGAGATAGCTCTATCATTTCAAAGAGATGTCATTCGTTTTGATAGAGATATCTCTTCTACGCTCTCTACTGAAATAGCTTAGTATCACAGAAAAATATCTCCTGAACTTTAAGAGATATCCACAGAGATATATGTTTAACATTATTTGAGATATATTTCTGTTTTTGATAGGTATCTCTCAAAGTTACAGAGATATCGCTCTAGGTTTAAGAGATATCTCTCTGTTTTAAACAGATAAATCTTTTCAAAAATATTGTCTGATGTAGGTGAGATATCTCTGTACATTAGAAAGACATCTCTTTAGTATTGAAAGATATCTTTCAAGGCATAAGATATATCTCTGTACGGCAGAGAGATATCTCTTCATTTACAGAGATGTCTCTGAATTAAAAAGATATCTCTAATTACAATAGAGATATCTCTTTCACGCTGAGAGATATCTTTGTAACACAGAAAGTTACCTTCTGAACTTTAAGAGATATCTCTTCTACTTACAGATATATATTTCTTGCATACCGTATCGGGGTATCCGCAGTTTTCACCAGTGCTGGAAAATCTTACATTACACCCCCCATGTAATATGACTTACGTGCTCTTAAATGACGTCATTTCGAACTACTTTCGGACTATTTTCGTGTATTCAATATACATCAATGAATCAGCAAAAGTAAACACTTACTGCGGTAGAGCATCAAGGAAATAAAATGGTAACAGGAAAAAAACAACTGTTGTTTGTTCTTTTGTTTGTTTATATTTCTTAAACATTTAAATAACCTACAATCCACAAAATATGTAAAACGACACCAATGATTTAACTACCGTAGGCGTTCTGTTATACTATCTGAAGCAAGTAATCAATAAAAATGTCAACAAGAGAGTTTAAAATGGGGACGTTGTCCAAATAGGCTCAAATGGTGAGAAAGGGCAAATTGTAAGTATAGCCAGGCCCTTAGGAACATATGCAATGTACAAGGTTCACTTGTACACAACTGGTTTTGTGAAAACTGCTTCCAAACATGAGTTGGTGAAGGGCCTTCCTAAATATGATTTCCAGGATTTCTTTGATTGCTATAATGCTTTGTTTACAAATTATGATACTAATCATTGCCGTCCATCTGTACCAGTCCATTTGTCAATGAAAGCGAAGCTGATGTTGGCCTTACAGTACCAAGTTTTGTTAGTGTTGCCAGTACTGGTCCGAATATGGCTGCTACAACACCACTGATGGATGTTACCAGAACCATTTTACATTGGCCAAATCTTACATTCAATAGACAAGCCAAAATATCATTAGGTATTCTTGATACAGAAAACATATCCCCTTTAAAACATACAAATGACAGTACAAAAATCCAAGCCTCAAAGCGGTTTGCCCGAATGCCAAATGACCCCAAAAAATACAGGAAGGAAAACAAAAATAAAAACACCGAAAGTAAAACCAGAAGAGGTGTTTCCCTCACGCAAGAGTTCTTATGCCAGAAAGGTGAAAACCGGGCTGTACATGAGATTCATGCACAGGAACTGAATGTATATCTTCAGGAGTTTGTCATAAGAATCCGTCAAAAGAATTGGGAAGAATATGAACCCAGTACTATCCGTGGGATGATTTCAAGTCTCGACAGGTAAAGCCTATTAAACGCACAATTTAAGCTTAAAGTAACATGTACATTTCAATAAAAGAATCACTGTATCCTTGATAGAATCCTTTAAATGCTGAGCACAAAGCGTTATTTTCAGTCTTCATGATTTTCATACCCCAACCAGTTCGTACTTTTCCCGGAATCGTTCACATTTTCCCAAGGCCATACCAGATTGATTTGTTGGTCATCGGATATTCTGTTAAAAATTAGAAAAAAATATTATTTGGTCCATGCAATTTCCTTAAAGCGAAAAATAATAATTGGTAATTAAGAAGTGTGCAGTATAGTACTATGTTCTACAATTTTAACCTTAGAATCTCAAACAAAATTCAACTAGAATCGGGAAGTTTAAAAAAAAGAAATTGCAAATAGACCAACATCGTATTTTGAAATTTAGTTAAATATTTTTGGAGGGTTTAAAAGAAATTAAAGAGAGCAAATGCGATGACAAATTTATAAATTTGGTGTGACCTTATATTCGAGATATTTTCCAACTGTAAATGGCTTTTTTTCAAATTCCTGCAGTTTTACCGATTTCCTGGTTAAATGGGGTATGTGGGGTATCTTCGTCCTGAAAATTTGAGTATTTTAAATAGAAACCTGTGTTAACAAGCATTTGATAATAAATCACTTAGGCCAAAAGAAATTAAGTTATCATTCAGACTTGTTTCAATGTTATCATTTGTAGAAGGCAATGTATAAAACATTATTTATTCAAAATTATCGTAGCAAGCAGGAAAAAAAGGACACGATTTGCCTGTTTTCAGTGATTCAAAAGTGATAAAAAGCATTAAATAACGAATAAAAATCCTCCATTTTTCCGTAAATACTGCATGTGATCTTGCATAACAACTAATGTAAATTGCTTTGAATTTGCGAGATCTTTTTTCGCAATTTATCTATTTTTCAATTATTTGCAAGGCCTTAAATGAGAGACAGCATGTCGGGCAATCTGCAGACACTGTAAAACTATGATAGTTTATGTCTTTTTTATGCTGGATGCCGATGATGTGCCATAGCCTTTATCGTATTTTGTTGCTAAAACGTCATTCTTCTTTTGCACCGATACTCAATGATTAAATAATGTAAAAGTAAGATAACTTCAATTTGATTTTTTTTCTTCCCTAATATAGTGAGTTTCTCACAAGGGGTATTATCTGCTACATACAATTAATAATACCTCAATCTTTCCCCTGATATATATCAATAAATGATTAAAACACATATTATCTTTAATAAAATGGGTAAAACTTTTTTATTCGGATGCTAAAAGCTGTATATCAAATAATGTGTTTTTGTCAAACTTCTTTAACATTAAGAAGGGAGTTCGACAAGGCTGTCCTCTTTCGCCTTATATTTTCATTATATGTATTGAAATACTTTCTCTGGCTATAAGAAATAATAAAGAAATAAAAGGAATACGCTTGTCAAATGTTGAGATAAAACAAACTCTTTTTGCTGATGATGCAAGTTTCTTTCTAGATGGGTCCAAGAAATCATTTGAAATACTAATTTGTATATTAGACAAATTTAGCAGTATTTCCGGTTTACATTTAAATAGTTTTAAATGCACTGTTATGAGAGTTGGCTCTCTCCGAAACTCAAAATTAACCTACTGTAACGAAAAAAAATTTAAATGGACATCAGATCAAGCAACAACACTGGGAATCATATTCACAAATGACAAATTAAATGTACACAAACTAAATTTGGAGCCAAAAATCACACAATTCAGACATACACTCACCATGTGGAAATTGTCATTAATTGGTAAAATAACTGTGCTAAAAACGTTTGCACTCCCAAAACTTATATATCCTTTAACAGTGTTGACCAACCCCCCCCGTCTGATTTAGTAAAGGAACTTAACCATCTTATGTTTGACTTTTTATGGGATTCTAAACCGGATAAAATAGCAAGAACTACTATCATACAAAACTATGAGAATGCTGGCTTATCAATGATAGACTTAAAGTCAACATTATTATCATTGAAAGCCAGTTGGGTCAAAAGGATTATTTCCGAAAACTCTTCAATGTGGCAAAATATATATAGAAATGAACTAGAAAAAGTAGGCGGCACCACTGTTTTTAAATGTAACTGCAATAGTAAGAAAGTACACAAAATAAAATTAGAGTATACCTTTCTCAAGGAAATCCTTTCCGCGTGGTGTTCTATTAATTTTTGTGAAAATATTACTTCCTTTTCGAAGCAGATAATATGGAATAACTCGTTTATTACTGATTCAAATGGAAACACTTTTTTTTACAAAAAATGGTTTGATAAGGGTTTACTATACATTGAAAATATGTTTGACTATCGCAAGGGAGAATTCCTGACATTTTCTGAACTGCAAAATGTGTATAATATACACAGATCTGATTTTTTGAAGTATTATTCATTACTTTCTTCCATAGATAAAACTTGGAAACAAAACATGATACAGGAATCAATGCAAGGAACAGTAATACCAGATTACTTGATCTCTAGAATAACGCCAGAAACTAAAATAAATAAAATGCTTTATAATATAGAGGTGAAAAAAAAGCCAAGCATGCACGAAAATGAAACAATACAAAAATGGGAGAAAGATAATATTGATTGGAAAAAAATATTTATATTACCATTTCAATGTACAATAGATACTAAAATAAGAGAATTTCAATACAAATATATAATGAGAATTATTCCAAATAATGTTTTCCTGTTTAAATGTAAGATAGTTCCGAGTAATCTTTGTGACTTTTGTTCTATGGCTCCAGAAACTGTTCAACACTTGTTTTGGGAGTGTGAAATAATCCAACAGTTTTGGGTGGAAATACATAAATACTTAACAATTAAAGGATATGAAATTGCTCCATTGACATTTGAAACTATTTCTTTTGGTTTATTAGAGCACCAATTAGAAGGGGAGAAATCAAATATCGCTAATTTCATTATTATTTTAGCAAAGTATTTTATATTTAAAAACAAATGCAACAAAACTTTACCTTCCATTGAAATGTCTGTGTACTATTTGAACAGTAAAATTAAGTTAGAACATGTAATAGCAACGATGAGAAATAAGACTGACATATTTAACCAAAAATGGAGGGCGTTTATGGCATAATACACGCTAAATACATAAACAAAACATATTTTCAAAAGCAGAACATTTCGAACCTTTCGAGCTTTTCTAGCTCTTCTCTATCACTTCATATATTTTCTTTCTTTCTTCTTTCTCTTTATACTTATCAATTATAAAAAAATTTCTTAAAGTATGTGAACCAACATTTCGGGTTTTAAAATATAGTAAATAGTTACCATGGATTATTTGTATGTTTGAATATTAGATAAGAATTGTAAACAAAGTATTTGAATGTATATGTACTGAAAGGAAATAAAAATGGTAAAAACGAAAAAAAAAAAAAAATAAATAAATAAAACACATATTATCGTACCATCGATTTCTAAAATATTGAAAATTTCATAATCGAGAAATGGCTTTTCACTGATAGTGACAAAATAACTTGAATCAGGTTTTTGATATGATTGGAATTTGGACGAGCATCGAGTAAATATTTCGACTGGGTTTAAATTTGCATCCTCGTAGATTCGTGAATATTAGCGAAAATTGAACCTCGCAAATTTTAAACAATTTACAGTACCAAATTTAATGTGGCCTACTGTTTTAAGAACAAATTTGCTTAATTACTTTTTTACTAATCGATATTAACAAATTTCTTATTCACTAATTATAACACTACCCTTAGGTACTTGCAAGAACACGAGTACCCAACAACTGTTGCTAAAGGTAGCGAGTTTGCCCTTACTATGGCAACTTTCAGCAGTAAAAGTAAAAACCTTAAAAGGCAAGGTAAAGATAATAAAAACCACGCCGCTCACCTCTCTGAAGCAGAAGTGGACCAACTGTATGAGCACGGTCAATTTGTAGGTCAGGATCCCAACATCCTGATAAATACCTTATGGTATAACAACACCACGCACTTTGACATTCGTTGAGGCGGAACTATGCACAGGCATGGCTTTTCATGTACACATCTGAAAGAATGTACAATTTTTAGCATCAGACAAATAATTTTGAAAATAAATACGATATATCTTTTGTAGGATTGTATATCATTAACTGTATGCAAGTTTCAATCAGTATCAGCATTGTCGAAATATTTGTATTGCTTCAAATCAGCATTGGTATCCTATTGCTACTATTTCTACTGTCAATTAAAACGCATACACTTTTCTGCCATACTCATTTAGACAATTCCGGTAATGTCAGTCAAGCACGATTTCTTTTCTGTAATATAAAATTGATTTTTCTTAATCTGTTTAAACAGCTGATGTGGAGACATATCAAGCTAGGTTCGGATGATGAGCTTCATTGCGAATACCTGGAGTATAATGAAAGGCAAACTAAAACTAGAACTGGAGCCAACCCAACAAACATCCGTTTGCAAAAACCTTGGATGTATGCTACAGGAACAGACAGATATCCAGTCAAAATGTATAAAGCGTATGCAAATCACAGACAAGCAAATTTCTCCGGTAAATAATTTTATAATGCCTTTAAAAGTTATTTATTAATTGTGTAAAATTGTAACTAATGCATCTGCTTCGGGACAAGAAACCAAAGAGTTTGTTTCTTTTTTGTAAGACCAATTTAATGCGCTGATTTTTGTCAAACCTTCTGAATCAACGAATGCAGAAACTGCCTGACCACAATTATCTTGCAGTCTTTACACTAGAAAATACCGAGAACTTAGGCAGCAAAATGCCACACGTCCCAGTATAGAATTTGATAACGAAATGGTGAGAAAATGTGTTATCGAACAAGTAGCTCATTTGGTACATTCGCCCTGTAAATGAAAGGCCCCGTGTCCGACTCCAAGTCTTGCTCCAAATCTTTCTCGCCATGTGACAAACACGTCTTAGACTCTAATTGAATTTTTGGATTTTAATATTTAGAAAGTTAACTACTAACATGTTTAATGCGCTGATTATCAGGTGATGAACGTCATTTCTACCTGGCTGCTGTCACACATACAACTCAACCTTCAGAGTTGGATCAGTGGTTTCTTCGTGTAGCTATTGGCAGGAACCAAATTGATACGCTGCCGGAAATTTCAGCACAAAACCCAAACTGCCTGGACTTCAACAAGGGAAGCGGTTTTCCAACACAAGCGCCAGGAAACTCACCTGTCAAAAGATGCTGCAGAATGGAGTTTCTGACAACCAAGCAGTTCTCAGTACTGGTCACAAAAATGCCAGCTCCTTCTCAATTGATAATGCAACAGCCGGTACAAATTAACATTTACCGAAAGTTCAATTCATGATAGCACATGCAGACTGTTTTGTTGACTGAATTTTCGTTTGAATGTTCTACCTTCTTCTTGCTGTTGTCTCGCCGCCGTTGATCGATATAATGACGATATTTAGGTCACGGCTTGATTCAAATTTTGTAAATGAACTTTATCTTCTCATCGAGTTGCGTTAAAATTTGGACTCAGTAATAAATACTGAGAAAAGATGAGCTGAGTCGCATGCCTCTATTATCACGTTAAAGTTATAAAATCATACAATTTGTGGCGGAACTACGTTGTTGAAGAAAATGTCTGCTAACCGCTTAGCCACTCCTTAAGAAATGTATCGTTAATTTAGATACAGTTATTTATTTCAGTATTTCAAAACGTGTGTCTTCTAAATGACGTAAAACGAGATTCTTCATTTTGAAAATATGGTCATTATTACCACTGAAACAGAGAACTATTAGTCCAAGAGCCAAGGGCCATTTATTTACAATTCGCGCCCAAATGCGAAAATAGTCTTAATTGAAAGCAAAATTTCTACAGATGACAAAAACCCATTTCTTACAAAAAATCTCTGTCACAAGGCTTGAAATTTCAAGATGGCCGACAAGATGGCCGCCGAAAATTTTAAACTTACACCCGTAAATAACAAAGCATATTCTGAATTCCTTGTACAGCCGGTTGAAAAAACTTTTCAATAAACTGAACATAAATATATAATAATTGACAAAAATAATAAATTTTAAGTGACTTTAACCGCCATTTTGGAATTAGTGCAAAACAAATCCCCAAAATTGGTCTAAAAATCAGTGTTTTTTTAACAGTTTACCTTTCAATTGTCACATACTTCAAGAAATCCTCCAAATTGTTTCACAATCTTTCTAGGACAGTAAAACAATTATTAAACAAAAGAATGCTGCCTGAAAATAGTATCTTCCTTGGTGTTGTAGACAAACAATTTATATAAAAGTGGGTGGGGTTAATATTTATAAATTCTGAGCATTGTTAACTCTTTAATGCACGTTTTAGAAATGTATTAATAAATATAATGCACTTTTTAAGAAAATACAGCTTACTTTTATTATTTTTTGATGATTTTAAGTTTAAATTTAGTTGTATTTTCAACTTTATGAGTAAAAAAGCAGTTTCTTTCTCCTCATCTCTGTTTGACATGGAATGTCTTAACAAATGACACACTTAAATTAATTAAATCGAGTCTTTTATTCACATGTCTTGTCCCTGAAACAAAAACTGCATAAATGTAATAGACTTTCCTGTCTTTATATAAAGTATAATACCTTTAAGGTGTGTGGGGTGGACCAAGGCCTTAACATATTATGCGTTTATGTAATGAGTCAAATTCAAGGGCTGATTTAATGTTTTTATCAGATTTTATGTTATGTTTTTGCATACATTATGCAAGTGAGTTTGGTATTCAAGTATTTGCTTAGTTTTTAAAACAACATTAGTGTAAAAAGTCTGCAAAAATATATTGTTTTACAATGTAGTGTTACAGACAAAGGCATTCAACCTTGCACGTGTTTGCAAATGTACATGCATTTGCTGGTCTGTACCACTTAGCTTCAGCAGTGTTTGGAAAGAGATTTGAACACTACTTATATTGATTATCTGCTTTGTCTTAAGCAACTACCTATCTCCTCTTCTTCTTCCTGTTTATACTCTGAGTAACTACTGTTTTGTCAATATATGTAGTTCACTACAGAGTCATCTTCAACGTCAGAACCTTATGACATGGCGGCATCGAACTACTTAAGTCGCAAAGTGGTGAAGATGCTTTGCTAGACAACTTGACTATTATTGAAGTATTTTCTTACGACATGCACAAGTGGATTTCAATCACACCAATCTGTTCTGATTTGGCGCCCAAACGCCACAAAAATAACTCAATACTTTGAGGGGTACAGGCTGTAATATCTGTAACATGATCTAATTCACTGAACGCTGTTTTTGAGCTATTTGCCACACCTAACGCAATATTTGCATTTATACTTCCAATACGAGAGGTACCCAATTCACTGAACGCTGTTTGATTGCAAAGGCCGTACAGTAGGCATATAAACCAGGTAAAGCTGTTTGCCACACTAAGTCTTGACGCAAATTTTGCATTTATACTACAAAATACAAGAGATGCTCATCTTATTTTAAACGCAGTTGAAATGTTAACTATGACAAAACTGAACGGGAATCCCTTCGTAATGTATAACCAGTGTTTAAAGATATAGTACACGGTACATGCATCTTGGTCAGCTTATGTGAAGATGGTAAGTCGTAAAATATGCGATAATGTTGAGGGTTTCGTACTCGGGCTTATAAATAAGGACTACATGTACTTACTCTTACAGAAGTGTTAAAAAGGTGTTGAAATTCATGGAGCATACGGTTTCGTTTGGTTCTATACGGAATATTCCTTTAAACGTTGGAATACATAGCAATAATACTTCGTCTGGTGAATCAACGAACAAATACTTTCAACTGTGGCCACTTCTAACGTTGTTCACAAAAAATGTACGTAAGATTTCGAAAGTCAACCTGGCGAATCAGAGAGAAATGGCACATAAGCTTGGTGTCAAATAGGGAACTGTACATCGAATTATTACACACCAGATCTTGAAGGTTGTATCTGAAGTTACGTGGTGGACGATGGAAAAAAAACTTTGTGACCTCTCACGAGGCAATGTTTTATCTAGGTGGCAGCTTTGGAAGAAGACGGGTTTGTTACGTAAACAATGGAGAAAAATGCATTTGTAAAGCATGACTTTTTTGTAAGCGGTTTATGACATTGCCTGTTGAATCATGCTGAGGCAAAGCTGTTAATCGTATAATTGATAACATTGACAAAAGTAAACTAGCACTTCTATATATATATATGTTCTTAAGCCGTTTTTAAATAAAGATGTGCCCAGACTGTTTCCGCCAAGGGTAAACAAATATAGTGTTACATCAGAACAGTGCGTCTCGCCATATGATACCTCTAAACATATAGAAATATAAACTTTATCACACCAGAAGAGTGAATACCTAAATCAACTGATGCCGTCCCGTTGACAATAGTACATGCATATGGTGAATCGTGAAGCGACGTCTGCAAAAGCGCACGATAATCTCGTTGATGGAGCTTAAAATAGCATTGAAGGACGAGTGGGGGAAACTGGACGAAATTACTAATAATAAGACTCTCGAATCATGGCCAAAACATTGTAGAATGATATACTATTGTGACGGATAAGATGTAGAGCAATAATTGCTACGATAAACGTACATGTATACAATATGTTGTATTTTACTGATTTGATTTATTAAAACATAAATTGGGCACCTCTCGTATATATGTAACACATTGTATTACGTGTGCAAAGGCCATCATAGATCCAGACATTTGATTATTGAATTATTAGCAATATCAAGATATCTGTATCATTGTTTCCCATTTTACATTTTATGTTGCTGTTTTCATTCAAAGTCATTTAATGAAGGTACAGTAGCACTGTACGAAGTGTCAGTGTCACCTTTGTTGATGCTGTTTGTCTGTTGCATACACTGAACATCGTACCCTGTACCTTTGATGAAGTTTCTAGGCTCATCCAATATGGCAAAGCTTGTTCACATTTTTTTACGACACATACTCGTATTATACATCCACAATAAAATGTATTAAACACGTATGGTTGGATAGGAGCAATTAGATGGTAATGATAAGACACCAAACAACTGGGAAAAGGCAATTCAGTCACCAGCCTACAAAACTGTACCATTTCTTTTATTTGTATAAAATGGTTTAATTTAAGTGTCACACACAAAGTGAACAACATTCAACAGTCTGCAGTTGATTTTAACGATGAGTATAGACACTTCTTGGTATGTTGTTCAATATAAGCAACTGAAACATCGTATCAACAAATGTGACACTGACACTTTATACAGTATTTTGAAGATGACAAATTTATTACCCTAACAACAAGGTTGGTCACTAGATAAGGGCTTGTACAAAGTAATTTCAATCAGAAAGAGCAGATACATTTGCAAGTACCTGTGCATGCAATGGTGAAACTTTTCATATGTAACACTACTTCGAACAAGACAGTAATGGTAATTAACATCGCTCACATGGCTACCATTGGCTTTATATAATATCAAAAACAGCTTCGTAGACAAAAAACTAAAAGTACAGTACACTATAACTCCAAATTTAGCTAACAAGAAAGTAAATCAGTAGGTAATGTGACCCCGGTGCCAAGATGAATGATTGAAACCGTCGTTGTACAGGACCACTAGGAAACCCTTTAAGCCAAACATCTAAGCTGAGACTGAGCCTAGTGGTCTGAGACAAGAAGATTAAAAAAATATTTTACACTCAGGTGAACCCCAAACGGGGTCAAGTTTGAACCGTTGGTCATGATTTGAACTTTCTTGGTAAAGGTGTACTACTAATGCTACATGCAAAATACCCAACCTAAAGATCTTGTTGTTTCAGAGAAGAAATTTATGTAAAATCAAGTGACCACCACGCGACTGTCAACTCTGACCCGGGGTCATTATTTGAACGATCTTGCTAGGGGCATACAAAGCAATGTTGCACTCCAAAAAGCTGCTCTGAGTCTTGTGGTCTCAGAGAGTAATACTTTTGTAAGTTTTCCGTTCATAAGTATATGCGTAATCAACTAACCACCTGGGCGGGGTCAATTTTGACCCGGGGTCATGATTTGAACCTTGTTGGTAGTGGTCAACAAGGCAATGCTACATGCTAAATATCTCCATGCTAAATATCTCCATAGTTCCATGCTCTTTGATTCAAGAGAGGAAGATGTGTTCAATTGTTAATACAGAAACTTATGTAAATGTAAATGGCCCCCTTTGCAGGGTCAATTTTGACGTAAGGGTAATGAATGATTCCATTATGATAGAGATCTACTGGACAATGCTACATGCCAGATATTTCAGCTCTAGACATTCCGGTGTTTTAAAAGAAGATTTCTAAACAGTATCCTGTTTGTTCCCACAACAATCAGAGATCAGCATAGAAATAAA
The DNA here is from genome assembly GCA_022818135.1 of Saxidomus purpurata. Lineage (NCBI taxonomy): Eukaryota > Metazoa > Mollusca > Bivalvia > Venerida > Veneridae > Saxidomus > Saxidomus purpurata. The sequence continues at coordinate 55,311 of JAFMSR010000070.1, forward strand.
TTGTTTTAAAACGTTTGACAGAGCTTTATGCATGAAACAGAGATCGGAATAGAAATAACTTGTTTTGAAAAAGTTAGGTAGAGCTTTATGCAAGAAACATCCATGTAAAGCTTCTTTGAAATTGGTTTAGTAGGAGATCTTGTTCGAAGCAAACAATAGACGACAAACGCCGAACATTCATCTATCCTTAAAGTTTACATTGGCATTTCGAACCACCTTTGCTAAAACCCTTAGACATGTTTCTCACACATTGTGTAAAATGCAATCAAATACTTGTATACTAAAATCAGCCATCTAATTACACTTTTATTCAATCGATTGCATACTTTATGCAAACAAATATAACACAAAATGCTATATTAAAATTATATCAGCCCTAGAATTTGACTCGTTACATAAACGCATTTATTTTCATTTTAAGGCATTAGTTTACCCAACCCACTTCTGCATTATCCTTTTAAATGTAGACAATTAATGGTAATTTATCACGTGGTGTCTCCAGACCGTGCTATTGCATGTTCAACAATTACAAGTACTCTGCAGTTACTAATGCGTTTGTCAGGGATGTGCTACTTGTACTGGTACTTACTTGAGTACCAATTTTCAAATACTCAGCAGTACTCAGTACTCGTCTTAAATTATGAGTACAAGTACTCGTACTTACTTAAAGACAATTAAAATGTCCTTCATAAGTGACCCCCCCAAACCGCAGGTGGTCAAATATCTTAATCGTTTTATTGCCCCTTATCAGTTTTAATCCTCTCTGATTAGGTCCAGCAGCGTGTCAGTAGACTTGATATGTTGTACAATAGTAGAACCATAAATTTTATTGATTTGTACAGATAATTGATTTATTACTTATTTCCTGTTGTTTATATAAACTGTTTTATATTATAATGACATTTTACTTTCATTGGAAGATATGAAAAATATTTTAGATAAATGTAGTAAACTGTGATTTTAAAGTTATACTGAGAAAGTTAATATGCTTAAGTAATTAAGCATCTTCCTGTGGTGTGGCCTGAATGCATTTTTTATATATAAAGAATCCTTCTATTTATTTCTTTGTAAATTATAAGTGCAACTGAACGCTTCATCTAACTGTAAAATAAGCTAAAACTAAATTTCTCTTATGTATCAAGTGTAACATCTAATCTTAGTGATAATTGGTTTGTTGTAAGAGTAATTGATTTAGTATTTAAAACATTACTCAATCTAACTTTTAAATCACAGTTATTTTTCAGTAATCTAAAAGTAAAAAAAAGTTTATGTTTCTGTCATATAAGAAAATAATTTTGATATAATAACTGTAAGTGTTGATTTTTTTATAATCTAATTTGACTGGGAATTACGTATCTGAAAGGTAACTGATAAAATAGAATAATAACATCTTATGAAGGTCTTAAAATTTATGTATAACTAACATCCCTTTCCTACATTATCTGTACATAATGTAAGGAAGTTATACAGTAGCTGAATATGATAAACAGAAGCTAGTCTACCAGAGACCAGTTATGTTAATTGACATCTACTGTGAATTCGCTGTGAATTCGCACGGCTGACTGGACCCCTGTGGTGAATACCCCACATTCCTGTTCAATTGTCTTTAAGTACTAAAGCAAAATGGCCAGTACTTGTGAGTACTTTACGAGTACTCTATGAGTACTTCCACACTTATGTGTAAAGTGAAACATAAAGTAACCTAATGAAGTATATAAGAATATAAAGTGAATGGTAAGAAATAATTAATATCAACAACAAATTGGATCAGCTAAAAAAAAACTGCCTACTTTTGTACAATGTAATGTTGTATTATAATAACTTATAAATGCATTATAAATAAATCATGGTCACAGTTAATTCAGTAAATGTAGTTAAAGTTATGGTAGAACTACCAAATACGTATCGTATCGTATATTAGGGTGTTTTCATTGGTACCGGTTTCCCATATGACCAACCCCAGAATGACTGTACTAACGCCTCCAGAAGAGGTTAGTTATTTTAGGTTTCGAAGGATAGTGCAAGATACAAAAAGCGTCCCAATTCCAGTGACACTCCTGGTCCTTATACATGCCAGGTGTATAGCACCCTTACATGGGACCTCTGTTTTAGTCTCGTCCGAAAAACCAAATATATTACTTCAGTAAGCTTATAAAACATCAATATACAGAACATTTTGTGGAGTAAATTTTGTTAGAGGTGATATCACCTGAATGATCCGTATACAATGCATAATAGCAATTATGGTATTATCACCTTTACAAACAGGCAGATTTAATTTTCACAAATTGGTCACTTTGGTGAATAGAAATTTTACACTAAACTATGTTTAAGCTTATTTATGAATATATTTCTGCATTGATATTTTTCTTGGTTAATTATTTTTTTGCATGCTGACAATACTCATTATTAAATGTATTCTACATAGAATTTGAAAAACATATCATGTTTTTATTTGTGACCCATCATTGTCATCTAGAAAGTTTTATGCATATAATAATAAGAATAAATTTAGTACTCAGAAAGTACTCATGAGTACTTTAAGCACTACTCAGTACTTACTCAAGTACACACACAAAAGTGAGTACTTAGTACTTACTCGAGTACTCCTTTAGCATCTTGTACTTAGTACTTACTCAAGTACTAACCCCAAGTACTCGACCCATCCCTGGCGTTTGTTAAGTTTTTTGCACATCCTTCTTTATTTGAGAGTCCGTATACCAAGTCATAAACGGATGTCGGTAAGGGTAAATTGAAGTTATTGACCTCCAATGTTTGTCATTTGGTTAAACTAGAACTGTTGTCGTATGTTTGTCGGGCGGCGGTCGTTAGACATTTTGTTTCCGCTTATTAACTTTAGTTAACAGTGAGCAATTGCAAATAAACTTGGATTTTTAGGTAGCTTGCGTTGAGAGGAGGCTTGCGAATGCATTTAGGGTCACTAGGCTCAATGTCAAGGTCACTGTTACTATCTTTAGATTGTTTTTAAATACTTAAACTGTTATAAAAATATCCCATATCTCATATCTCTTCCTTTTTCTTTTTTTTTTTTTTGGGGGGAAGAGAATCTCAAGATCACTGTAACAATTAATAAAAAAAATCAAAAATTCTTCTTAAAATATAAATGAAAACATATTTTAAGGGGGCTGGTCGGGGTCACTGTTACTAAAAAAAATCAACATAGGTCTTTAATTTTAAAGAATGTGAAGGGAATTTTGGGGACAATGTAACTGTTTTTTTTTTTAATTCTCATTTTTGTTGTCAAATTACTGGCTTTTGTTTTTGGTCAAGGTCACTGGGTGATTTTTTGATTATTTTGTTTTTAATTCTATATTTTTTACAGGCACTATTGAAGACCTGGTTTTGGTGGCGTTACTTGCTTCATTTTTTATGATGACACCACTGAATGTCATGAAAACGCCTAATTTGATTAAACTGATAATTGATGAATTTAATTGCAAGGATGAATCGTTTCATAAATGTTGTAATGATGGTGTTAAACACTGTTCAATGTTGTATTAGTTCTATTGTATGATTATTGTTGGATAATGGTGATTGGTACTTATAGAATGATGAAGATGTTTTATTAAAGAACATAACCAAGATTTCATATGTACGTTTACATTAACGAGTGCAAGTGCGCTGGTCAGGTGTAATAAATTTTCTTGAAGACTTTATTGCAAACCGTAAAAAACGCAAAATGGTTATGTAATTTCTGTTATTTTTGCATTGCAGACATTTAACATATAACAAATGTTTTCATGACATCATCATTTGATGCTAAATTAACAATTCACGACTGATTTTTTTGTAAAATGGCACATGCTCTTTATTAACAACATATTTTAATGATTTTGGTATTAAAGGAAAGGTATAAATGAGAGCCTTGTGATTACTCATGTGTACAATACAACTTTTTAACCTATTTTCCGTGTCCAATAGAGCCGTTTTGAAATATAATACGAAAGGCGTTGACGATTACTTTCGACTGATTTTTTGAAATTACACTCAAAATAACTGACAGCTGAAAATATACAAAATGAGCTAACCCGATCTTTACTCCTTGCTATCGAAACAGACAATGATCAAAGTAAAGAGTTAAACAAAGTTTTAAATAATGGTTCGTTTAAATTGCTCATTGAGATTAGTTGAATTTAAACGCGATGTTTGATTGGTCGCGGTACAAAGAACAGTTTGTGACCACACTAACCCACCAACTATAACACCACTAACAACGCCGCCGCTGTTTAGTACGTCTAACTGTCTTTGAGTAATTTTTAAAATAAATGATCATAGTATCTCAAACAACCCGTGGCAACTTTTAAGTGGAGAAAAGGAAATAATAATAGAGCATACGCTGCCTTTCATTGGCCCTCCCTACCCTTCCTAGCCGTCGCCCACATAAAAGGGAGGAAGAAGAGGATTAGGAGGAGGAGGGGATGAGGAGAAGTTGAGGAGGAGGAAGAGGATGGAAAACGATAAAAGAAACACAATAATCATGTAAGAATGGGTTTAAACTGTTATGTTTACGTATTAAAATGCCTTTTTGTGATATATGTCAAGTTGACTGTAGAAGAATGGATAACCTTAATCGTCAAAGGAGAAATATGCACAGTACACTCCCATCCTATGAGTCCTTGGCTTCAGTCAGCTCTTCGCCAATGAAATTCCAACACCCATTTTCCATGATTGTGTCAAGGCCAAGTGGTAGCTGAAAGACGGTGTAGACTAGAACATTGCTTTTGTCCTGTCTCATTCAACCGCCAACGGATCGCATCATTTTGTGATTCGGACAATAGAAACCTCTTAACGACAAAATTCAGCCTAACATACCAATTATCAAATATTCGCCAGACATTCCCGACTATTTGAACAGTTCAGAGTACCTCAATGCCAGTAACATGAACCTAATTATTTTTAAAGATTAGATGAGTAAAGCCTAATGCGACCAAAGAACAGCCGATATCTTCATCAAGGAGAGTCATCACAGGAATATATCCATTATCTATTTAACCCAAAATGTGTTCACTCGAGGAGAGGCCTGCAGAGATATCGCTTTAAATGCGCAGTACTTGGTGTTATTCAACAACCCGATAGACATATAATAAGTAGCAACAAGTAGTGAGGAGAATATATCCGTCGTCCAGCTCTGGTTTTATGGGACGGTTTGAGAAGGCTGTTCAGAGACCTTCGGGAGATTTGGTGGTGGTTAAAAGTCTTATTCCCAAGAACATCGACGTCTACATACATATTTATTTCCCGATGAAGAACAACAAGAATGGGACCGAGACAGTGATAAGTTTGACAAATATAATGCATATAAGAACGAAATTTTAAGGGAAGAAAAGTGTGCTGCTGATGCTACTGCTGATGATGATACTGATAGTATTTTTGTTATTGTGGCTGATGATGATAATGATGGCGATAATTCCGTAAATACGCTGAGTAGGAAAACAGAGTTCAACAACGGTTGTATGAGCCCACCGGGTGAACGATCGAAATAATACCTTATAGAAAAACGTCATTTATTAAGTATTTGAGACAGAATATTCAAGCAACTAAGACAAGCTCATTGCGAAGAGTTTGAGGCTACGGCAAGCAGATACGTTGAGCAAGGACAGGTGCGTCAAGACGCTTTTGTTGATGCCTTTTATGGCCAATGATGTCTTACCTTAACTGAGAAAAAAAATAGACAAGAGTACGCTATGTTTCTTACCGACTTTAACGAGCTGCAAAATGATGCTACTCGACAGCAATTACTCGCGTCGGCAAAACGGCTTAGAAACGAGTGCGACATGGATGTCGGGGAATCCATACGACAAGCTATAAAACTGAAAAAAGATATGTTCGTATATGTATGACCCGATCATATCATTCGGAATAAAATGGACGATGAATACGAGGATTCTAATGAGGATGTTACTACTGATGATGATGATGATGATGACGATGATGATGATAATAATGTCTTTAATGATAGGACATGAAAGGCGTATTAATAATTGAAGATCGCTCAAAGTCGGTAAAATGGATTCCGTAGAATTATATTATTATAAGCAACAAAAACGGGTACCTTATGTCTTGGATTACGATAAATGGTACCAACCTTTTTACGATTTGAGTGTCGGTTACGTCCAACCCGATCACATGGGACGTTACATCGTAGGCAGCTGCGCAAACCAGAAAACTTAAAGATGAGAAGAACGTAAATGTACAGCCACCCGTTGTCAAGCTCGTAACACCCGTAGCTCAAGCGACAGAAATGGCAAAGTTAGACGGAAAACGTATGAAAAGGAATAATCATAATAACGAAATGATGCAAATAACAGTTAAAATATGACCAGTCAACTAAATAAGAAACCAGTTAAAGGCATTCAATTTGACAAGATTGCGCTACTAAAACTCAAAATGAATTACCAATAATTTAAAGAATTACCTAGCGAATACCTAGTGACAATATGCGCCGCAGATCAGATTTCAATATATAAAATTTTAGTCGTGAATTTAAAATTTAGCACAAAATAATGATGTCACAACAGATATTTTCAACAACGCATTGTGTAATAAGAACACATATATTAAAAGTCTGCAATGCGAAAAATAAAAGAGATTCAATAAACATTTTGCGGGGATATACGCTTTATAATATAAAAAACCGATATCCGATGAATTAATCACTCCCGAGACCGACGTTAGAAGATATCGAGCTACTGTAAGTATTTTATTTGGGGTTTACTCAAAAAAGATATGTATATAAAGTCAACATGGACGATAGAGTGTGTAAAGTATATGAAGGTCTTCATATAGGTTTAATTCAATGCCAACTATTTTATTATTGGGGAACAAAGAAATATAGAAAACAAAACAGCGACGTCTTTTTATTTTTCAATCTGTTATAATTCAAGGAAATATTTCAGCAAACAGAATCATAACTTAACGGAAAACGCAAGTTAAATTATTCTGAAATTATAAAGCTAGTTAGCACAAACACGCGGTTGAAATAATTTAAGAAATCAGCTAAACAACAGATGAGCTTATGAAAACTAAAATTGGCCTCGATAGCTCAGTGGTTAGGGCTTTCGCCTCCGGAAAGGCAGGTCCCGGGTTCGAATCCCAGCGGGCGCACGAGGTGTGTCTTTGGGCAAAGACACTGATACCACACGTGCCTCAGTATACCCAGTTGTAAATGGGTAGCAGCGATGAAAAACTCACTGCCTCTCTTGGCGAGCGTGATGACATCTGGAATGAGTGTTTGAGAGCGATTAAATAAGCAAGCTACGGAGCTTTCTTCGTAATCGAACTAAGATGAATTCGTATAAACTAAAACTTAAATTCAGTAATAATGCAAATATTTGCAAATTACACATACTAATAATACACACGTTTCAGTTTCAAAGCTTAATTTTGAACCTCATTAAATTTTTTTTCATGATTGTTTTCGCCTGAAATTGGTAACAATAATTAAGTGTCATGTCGGTTAACACATTGTGACATACATTTGAAGCTGCAGTTTTTAACTTAGCAGTTATACCTGCATGAATGTTTATTTACAGCACTTTGACATAGCAAATTCAAAATGGCCGCCTCCATGATTCTCAATATTCGAAAGGTTCAATCTTCAATATATTTGCATTTAATATTCCGATTTTAGAAATTCTTTCAACAGTGTGTTCCTCTAAACAAGTTCTTTAATTAAAGTCATATAGATTTGTATTTCTTGATGTCAAAAATTCTGATTCAAATTCTTAATAAAATTGCCAGAACATATTAATACGACATCCGTTACTCTTCAAGTAATTTTTTGTGCATGTCGGGGACAAATTACCTAAATTCTCAATGCAAATGTTGACAGAGAACAAACGCTCACCTCTTCCCAGGAACTGACCTATTTTAAGACTGGTTATCCTACTGGACGGACTCGTGTTCACGGAAAATTATACTAAGCATTCAACATTGACCACCACGTTTTACAAACGAAAGAAAATGAAGTGCGCACTCAATACCATTTCGTACATACAGCATGATGCCACATGCGCTATATTGTACGCATTGAATTGTATCACGAGCATAGTATACAGGTAGCATATTTAGTATATCGTGCATGTTATAACTATCAAATTAAATGGCACGAGTCACGCCCTTTTCATATGCTAAGTTAGCAAGACGTCGAGGACGTGAAAGACGCAAGTGCCAGAAATACAAAAGATATTTAAACCTCACACATAATTATAGTTGGACACGTAAGATGCCAAATGAAAGCATACCATGCAATCAGCCCCGTTTAGAGATACCTAAGACAACTGCTTGTTTCTACGGTGTCCATTTGTGCAGTTTGTATGTATTTAGAAAATAAAGGTACTCAAGAGAATATAATAATATGTATTTATTTTCATTTTTTTCCCCCGTTTATTCATAAGCATGTTTACTATGTAGAAAACACTATTCCATTACATAATTTTTAATTTCGAGAACATCCCTGAATCAAAGCGCTGTGAGATTGATCTGGTCTGTCTTGCACTACTTTCGCATAGCGCATGTTTACAGTTGTTATTCGCACATAGCACAGTTAAATTGTCTGCAGTGTTTGAAATGTGGTATGCTAACTTAGGCCTAGGGGATTTTCAGTCTCCAGGCCAAACACAACTTTCAGTAGTCCGATGTCCGCCATTCACAACCAGAGTTCTCTTGAGACAAACATGTATATTGATACAATCGAGTCAATTGTCGATTATGTGAAGGTATGAAAAAGCCGTCAATGGCACGGAGTTTTAATTGTGCAAGCTCGTGAAATTTTAAAAAAATAAAGAATTTCCATTACACTTCTTTCGCCGCACGGGTAAACAAACCAAGATAATACTTCGGAATGTCGGCTATGAATGGTGCAAATAGTATGCATAGACCAAACCATTTACATATGCCGCGTTGATAAAATGCATTATTTGATGTAACACACGTTTGCTGTAGCATAAATCAAAACAGCAGGGACACACAGTATGACGATGTAATTACATGGCTTAATCATCAGTAACACAAATCAAATGGTATATACACATTTTAACTCAGTAATATCAAATATTAAACCACGGTCTATGGGTAAATACGTTTAAAGAGACATAAACTGCATCGACTAGGACAAAAAATAACGCGGTTATGGTATATTTTGTAATGCACGCGAACAAATAGATAAATTGATATTTATCCGTATTTTGAAAGGATGATATACAAATAAACGGCGTTAACATTTTAATAGCAAATAACAACACTTCTGCAATGCAAGACCAAAAGATCGCCGCGTAACAATAAAACGCCATTCCAATTTGAACAATACAAAACATAAACGGTATTTATTTTGAACAATAAAAAAGTATATCAACACGTGTATGACTCAATAGGAAAATCAATATCACTCTTGGAAATTTCTGATAAGAAAACTATAGACCTATATCTAATCAAATTAAAACCTGCTCGATCATAATTTTTTGTGGTTTCAGTAATTCAACCAAGCTCAGCTTTCATGGCATGATGCTTCATGGTTATTTACCCTACAGTAAAACTTGAATTATTCACTCCCGAAACCGACGTTAGAAGAAATTATTATCGCAAGGACGCCGGCGGGATACTTTTTTATTATTGTTTTTACAAAACGTAACAACAATTTAACAGATAAATTAACGACTCATTGTTAATTAAACGTAATATTGGCGGTTATGTTTTTTGAGAATGAGGTTTCAATAACATCATAACTTGGAAAAAAAGTAACATATCGAGCGTTCGTTTCCGAAACTTTCATTGCTAAATATAACACGAAAGTTTTGAACAACCCAATCATCAGCTGATGTTGCCCTTGTGTACCGTGATACATAATATAGTTATATACATGCTCTTTGGATGAATAATGATGACACATTAACTAGTTTCTTTTAAACCTGTTTAGCTCGACTGTTTTTTGTCAAGGCTTTTCTTTTCAATATGCATTGTCGATGGCATAAAAGGTATTGGATAAAAAAATAATCTGATCTTTACGAACAACTTACGTCGGTGTCGGTGTAACATGTTAACAGTATTTCGCGAATATATCTTAAACTCTAGGATATGTTTTGCATAAGATTTGAAATTCAGGAACAAATGCAGATGCTAGCCGGAGCCTCGGAATAGATTCGGGTCATGAGTTAACGTCACCTAATCATGTACAGTTGGTCTTACTTTAAGTTAAGATATATTGGGCCGCAATTAAAATATAACGTTTACTTTGACTATAACTTATATCCTTCTTAAAGTTTTCTAGTAGTGTAAACACAATATTTTACCTTTGTTAACCTTGAAAAGTTCTCTTTTCGATCGTCGGTCGTATTAAAGCCGCATATGTTTATGGCACAGCTTTTTTCGAAGAATCATTTAAACCTTATTTTATTTCGGCAAAACATACCTTGACGAACGTTACCTTTCCTCACCAAAAATGATGAATACCCAGGATACCGCCTGCACGCATTTCTTCTTCCCTTTGACAAAATAAATAAAATATAGCAGCGCATGTTGGGGCTAGGTATTCGATTGCTTGTCGAAGAATAAATGAGAATCTTCAAATAATTCCAATTAAAACTTTATCTTAGTAGAACATGGCACGACAGTTTTTTTTGATTTTCGGGCAGTGGTTACTAAGAATAAGGGTGCTCAAACAAAGAAATTATGGTCAGCTTCATGTTTGAAGAAATCAAAGGGTAATAACTCTATTATCAACAATTATCCGAGCTAAACATGTCTACAATGTTGACAACTGGCTTATTACTTACCTTTTATGTGTTTTTTTCTCAATGTGACCGCCATAAATTGCCATATACTGGAAATTATATTTCAACTTCAACAGTTTTATTTTAGGCAATTTTAACTATTTGTATGATTTTAACTCTGCAAAGATTAAAATGAATTTGTATAAAAAAACTGACTTTGGCAAGGTCAATGTAATTTCATAGGCAAAGTCAACTTTTTTTTTTTTTTTTTCAAAAGAGTAATTGTAATTTACTACTGCATCTTCTTTCAATTTAGTATTATTATTTTATTTGTAATACTTTGAATTTGATAACGACGTGAAAAATTGATAAAGTGAAATCTGAACACACGTTTACAATATACATGAAAATGTGTATTTTAAGGTGTGGTTCGATATATGCTTAAGTCTGTCATGGTACACAGCAGTTACTTACGGTCTATTACTTATTAATCAAATACTTTAAAGATAAAATTCGCATTTGGACCACGGATAAAAATCTTGGAAAGTATATGGCAATAATATTCGCATCAAGTAAGTAACAAATAATGTGAATGCATGATTCGTTTATTTCATTTTTAATGTGGGTGTTTTGTTTTAGCAAAACCGGCACGGAGAATTCTAATGGCAGTGAAATTATTAATTTGACTGTTGTTCATATTATGTCTCTTAAATATCTCTTTCTCTGTCTTGAGGTTTAACGGTCAAAATAATTTAAACAAGTTGCAACTTTGCGATAAATATTAAATTTCACCTGGTATTTTGCGGGAGTAGCTTAAATAGATATGTAGATATTATTCTAAAAAAGGGTATTTTTGGGTTAGAATGAATAAATTGGCAAAATATTAGATCAAAAGAAAATAAGTGTTGTGAAAATAAAGAAATGGAACGTCTTGTGAATCTAGAGGGAGCATTTTTGAAATAATCATGAGTATGTTACATGTTTGTGGAACATTTATGGAAGCATACTAGATATATGGTATCAATAATGGCATGAAATAGCTGCAAAGGTATTTGAAATATTGTGACATAAAACGTGATTATGGGTATATAAATAAGCGCTTAAACATTTTTTTTTACAGTATAAAATTAGAAAAAAAATGAGCAGTTAACAACAGCTATCGACAACAGTGATTATGACCTATAGTTAAATAGATCATATTATACTTTCTTCGTTTCTTCTTTCTCTAAATACTTTAAAGGAACTTGTTCATACGCGATTTTCTTACTTTTCGCATAAATCGTAATACTAAGATGCCTCGCAATCCAGCATGCCTTTTTCTGACATCGAAAGTGATATCAATTACGTCGCAGACTAGATCTCAATGATAGCGATTAAATGACAATCCAGGATAATCATAGTGATATAAGCATTTTCTTATACATCCCAATCCAGGATAACGTTTTTTGAAGATAACACCTCAGCTATGATGCTTGGGTATAATTACATATTTTTCGTACTTGGTATGCCCATTTCCATTTCCAATATTACCTACTACTTACGGTGTAAAAAATACATTACATAGGTGTGCCAGTAAGCATTCCACGAAACAATTATGTGTTAGTCAACCAATAAATGTGTTCCAGGTTTGGTACATACACTAATTTTGACAACGTTGTACAATAGTAAATCCTTAACCTGTGCATAAAATATTGAAGTATCATTTTATTTGCAGGCACGTGAACAATGATGAACAATCACAAAAGACGATTTATAATCTTGGTCATGGTGACAATATGTGTATTTAGTCTATTTGGCACAAACACATGGGATTTATACCAAATGTTTATCAGCAAAATAGGGCAAACAGGTAGTAACTATTCAAATGAGTCGATTTTTATTAATTTGCCGAGAGTGAGGATTTTGCCAACAAGTAACGTAAAAAACAGGACATTAAATATTTTATGGATAAACAAGCCAGTGTGGTGTAATCTGACTTTTCTTAACTGGGAGTTAAAAAGGAACTGCCCTTATCAGAACTGCAGAATGACAACAGATAAAAATAATATGAAGCAGATGGCAGCTATCGTATTCAGTACACAAGACGGCTTAAATCCTAGAACATCGTTTTCTCTGACTAATCGTCCACGAGATCAAATCTGGATATTCTTTAGAAGGGAGCCTCCCGCAATTTATAAAATGGGCTGGTATCGGAACCCAAAATGGATAAAAGCTATGAACTGGTCCTGGGGATATCGACTTGATTCGGACATATTTTATCCTTATGGGACGTTCAACAAACGGAATAAAGCTTTGCACCGGAACTACTCTCAAATTTATAGAAATAAGTCACGTGATGCCGTTTGGGCTGTCAGTCGTTGTTCAACACAAAGCATAAGAGCAAACTATGTGTCGAAATTGCGAAATTTAGGCCTTTCGGTTGATATCTTTGGCAAATGTTCTGCAAACAAGAGAGGCACACCTTGGAGCGAACTTGAATCGTTAATAAACAGGAAATATAAATTTTATCTATCGTTTGAAAGCAGTTTTTGCAAGGACTATGTCACAGAAAAATTTTTCACTTATTTCGGCTTTGATACAGTTTTGTTGGTTCGTGGAGGTTTTAATTATTCGATGCACTTTGATAAGTCAGCATTTATCGATACAGCAGACTTCGTTTCAGTTGAAGATGTGGTCGACATTTTAAAAAAAGTAGGAAAAAATGAAACTCTTTACACAGAGTTCTTGCGTGAAAAAAGATAAATACAGTCATACTTCCGTACGTGAAGAATTTGCGAAATCTTCTTGTGTTTTATGTGAAAAGCTGAATAATTTAGACAAAAATCAAAAGGTTTATGACAATATTGAAACATATATACATTCCAATACTTGTTTCAGTCCTAAAGACATATCTTGAGGTAATAAATGTTTTCATGTTTACAAATATGTGATACAAGATACCGGTCTTGCAGTATGCTACTACATTAAGAATTGATTTGATAAATGTATGGTACGCCTCTTTATGCAAAGTTGTATTTTGTTATTTATATGTTTCCGTATGCCATGACATTGTGGGGCCATGGAAGTGGCGCATTTGTAGTGGAAGGTCCCTTGTTCGATTCTACCAGTGCCACGGCGGTAGTATCCTGGGGCAAGACGCCGATATATCCACTTTACCTCTCTCTATTCGAGGTTGAATCCATCTGGAGTTAGATTCCAGAGCAATTAATGTACGTTGTAGTACAGTATAAATAAATTAGAATATTATTTCATCCCACTAACTTGTAAATAGTAGGAACTATATTGTTATACTCATGTGAATATAGTTTTAGTTTTAATTGTGTATATTAATGTAATAAACTTTGCAAAATAATTATTTGCGAAGGTGTTCGGGTGTTGCATATGCTATTTTTGTTTTGTTTTCTACCTTGATTGTATGTACCTTTCTCAATCACTGTTACACATTGTAGTCCTTTCCTTGTCGTACATCAGTAAAATTTAAGTCTATAAGTTTTTGAATAAGCGTAAATACAGTCTAAATAATTCCTGCTGTAATGTATTTTCTGAAAAACCAGCAAATATGAAGCACTGCATAATAATAATAGACAGTCGAACAATCAAAGTATATGAATACATTCAGGTATGTCCTAATTCGACCATTACGCTTATACTGTTGTAACAAAACAATTTATACCTATGTATATGGCTACTGTGAAAATACAGGCATAGTCAGTATTGACAAGATAACGGCAGTACCAAACAGTTTTCTTTTCATCCAAACACAAGTTCAAAAAATAATGATAAACAAAACATTAAGTATACATTTAAATGGCTCTTAACATTTTGAAGTCAGATTATTTATCTTCCATATGATTTTACATTTAACAGCCCTTTCCAAATATGTACAGTCTTAACTGAACAAATTTAAGTCTAACCTTAGATATATTTACCTTGTTAAGCTTCACCACAAGAAAATTACGTTGCTGTGAAGTGACATGTGATACATTTTTTTATTTCGTAATTACGAAACTCATATCGGTTATAGGTATATATTTATGGAATAAACAAACTTTTTGCCGTGGTTCGCGGAACATCGCTTGTACTAAATAAGCTTATTCCTTTAATATGATCTACAACGTATATATATTCGAACGTACTACCATGTTGGACTAAAACTTGGTCAAATACTATGGCTCCTATAGGATAAAACTCGACACATAAGAAACCTTAAATGTTCGTTTTCTTAATACAAGATGTATATGATATTTTTTAAAAGCATATTAAGGATTTATTTAATTTTGTCAATGCAAAAATACTTGCCAGACACACGCATCTGCACATAATAAACAAGTTGAATGAACCTCATCGGACAGTGTTGATAATTGTAGGAAAGTAAACTTTTCTCACAGCGACATCCCGAACCATCAAATTCACTTTAAATATATTCATATGTGCAGAATGTAGCAATGGCAAAAAAAAACCTCATTTATATCTATAAAAGCAGATGTCGTCTTCCATGCGATATCATTCAGTCTCTAAACGGGTTAAAATGTCAAAAAAACACATCTGCAGTGCGTTGATATTGGTTGATACGGGTAAATGAATTAACGTCCGTCGGCCAGCCAACAGACCCACAACCTTGATTCAGTAGAAAAGTAAGGTAATGTAATATAATGCTGCTTCATTTCTTGCAAGCTGATAAACAGAAACCGGGTTTAGTTTTCAAATTTGAGTGTTGCATTTTAATATCTTTTTTGAAAAAATTAATTATCGCCTTTATTAGGAGATCTTAAACATGTAAAACAAAGGTGAAATATCTAAAATGTCAGCACCATCTTTTGCGACGTAATCATAACAATTCCAAAACTCAAAAACAAGTGTTTTTACTATAAAGCACTTAAGAAATTAAAAAAAAATGTAAGTGGAACGTTATCTGCATCAATTTTTAAAATAGATCTTTCATAAGATTAAATCAAGTGATCAACACGTCGGATGTACAGTGCATTGCATGGCATTAAGGAGGTCCATCGATAAACTAATTATCACTCTTTAAAATTCAAGGTCACTTTATTGCACCAAGACCTTCATTATATGTTCTGTACTAGGTTGCGTCTCAGTAGCAAATGCACTGTGGATACAATTAGTAGTCCATGTATACATTGTTAAGCTAATGAGTTACGGGCAAGTAATATTCAGGTTCGAAGTTACAATCACCAGAATAACAAAAAAACATGTTTGCCAATCTGCAGGAAGTCATAACTTAACATTAATTTAACATCATATTTTACCCTGAACAAAAGCCGAATGGAATGAATTTGCAAAAGAAAAGTTTTGCAACTAAAAAATAATGCCGTCATATGCAATGTAACTGTTTAAACAAAATAAGTTTGGCTTACAAACAATTAATTGGATATGCTACAGAACTTTCTTACAGTCGTTAAAATGTTTACAATATTATTTCTTTTATTATGTCCATATTAAGATTATCTAAAAATCTTAATTGTTCAATATGTAATTTTATTCAATATTGCAATACCCCATCCACCCATTTGTACATTAAAATACATGTACAATTGCAGCAACTGTGGTAATATCTCTATTCAGATACACATTTGTTGCTTTCATACAAGAATTTACAGAATAGTACTCAATACTGCAGCATAATAATTTTGAATAAAGGGTTAACATAATCAAAATTGCTTATGAGAAAATAAAATACAATATGATGAAAATTGTACCATGTTTTATGCGTTTTGTTTTTAGAATTAAACATACAATATCAAGCAAAATTATTTTTAAATTTTGTTATGGATGTGGTTATCGTATATTTTCTGGAAAAAAATCACATCAAATATAAATTATTGATATGTTAACTTTAATCTGAAGATCAAAATACTCTTTATTGATATTTGTGCTAACCCGTCCTCCAAAAAAAAGAACGCCAAGCAATCGTAAAAGTTGGCTTTTCAAATGATAAAACTTCGTTTTTTCCATACCTACTGGGACTTAATATTAAGGTTTGATAGATTTCATGTTAACATTTAGGATATTTTAAAATGTATTTTGATAACACATTAATGTAGCAATTATTGTTTTTTATCAAAAATAAACTCAGTACCAACATTACGAAAATATAAAATGTCATTACTTATTGCAGAACAACCAGGACATGTCATTACTTTATCACAATAGTGAACAATATGTCAATATGGTTAACACATTCAGACAACAATTTGATTCCCTGGTGCTTTCATTACAATCGCAGGCTGAAGTAAAAGGTTGTTCCTGCATGAACATGAAAACAAAAAAACAAAAATAATATCAAACAGGGAAAGCCACGTACCAAAAAACGCAGCCTCCCCAAAACGAGCCCCACAGTACCCAGAAGTGCACACCACCAAAACACACACACACATACACACAATCATGTACACACACACACGTACACTACCAACACACACTAGCATACAAAGCACGAGGACAAAACGAACAATTAAAGGAACACAGTGGGGCACCGCCTTGGAACGGTCAGTGGCAAAAACACCACTGGGGAGCTTAAACCGGTTTATGGTGCGCACCCAACCTCACTCTTACCCCCACCATGTTCCAAAGTCACAGGACAGTGTAAATAAAAGTAATCCCTGCTAGGTGAATCTCTAACACACGCAATGGAAACAAAAGGCATGGTATGTAAAACACAAAAATACTCGTGTATAAATATATAAAAAGCAAACCTTGAGAACCAAAAAACGTATGTACTCAATGCCTTTGCAGAAGGCAGAGCACCAAGAGAAACCAATGCATTCATTTGTGCACACATATTTGTAAGGGCAAACAGTATCATTTACATGTTCAGGTGGTCCTACTGCTTGAGTCATCATATGTGGTACAAATAAACCAGAACTACCTAACTGATAGCTAAATACTGGAGGATCAGGTAGATCAAATAAAAACAAAAATAATATCAAACAGGGAATGCCACGTACCAAAAACGCAGCCTCCCCAAAACGAACCCCACAGCACCCAGAAGTGCACACCACCAACACACACACACACTAAAGGCATTAATGCAGCCTTCCATACATACAGCTAATAGATACACCGGAGAAGATGACGTTGAAATTGTCGTATGTTGGTTTCAGACGTTTTGTTTTAGTAATGTTCTTCTGAAGTTTGGAGCGAACCTATAAACGTAGTGCTACATTGTATTTGTTCCTTCATAGTGATCACCTGAGTTGGTTAGACCTTGGAACCTTCAGTGTTGTTCAGAAGAAGCTGAATGACACAATAGGCTCATATAATCATTTTAATCTGGATATTTCTTGATGTACATTGTATAGAAGGCACTTGGATGTCCCCGGTTTTGGACTGTGAGCAAACCTTTTCTGTTTGTTTCGAAGAACTTCTCAGTGATGCTCAGTTAGCCAAATAAATAAACCAAGAGGATGAGTATGGAAGGGTATTGAGGTAAATATTTGTGTTCATGTAACTGACAGCTATATTCGTCTAAATGACAAGTGCCTATATTTAAGTAAATATTATGTTCATGGAACTGACAACTGCATTCGTCTAAATGACAAGTGCCGATGTGCAATTGATTTGTGCCTACTTATAATTGACTACTGCATGCTCCCGAAGGAACTTTGAAAGGCACATTAAAAGTTTGGTCTACATGTTGATGGCCCAGGTCATAGACTGAGACACCAACTTTAGGGCATTTGTTACTTTCCAATGACAACTCTAATGACTTGTTTTCTAAATATTTGTATTAACATCATAATGGATTTGAAGCGATATTTTTCCACTGCAAAAACCTAGCGAGAGATAGGGCATATCCCCCCTGCGCATCTTTTGAGGCTAGGCACTTAGAAAATAACCAGCTGTATTATAATGTTATATATCAAGTGATTTCAAATTGGCCTTGTTATTTGTCCGAGTGTGGTCAAGGTGAAATCACTTGGTTAATGATAATTTTATTATTCAACTTTACAATATTAGCTAAAAATGCAAGAATATAAATGTTCTTGTAACAATATCAATTTTATTTGTATTTAACTTAATTTTCAAACTATCGTTAATTGTTTGATTTACAAAATGGCGTCGTTTGAAAATCTTACGGAAGTGACTTATCTGTATTGACCTTCTCTTTTAAACCAATCAGAATGCTTGAATTCCATATTGGCCCTGTTTTCTCGTATTGGCCATACTTTTCTCATATTGGCTCAGTTATGCTTTTTTAGTACCTGTTTCTTATCATGTGCGCAATTATATAGTGTAATATTGTAAAAGTTGAATAATAAAACTGTAAGTGTATTAATATTAGTGGAGTACTAATTTTCGCGCTATAAGCGGGATCGGTGTGCGCTTATTCATGTCCATCGCTAATATTTGACTAAAATGGAAGGCCTTCACAATGATAAAATATCATTTATCGTATTGAAAGTACCATAATTACTATTCGACAGAACATAAATAAATACATTTTATTGTGACTGTGACAATTATTGCATTCATTCATTCATTAATATTTTTCAGAAAGTTTTGAATAGAAACATCAAATACGTTTCAAACTTTAATACGAAAGTCAAATGTTTGTGTAAATTAATATGCATTTCTTCATCTTCGCCATTGTCCGTAAAACATCGTATATAACACCTTCGAGGTAGAACCCCAGTTTCTCTGGTCACGCCAATTACAATGTCATCATAACAAAGGCTTTTCACTGCTGTCAAAACAGACAATTATCACCATCTGTAGATTCTACTGTGTATACAATTAGTATACAGATGAATGAACAAATATAGATGTTATGTCCTATTTTAAACCTAGATTTGTTTATTTGCGTGTCTTGTCGATTTCAATACGAAGACCAGTGAGCCGCCAGCCATTTTTATTGTAGAGTTTTTTCACGCTCTCATGGGCGATAGTACGCCAGTTTGCATGAATAGCCTTCACTCTCGAAAGTTTCAAGTCAACTGCGACGTCTTTCACACCAATCTTCGATTATTTCCGTATTTCGTCGGAAATTGGTGGCTTAAAACCGCTAATTGCATATTTTAGCGCAGCTGAAAATAGGCCATGATCTTGTCTCTTACTAACTTTATGTAATGGACATTTTGTAGATTTGAAAGGAGACTACCATTTGCAATGAATTTACTGATAAATTTAATACAATGAACTGTACTCATACGTGGTTTTTTTAATAAATATTAAAGCCCCATGATCACTTAAAATGTAGTGATACAGATTCATACATTTGTTGAAAAGATAATGATAGAATCATGTTCTATTCACTCTTAAACAATGACGTTGACATAATTATGCATTTCTTTTGTATTCAAGTTGTTTCTTTCAGAAAAAGAGTTGCCAGAAAGCATTTCTTATTTTTTGCAAAATCATTGAAAAAATACTTTGCTATGTTTCTAATATGTAATTACCGATTTAAAAAGCAAAAGTTAGGAATGGTGTTGGCACAAAATAAAGGTCTTTTCTGTCAGCAAGACATCTTTCTTGATAAAATGAGAGCTACTTGTAAATGTGATCCTGGTACTTTAAACATGACTTATTCTTGAAAATTTGTCAACTTTGTAGAGTAATTTCAAGGCTTGTACTGCAGTTGTATTTTGAAATATGAAGTGTACTACCAATTAAATGAAGCATCAGTACTGATATACTAAGAACATCATTTAGTTCAAACTTATTTAATTCACTCTTGCAATCTGTATCATCTACTCATGATGACTGTTCCCGTGTGTTCTGACCAGCACTCACACCGACAGATTATTCTTTTCATCATCATGTTAATCACGAGATGTTTCATATTTCCTCACTCGAACAAGAAAAATTTATTAGGCCACTTCTCTATTTCAGTAAGTTATATTCAATGCTCCAAAGCTGTAATCTCCATCTAACACCATCTTATTCATTGTTTGAGTCCGCCTTCAATCGACCTTCATGCAACTAATGCAATATTTGCCTGAACATGGCTTACTAGATTGGTCTATGGTCTTCTGCCACCCAGTCGCACACACAAATACTACAGCACCACAGACATCAAAATATATACTGTGATTGTTTTCTAGGAAAACTGCATAGCGAAACTCTTGTTGTATTCAGTGTCACTGTGTAGTTTTTCAGCTCATGGTCAGAATTGTTGCTCTTTTACTGTAAGCAGGAAATGGTCAGCTCTTTTCCAAACTCCTACCTGCTCTGGCCAGTCTGCTTTTAAAAAGGAATGTCTCAGGACTGGCAAGTGGCAACGTTAACAAAATGATTAATCCAGGTAGTATTCATAATGTATACATGTACTTATGATATATACACTCCAGTTCACCTGTATATCCTGCTCTCGATTACTTTTAAGTGAGAGATAAACATATGAGAATGCTGCAAAGTGCATATAAAATGAGTAGTCCATACTTCCACACAGTTGTAAATTATTTAAGAAATAGTTTGTGCATTGGAAGTTTTGTTCTATGACCAAAGGATTTTTCAGCAACCACACGAACATTTAAAATTTCTCTTTCACAGTAGATTTCTGAATTTTAACACTGAACTTTCTTATCTCTATTTGATCAAGGTTTGATAAAAGTTATTCAGACAGTGCCTGACACAAACTTGATCACTTGTTTTCTTGACAAATCTGTTGATTGTGTCACTATGGACAATAGCTAGTACATCTGAGCACTGGGGGAAGTGACTCCAGTTTCTGATTTGATTAATCATTATGTTGGACTAATATATCTTTCTTTCCTAAAATTAAGATAGGATGAAAATTAGCATGTTGTAAGTAGAGATTTATGCATGATCATGCTAACAGTGAATACATTACGCCATTTTATCACAATAACCCTAATGCTGGTTAATCTCTTAAAAAAATTGCATTAATTGCATTTTAAAGACTTTAATAGTGTAAGCTATGACATAAAATCGGCAAACTTTTTGACACATTTCACCAACGGCTATCACTGTACATATTAAAGAAACCGTAACACCAATTAGTTCCGACAGTTTTCTTATTCTTTAATTGCACAGGTGACTTATTATACAGTGGCGCTACGTTTTTGTTCCGTTTACCTCATGGTTGTTACCGCGTTGAAAACGGCGGTAAACGCGGTCAATTTCACGCGTTTACCGCGTCTTATCACGGTTTCACGGCTCATTTCCAAATATGGAAAGAACAGCCGGTAAAAAGATTTAAAAAACGGTCACTCCAAATATGGAAGCAGTACCCCGGTAAAGAGGCGTGTCCAAACCAGCAGCCAATCAGAAGATTCCCAGCCCGGCTGTTGTCGTTTTTACTAATCAATGAACCATATCTTTGTCAGAATAACATTTGAAATGTACTTTACGTGCCGATGTTATTGCTGACCTGCTTTTATAATAATAATAAATATAAATAATAAAAATAATAATCCACAGTAGAACAGGAATTCACGTTGCATAGACCGTTCTTGATCAATTACTGCAGAGAAACAATTTAGAGGCAATGTTTAAACTACCGGACACATTTTATGATTAATTTATCGTATCCTGGCCCCGGATATTTTCATTTTGATATATGTGACACTATGACCCGTTCAGCTTTTTTGTTAACTGCAGTCCAGTACAGTACATTATTTCGCAAGATGGGTTGAGATTATAACAAGAAAGTCAGTGATTAATTCGTTGCGGTAATTTGCCGGATCTCGACATGAACAACAACGACAAGAAGGTTGTGTTAGACAAATATCTCAACACAAATATTTACTGGTAAGCAAGGAAAAGCTGGTGAAATTTGCATGTTTTTTTGTTTAATTTAGAAATAGATGGGACAGAATACGAACGGGTGACTATTTTGCAAATCTTGTCCATATGGACTCCGTTTGTGCACAGGAGGTCGAACCATACCCCACCCACCTATATAGGTAATAAGGTGTGTGGCTATGGTTCGACTACCTGGTGCGTTTGTGGAGATAATTTGGTAAGTACGGTTTAGCAGGACATACAAGGGGTGCTTAGAGGGAGTGGGGGAACCTATGCTCGAGGTATTTTGTGAATGTACAGTTAAACTACGTGCCCTTCGAACATTACGGATCGCCTCGGACTCGACCGGCGGTCCTGGCCAAAGCTCAATATAAATCAACCGTTCCACCACAGAAACTCGAACACCGATCTCTCGAACCTGTACCACGGTCCCTTCAGATCTATTTAATTGTAAAGCACATCCTTTGGCTCGAATAATAAAAGGTGATAATCTCAATTATCGAGCAAACAATGCATTGATAATCAGCTGTCAGACGCAAGCGCTGGCGTGTGTTATTCACACTTAGTTAAATTTGCAATTAAAGGTTATGATGCACAAACAGACTGAAATCGCTCACGATGTTTTATAGCAGTATATGTATAAGTAGCAGATTGGCTTTAATTTTAAGTTTGTTTTATTTTTCAGAAAATTGAATAAATTATTTAATGAATGACAAACATTTCATACTTGTACATTACAACACTTTTAATTTGTCTTTTAATCAAGCGATAAGCTACAAGTTTATAATATACATGCACATTTACATGTGTGTACCATTGTATGTGCAATAACTCCCGATGTGGTCTCGATAAAAGATGTATGACGACCCCCGTGACTGACCATGCTGACAAACCTCGATTGCTCGAACTACCGATCCCTCAAACCGAAATCGTCGGACCCTTCGAGTTCGAACGAACGAAGTTTCTTAACTGTATATCGGCTGTTAAGAAACAAGACATCCTAACCATTTTGATTTGCCTCAGTGAAAACTCAATGTTATCCCTCGCTAAATTGAAACAAGATGCTGATGTGCGTCGTCAGGTGACTATGTCATTCCCGGGAGCTATCGTACACAAAACTTTAACCACGAAGGGAACCAATGTTGGTGGTATGATATTTGACAATCAACAGGTGGGAAACAGTTTTAGAGCCTAAATATTAACTAAAAAGAAATGACAGTTTCCACATAGAAAATATATTTTTATACAAAACAGAACAAGTTTTATCAAAAATGCTAACTTTAACTGGTTGATTTTGATGTCCCTATTAAAGAATTTTTCTAGCGAAATGGATCCAGAACAAATGTATCTGCTACCGTAGGGTCATGGAACTGCATGCGCCGCTATCACTACGTTTGCTGTAAAGCATTTCATCGACTATCAATGCTGCATATACCTTCAAACTATTTCCTTCATCTGTTTTTCTGTAAATAGCATTCTTTTTCACCAGCATAAGGATACCGCCAGCAAAGGTTCCACCACTCTAGACATAGAGTACATAAAAATGGTCACTACAGCCGGAAATGAAGGTGTTTGCATTTATTACTGATATTGCTCATGTTATGTTTACAGAATATTTGGAAAGCATTGAAAATAATAATTTCTACTATACTGGTTCGAGACCACCAGACACAGACGACAATCAAACCGGACACTTGCGAAAATGCGTGATTAGTGTTCTAATATGCCTACTGTATGGTTTATTTCTATAAGTCAATCTGAGTGCTTTATGAGGCAGAGTTTCGGACATGAAAGAAGCTCCTTCCTGATTTTGCTACTTTACCCTGTGCACTAAATTAAATCAAATATATAGAAAAGGAATAATATTGTAGGAGTACATCAGTCACATGAAAAAAGTTTTGTTTAAGAGCCTAAATATCATTTCTTGATTACGTCATAGCCCTTAGAGTACCGTCCCATTGCTTTCTTTAAAAGTCAAGAAATTCAGCATTCACAGTCAGTCATGCATTGTTTTTGATTCCAGAGAGACAAAAAAGAATGATAACGTTTATGTCATCACACTGACGTCATTACTCCTCATTAAAACGTTCAAAAGTTTAAATTACAGTATGCATTTAATTGATTGTCTCCCTTCTTCAATTCCGATAAAGCACTCAAAGTCATAGATTATTTCCAATTAATATTTACAGTCATATATATTGTTGATCAAACAGACACTTGATTTCAATCATCAAAGTGCAAAAATGACAGTACAATGTAAGTATTAATAATTTGATCAAGAAATCTCACTATTTTGTTAGTCACTGAAAGCATGTTAACATTGTCGAGAGGAAATTGAAAATGATATACTGTGCATGCTTAATATTTCTGTGAGGCCCGGCAAATAAAAAAATCACAAGTTTAACTTTTTCTCATGAAATTTAATTTATGTGTCAAATGATTGAAACATTTTACACAATTCAAAAGCTAACATCACAAAAATAAAAAAAAATGAAAATGCTGTCCGGTACATGGTACAGTTGGGCAATATAATTAAGCAATTTCTGACCTCACTACCTGGCTACAACAATATATAAATGATCTTTTCTCAGAAGTTTTCTTTTGGGAGAAGAACCTAACTTACTTGTTAAACGTTTGCTTAGACATATACAACAATTACCAGAGTTATCGTAAAATATGTTTAAATAGCGTCCGGATGTAAGACTTCAACCAGTACTGGTATGAAAATTCAACTTCAGGAAAATGTTGTTACACAATGCAGAGCTGAAAATTATAATTTCGTATTTGACAAACTGTTATGGACATTAAGGTTCATCACAAGGAAACACGAAAATCGACACCACGCTACAGAATTTGACAGTATATTTCCCCAGTGGTCACATGCTGCTGTTACAGAATCAGTAGAATGCTAACTCAGTTTGTCTTATTATGGGCGTGAAACATTGATAAAACATTGAGGCATAATGATATAAACATGATAAATTGCCTACAAATTTTCTTGTTGTCTTTTGGGTAAGGGATATAACCTACATATCCATATCGTATGCTCAGACTGTCAGATATATGGTAAAATGTCAGGTTTTAATAGACTTGCTAACAGTTCATAAAACAATTGTATCCTGTACAGTACTCTCATGGAAGACATGTCACAGAGTTTGACTAAACTATTTTTAAATATTCCCGGACCGACTATCAAGCATATGCTTGATAGTCGGTCCGGGGTGTTTTATAAAATGATTTTTCGGGGTCCAAACTTCATGTGACTGTGGCTCAAACTGGCGTGTTGGTTACTGAGGAAGAGAAACAGCTGTACATTGCAGTATGTAACATTTGCATGCACAAAATGCAAATTCAAAGCATTTTTTGTTGGTATCCCTTCTGTAAATCTGCGGCAAGGATTGCCATCATTTAAGACAGTGGAAAACGGTGGAGCATTGAACAAGCAAATTTTGTTAGAAAACCGTAAGAACACAAAAAAAAACAGCAAGGCAATGAGAGGTCTATTTTCCCACTGTTTTTCACCAAGTGCTACCATCGTGGAGTATTGAAACACTTTCCATCGAATGCCACTGTAATTTTTGCCACTGTTTGCCACTGTTTTCCATCAATAGCTTGAGGAAAATCAGTGGCAGAAATGCCATTGTTTTCCCCAAGTGCCACCATCGGAGGAGTATTGAAACACTTCCATCGAATGCCACTGCAATTTTTGCTGCTGTTTGCCACTGTTTCTAGAAAATATACATCATACATGAATCAAAATATTCAAAATGTATACCTCTGCTGCACAGCAACCCTGGGTTCACATAAGTGATTTAAACCATCATTTTATATTTAGATTAATAATTATTTTTATAATTTGTACCGCATTAGAAAAAGTCTAAGTGTTTCCACCGTTTGCCACTCTGCAAAATTCTAAGTCCAGAGATTTAGCTTAAAATTTGTACTGCAGTCTGTAGTTTACCCCGTTTTGATGGGGAATATAAGGGCCAATTGTGGAAGGATTGCATGGCGGCATTTAAATGCTTATCCCCCTCTCCTGACCGGCCAGACAGGAACTTTAGGGTGACTCTTCCCTGTAATGTAAAATAACATTAATTAACACCATTCTTAAAGAGCATTCACAGAAATCAGTGCTACATGTTTTCTTAAACTGTTTATTAAATTTTGTGAATTCTGGTTTTTTATGATATTTTATTAAGAAACATATTTGATTTATAGTAAATGTGTGTATGTAAGACTGTGGATATAGCGAAATCAGGATATATGAATATATTTTCTCTGCCCGAGATTATTTCTTTTATTTTATTTTTCTTATGAAAATGTTATATGGATATAACAACTCCGGATATTGATTATGGTACCAATGAGTTTGTTATAAACAAAGTTACCAGTGTATGTCCTTTACTTTTCTATGATTTAGTGTCCAGTGCCAGGTGGTATTAGGTTAATGTACCAATAATATACTTGATATTTTTCTGAAATAGTCTTTATTTAAGTGATGGTCTTATTGCATATTGCTTTAGGTTTCTTAACTTTGTGTGTGTGTTGTCCACAGCTTAAACCCCAGATTCAATATACATGCAGTCACCCTTACATTTTGGACTTGATGGTATGCTGATTATTAAACAATACTTATTTGCCAATAAATAGTGTGCACTGTTGAAAAAGATCACAATTTAAAAATGAAATATTTTTTATCGTTTTTTGCATTTGAATCAGAAAGGCAGAAATTAATGTCTGATATTATTCATAGGAGCTCGAGGTCGGGATTATGCTTGTTATCCAACACAAACTGCTAAGAGTGACGTCCCTTTTATTTATTTTTAATTCATTTGTTTTTGAATTTGTTGATAGTATGACAATATAATAGTCAATGACTGTTTCATTAAAAACTGTTCCGCCAGTTTTTTGAAATTGCCACCACACTATGTTTACATGCATAGGTTCCGGTTCCATGTTGCGTCACATTGGTAGACGGAGAACCAGTTTTAGAGGGATGTCACTCTTAGCAGTTTGTGTTGGATAACATGGCGTATGTCAGTCCTTTTCTTTATTCAGTCTACCGGGTACTTCAGTGGTAGAATATGAAAGTTAAGATCCGGAGAAAATAAGATCATATTTTGTTAGCTTGGTTCTTAGATAAATGTAAAAAGACAAACAAAGCCGGAAAAAGCATAATCCCGACCTCGAGCTCCTATGGTATTATTAAAGAACTTGGGATTTTCAACAAAATGCTGCAGTTCTGATAGCTGTCATTTTCATTAAAAAAATAATAGAAAAAAGTGGTCTGTACATTATTCATTGGAACAATTAATCTTATCCTCTTGTTTTAAGAAATGAAGCTGGTCCCTCATTAATCCACAGCCTATTCAATTTGTTTTATTGCCTTAGGCAGTACTTAAACCTTTGCTTCAATTTCTCCCTTATCAGTACGTTATATAAGATTACATAACATAGATATGTCAGAGGGGGCCATAAAGTACACTATAGTCTCAATTTTGAGCACTGAACCATGATTTTACCGAGATCTTACTGTAATTAGTTTAGTTTATACTTATAGTCATTCAATATTCAAGGTCAAAATTCAGGCTATACTGAAGAACTATTGGTCAGCGGGACGCTTTATTTTATATTCGCACCATTTGTTCAGTTTTAGAACATGTGGGGGTAAGAGTGAGGTTGGGTGCGCACCATAAACCGGTTTAAGCTCCCCAGTGGTGTTTTTGCCACTGACCGTTCCAAGGGTGCCCCACTGTGTTCCTTTAATTGTTCGTTTTGTCCTCGTGTGTTTGCTTTGTGTGCTGGTGTGTGTTGGTGGTGTATGTGTGTGTGTACATGATTGTGTGTGTGTGTCGTGTGTGTGCGTGTGTGTGTGTATGTTGGTGGTGTGCACTTCTGGGTGCTGTGGGGCTCGTTTTGGGAGGCTGCGTTTTTGGTACGTGGCATTCCCTGTTTGATATTATTTTTGTTTTATTGAAATGCATTTAACAGCTGTATTTCATAATCAGTTGATTGAACCATAGTTGGAATTGTAGAATTATTTTTCAAATTTGGAAGTTTCTGATTGAAAATCATTTTTGGAAGTTTAAAAACTAAACTGAAGAAGTGTTGTTCTATGGGAAATTTCTGAGTAAATATCAGATATCAAGTGGTAAAGTCTTTTTAATGAGTTCCATGTTAGACACTATGTAAAAATATGACAATCTCTTTTTTTTATTTAAATAACAGTTCAATCATTCAGGCAATTTAAGTCCAGATATGTTTAAGAGTCTCAAAGAATTAGAAATGTCAAGGATTTCACTAAGTACACAAAGTTTAAACACAGAGTATTTTTATTTGAATCTATACAATGCTGCTCAAGGTTTATAGATGTGTAATATTACATCTGTCATTTAAGGGAGTTAAATAATATTAAGACATTTCACAATAAATCACACAAAATAAAAGATTTTACTTCAAAATGATGGCCAGGCAGCCAGAATCAGCCTTCAGCTCGAAAAGTCATTAGTTCATACTAATCCATTTTAGCTTAACAATATTTTATTTTTAGCAAACATTACAAGTTTGAATAAATTACTTTGCATTAAACAAATCCTAATACACTACATAGACAATCTAGTCCTGTACATTTTGATACCTGGGTCAACATATTTGATAAACATCATAACCATTTTGCCAAGCAGCTTACGAAAGCTCAATATAGGTGTCCAAATGATGGTTCGGTGTATGCGTGTGTCCTTGTGAGCGAGCTTGCGTCTGTCTGAATTTAGTTTGACTCGGCTGTAACTTATCCATGGATCAAAGGATTATTAAATAACTTGGCACAAATGTTCAACACAATGAGACGTACTGTCATGCGCAAGAACCAGGTCCCTAAGTCTAAAGTCAAGGTCACACATAGAGATTAAGGGTCAAACTCAAGAATGACTGTCCGGGGCATTTCTTCTTCATGCATGAAAGGATTTTGATGTTACTTTTCACAAATGTTCACCATCAGGACTGGATTGCCCATGTGCAAGAACCAGGTCCCTAGGTCTAAGGTCAAGGTCACACTTAGAGGTTAAAGGTTTATAATTGGAATTTGGCCATGTAATAGATTTGTTTGAAACTTAAACATCCGATTATTTACACTTATTTATGTTCACTCAGCGCTTAATTCAAGTAAGATTTTCACTGGAGGTATTTTTAAAATTTGATTTCCCTATCCTGGTTGCCCAACCAAGATGGAGTTATTTTATCATAAGTAAAAATTTGATACACATACTTTGCCTGCAGAAAGATATAAATATAAAAACAAACATAATATCAAACAGGGAATGCCACGTACCAAAAACGCAGCCTCCCAAAACGAACCCAACAGCACCCAGAAGTGCACACCACCAAGACCTATTATATTATATTTAGAAATATTTGCATTAAATATTATATATTTAGATGGAATTCATTAGAAATTCAAGTTTGAAAAATATTATTACCTCACTTTACCTATCTTGGGTGCGCACCTAAGATAGGTTGGAATAAATCAACCAGAACCTACACGTATGTTTAAACATGCATTTTGGTTTAGAATGTTATGATATTTGTACATCTATCAAATTCACATGTAAAAGTAGAAATTATATTGAAATAAAAAAAGAAATACTCAACGTTTTAAATACTTCATATTAAAGGGGAGTAATAACAAAATTTCATAAAAGTTAATGAAATGTACATTTCTGATAGGGATCTAACTCATTGTAATGGGTCTTTTTGTTCATTAAATTAATCTCTAACATAATAAACAAAAAGTAAAAATTGTCATAAAATGTTGCTTAAAAGTAATTGACCACCTTTAAAGGTCAAACTAGAGAATAACTGTCCGGAGAATTTCTTCTTTATGCATGAAAGGATTTTGATGTTACTTGGCACAAATGTTCACCACCATGAGACTTAGTGTCGTGTGCAAGAACCATGTCCCAATGTCTAAGGTCAAGGTCACACTTAGAGGCTAAAGGTCAAATTCAAAAATATCTTTGTCCACAGCATTTCCTCTTCATGTAAGGAGGATTTTGATGTTGCCTGGCACAAATGTTCACCACCATGAGCTTCCTTTGTTTTTAGAATTACTTACCTTTGTTTTACTATAAATAGCTTATATTGTAACCTTTTTATTACTCGCCGTAGAGAAAATCAAGACTACTTTTATGTGCTACAACATGCATGTTACATCCAATATTTAGGTGAATTTTGACCTATCTCTATTTGGTAAGGAGTTAGTCATTTTGACAGCTGGCAGGGATGACATGTTGCACGTGGGCATCTAGTTTAGTTTTTAGCAATTTGCTTACACCTTTGCCTCTCGTGCAGATCAAAATCATGTAGTCTAATCATAACCTGCACTGTTAACTATTCAGTCAGTACATTTTCAGTATATGTATCAGTTATTAGTTGTAAGGCTTAAAACAAAATGAAATTGATAATTTTTCTTCTTAATTTATTGTAGAAAAAGCGTCATGTACATGCAGTGAAGAGGGAAGTTCAATAGACCAAGATATGAAAACAACAGAAAACAGTCTATCATTGCAATTAGTTAACTGAAGGATTATGTGGTGATCCAGATGGCTGTATCAGTTTAGAAGATGAAGTTCTTTTTTTATTCATCATATTACCTAGGTGATGAGACTTGACATCATATGCATAAAAGTAGATTTTTCAGTTTCAACGGAATTGTAAGGCAAAAGTCAAAGTGCTTTATAAAACTGCAAAAATATTTTAACATACCTTTAATATGCAGTCTCATTTAACTTGGTGGACAGAGTCAAAAGACGAAAAGCATTTAAATCCAATTGTTAATTAACACTAATTAGTCCACCTGTACACGTATAATGTTCTTTCTTATTGTTGTTAGAGGTATAAAATTATCAGCAACAGAGATAGTGTTCTCTGCATTTCTGTTCGCTGGACGGTTGTTTATTGTCAACATAGGGGAACCTGATCTGGGAATTGTCGAAATATTTGTTGCAGTGTGAGTTTCATTCATAAGTTTATTTAGGTCAGGAAGATGAGAACTACTTTTTTCCGTAAGAAATGACGGTGGCCATTTGTGAATATTGAGTTGTTCTACTTGAAATTTTCAGAGTACATTATTCATGTAAAAATATTAAGAAAGAACCCGTTCAGGTACCGTTGTTAGGCTGTTTACTGTATTGTTTTGTATTCATTATGTAACTACTTTTATGTTTCTACATAAGAATAGAGGAATTTTCGTCTTGTATTCCTACATTATGCTGAAAAGGCAGAGGCCATTTATGAGTTTCTTATATTATGTCACTATTTTTAGTGCAGAATGTAGCTTGATAAATTTAATTAAGAAAACAGCTTTGAGCTCCCTATGAGTTATAAGTTGAACTGTTCAATAATTGAATTTGTTCAGAGACTAATCACATAGTCACTGTTAAACTAGCATTTTGATTGGACAAGACAATCACATGGTACATCTCAGAAGTGTATAAATACAGAGCAAAACAGCCTGCTGGCATCTTCTTTTGCATTAGCAACTATTACATTGTAATTAGCAGGACATAACTGAATTCAGAAAGGTACACATTTTTGTGAAATTTCTCTATTTTTGACAATATTCTGAATAAAGTTAAGAAACACTAAAGTAATGTAAACATGTTAAACTACCATATGATTGCCTTTCCAATGTAGTTATTCTGGAATAAGACATATTTTTAACAAGTACAAAAATGTGTTTAACTTGGCTGTAATCTGATGTAAAGAAGATCCCATTACATAGGCTGAGTCCTACTACTATACAAGATTTTCGTATTTCGTGTAATATTAAAGGCGCTATAACCACACATGTCGTTGCGTTTTTGTATGGAATCTGAGTGGGGCTATGCTTCACTTGTGATGCTGATACTCGTGCGCATACCTTATCCTGACAAGATATTTGGGTTTCGAACAGCAACCGTGGGTGCTTATCAGCAGAAGCCGATGCTTTCCATTAGAGCGTCTACACGTTTGTGTGTGAGGTCATAGGGTGTGACTGCACATACATACGGGTTATCCACCGTGAGGGCCTACACGCATTTTTTACTGGCTAACATCGGCCTCCTAGACTATAAGGGAACCCTCGATAGATGGCGTTACAGTACGTTAAGATGCGAGGTACCTTACAACTTTTGGTGTCAGAAGTGGGATGCTCTTCCGTCTACAGAGCATCAGGATACGGACCAAGCTAGTAAGATGCGATGCGTGTGAAGGGGATGGTCGTTCAGATGGAAACTCGAAAATGGAAACCAAGGCGCTTCGACTTCAAGTACAGTGGTAGTCCTTTGTAATGGTACATGTATATACTCTGCTTTATGGACTCAAAGCAGACATGTATAAATATTCTTACTTATATATTCAGGTGTAACGTTTTGATTGATGAACATGGGCGATTCAGATAGCGAGGTTCATTTTAATTTCAAGCATGGGGATGAGGCGACAGAAACTCAACCGTTCTTTACAGATGGGGGTAGCCTAGATGACGATTACCCGGAAGCTTCTCAGATGCAAAGGGGTCGGGGAAGAACTTTGACTGTATCGGATGGCAGTGTTCGAGACAAGGTGCCAACTGGGGAAGGTGGGCAGTCGAAAGATGTCGCTCCAATCAGGGATCTGGCTGAACGCAGGATATCCATAGGTAGTGCAGATGGTAGCAGGCGTGGTTCTGGCGATGCTGATGGTCGTGGACGTGGCCTTGGTCTTGATGCAGATATAAACGGGTCAGATGATCGAGGGAACTTGTCGCATATGAGATGGGGTTACTTGAGTGATGATCAGAGGGGTTCTGGTGCTAGGCGTTTGCAGCTGGCTGGACAGAGGGGTTACAATCAGCATGCTGTGGAATCTGAGGGCAGTGATGATGAACGATACCGGCTACCAAATTTTTTTGCATTCCGTGGTGGGCGTAGACGAGAGGTCCGAAACCCAGGTGATGATGGAAATTGTGGTGGTATTCCGAGAAACAATGCCTTTAGATCAAACGTTCCCGCGATACGACCAGAGATATATGATGGTAGTGGAAACTGGGAGAGTTATTATTCTCACTTTTCTAACTGTGCAGACCTAGGCAGGTGGTCCGAAGAAGAAAAGGCTCTGACACTTGCTTCGCGGTTACAGGGCCCTGCCCGCACCTTTTATCTGGGCCTACAACAACATGACAGAATAATATTTCGTAAACTGGTTCAAAAAGTTGTCCGATAGGTTCGGTAGCATGAAGCGGCAAACTAAATATTATCGCTAGGCTTGAAGGAAGAAGACGAGGAGCTGATGAGGCACTGGCTTCCTTTGGTGATGACCTTCGCATCATGGCACAGCGAGCATATCCAGAACTTGACAATGTTGCCCAAGAATCTCTGGCACTTCACCAGTTTTACAAAGCAATCAGTCCTGAGATGAGATGTCGTTGCTTAGACAGAGTGTAGGACTATTCAGCAGGCTGTTGATGTTGTGGAGAGATACGAACTTGTGCTTGGAAGGGACGACAGGAAACGTCAAACTCTCAGGATGATTAAGGCAGTGGGAACGGATACAAAACCCAACCCAGACGTGAACAATGATCTAGAAGAGCAGATGCAGGTCATTTTAAGTAAGCTAGAAAAGATGGAAGCAAGACTGGAAAGACAGGGCTACAATACAGGCAGTAATGGTTATGACAGGCCAAATGGGAAGTACACAGGTTTTTACATCTGCAACTCAATGGAGCATTATGCAAGTAGCTGCCCTAACAAGCAGACGAAGAGAAAGGCAACAAAATCGGAAAACTCGAGTCCACTAGCCTAAATGGCCAGCGGTTAGTGGAGGAAAAATGGCCGGACAACACATGTACAGATGCATCACAAACCTATTTCTTAAAAAAAATAAGTCAGTTAGCAGACATTGATGTTTCAGACAATGGTTTATACACAAACAGTAATATACTAGGTCAAGATGTTGTACTATTGGTTGATAATGGATCATCCGCAACTTTATTATCACAAAAGATATTCGATAAGATAAACCCAAGCAAGAGACCCAAACCTGTAGAAACAAATGATAAATTACAAGGGAGCAAATGGTCAAAGAATAACGGATTCTGGTAGGATAAAAACAACATTGATTCTGGATGTTGGCATCTTCGAGGTTGACGCTATAGTATGTGACATAGTGCCAGATGGTATACTTGGTCAAGACTTCCTTCTTCAATATGCTTCCAAGATAGACTACGAAAATAGAACTATACACACTAACAGGGCAAATATCAGTTGCTGGATAGGCAAGGAAACCATGAGAGGTTGCAGGGTTGTCACAACTAGCATGGTCACAATACCACCGATGTCTCTTGTTTGTATTCCCGTCAAGATCGTGGATGCATGGAGGTTGGCAGACTTAGCCCTGCTTTGCACTTCACCGTCATTAATCCATAGCAAATCAGCCATTACAGTGGAAGGTATTGTCCAACCAGGAGAAGATGACTTTTGTGTGTGTGTGCCGCGTGTGTGTGTGTGTGTGTGTGTGTGTGTGTGTGTGTGTGTGTGTGTGTGTGTGTTGGTGGTGTGCACTTCTGGGTGCTGTGGGGCTCGTTTTGGGGAGGCTGCGTTTTGGTACGTGGCATTCCCTGTTTGATATTATTTTTGTTTTTTTTACAGTATGCATGATAAATACAAGTGACAAAGATGTTTATATTCCACCTGAGGTGCCTATTGGTGTTTGTGAATCCTACTATGAAATGTCCAACTCCTCAACTCATATGGTTATGACAGCTACTGAACAAGAAAACGATGAGAAAATGGAAGTTCCAGAACACCTTAAAGACCTATTCAATAGAATCAAAAATAATATCAAACAGCGAATGCCACGTACCAAAAACGCAGCCTCCCCCAAACGAACCCCACAGCACTCAGAAGTGCACACCACCAACACGCACACACACACACACAAACGACACACACACACAATCATGTACACACACACATATACACTACCAACACACACTAGCATACAAAGCAAACACACGAGGACAAAACGAACAATTAAAGGAACACAGTGGGGCACCGCCTTGGAACGGTCAATGGCAAAAACACCACTGGGGAGCTTAAACCGGTTTATGGTGCGCACCCAACCTCACTCTTACCCCCACCATGTTCCAAAGTCACAGGACAGTGTAAATAAAAGTAATCCCTGCTAGGTGAATCTCTAACACACGCAATGGAAACAAAAGGCATGGTATGTAAAACACAAAAATGCTCGTGTATAAATATATAAAAAGCAAACCTTGAGAACCAAAAAACGTATGTACTCAATGCCTTTGCAGAAGGCAGAGCACCAAGAGAAACACCCTTAAGGGCCCGACGAAACAGGCCAGAGGACAGAAATCAAAACAGTTTCGTCCCAGTGGGATTTAAAAACTGCCCACCACAGAGTCCTCCCCCTCTTCCGTCAGACACAATCAAAGAGGGAAGCATAGCGTCCAACTGTAAACGGGTTGAACACCAAACATGCGGTGTGTCTCAAAACAGTTGGGTCGTAACCTCTTTTAACAAAACGTTTTATAATTTTAGCAAATACAGTTGGAAAATTGCCATGACCCAAAATCTTACGAAGTTTGTAAACCACATCCCCATAAAAATCGGGTTTTGAAATACCTTCTCGCAGAAGAGTCTTTAGATTACTATTGAATTTCAAAACCAAATCAGAATTACGATAGTAAAATTTAGCAAAATATTTACGCAATTTGTAATAACGGTAGCCCTGTTGAAGAAGTTTATTTGTAATATATTGATTACGTTCATTGAAATCCTCAACATAACTACACGCTCTGGCAAACCGAATTAACTGAGAAATGTATACCCCATAAGATGTAGCATGAGGTACATCCCCATCCAAATGGGGAAAATTTACAATACTAAAATTAAAATCATCCCTCTTGTCATAAATTTTGGTATGTATAATATTGTTATAAATAGAGAGATGTAAATCTAAAAATGAAGCACCAGTATCCAAATTGTTAGTTTTAATTAACTGGAGTTCCCGGGGATAAATAGTGTCCACCAATTGACCAAAAACGGGTTATCCATATTAAGAATATCATCCAGATAGCGTGATGTATTATTAAAAGCAGTGATAATGTCTGCCTGCGTGTCTGGAGAAAGACTCAACATAAAGTCTCTTTCATAACAATATAAAAACAAATCTGCGACAAGGGGTGCACAATTTGTTCCCATGGGAATACCGATTACTTGTCTGAAAACTGCATTCCCAAACCTTATATAAATGTTGTTCAATAAAAAGGAAAGGGGCTTTACAAACTTCGTCACAGGTCCACATAGTATAAAGTTTAACAATACAGCTAGTAAAAAAAGCTTTATCGAAATTGCAGGCGAGAAATGTAACATTCTCCTGGCAAAAAGTCTTTTGAATTAGGGCAGTTAGCTTGTCATTTATCAAATTATGTGGTAAAGTGGTATACAGAGTAGAAAAATCGTATGTACTGACTGAAGTTACTTTGTAATTATTAACTTTTTAAACTTATCCAGGATTTCGCCAGAATTTTTGATCGACCAAAATAAATGTTTACCAGAGTTTTCGTATACTTTATCACAATATCTTTTCACGTGGGCTTTTATAGCAGTTAGGCAAGATGTTAATAGTTTTGAAATATTTGTAGTGGTACAAGAGCTTGAATTAGCGATGAAACGAGCTTTATATGGTTGTTTATGTAATTTAGGAATCCAGTACATAGTAGGAAGTTTAATATGTTGATCATCTATACGAACTTTCAAATTAGAAACTTCACTGATGTGATCAGTGACCACATTTTGTTCAACGGAAGGACTCAATATATAAGCTTTAGTGCTATTTAGTTCGTTTTGTAAAACATTAATATAATGTAGGCGTCAAATGATGATAATATTGTTGGCCGCCTTGTCTGCTGGAACTAAGACATACTTAGAATGAAATTCTTGGATTTCCTTTTTCAGATGTCTTAAAGTAAACTTGGGTTTTGATGGAAGTAGGTGTTCATTTGTTTGGTAAAATTTTATACGAGAATCGACAATGTTAAAAATACTTCGTTTCCAAGACGTTAATGCATTTGGATCAGCATTCTCACGACGACACCATTTAACACAAAAAGTTTCGATGGATTCCGCAATATGACCACGACAAGCATGAAAATCAATAGTAGAAGGAATTCTGTATTTTGGTCCTTTAAAGAATAAATTACGAATACGCTTGTCTTTAATAATATCAAAATTACCAGTGATGACATGACCGGCATCTGAATAGCAAACTTTCGAGTTTTTACATTCGCAGTAAGAAGGGGTATTTGTTTGAACATCTAGGTCGGAAACAATTTTATTGTAATTGAATATAACATTTCTAAGAATCGGTAATGTGCTTCGCCCTCGTGAATTATTCCGCCAGGCACATCACCTCCGGGGAATGCTTCAATTTCGATAAAGCACCCCAAGACATAGATTATTTCTTAAATGTTTACAGCATATCGGTCCCTGCATTGTTTATGATTTAGTATAGAATAAACGATGAAATGATGGCACATATTTATTATTGCAATTTTTCTTGCACGTCTATATTCAACTTGTAGCAGTACATCATTGTAACTTGAAAACACAAAATGCAATTGGACAGGTTGTTTACATACGTCTTGCAAATACTTCCTTTTTGGCACCTTGCCGGCCTTTGATAAAAGTACTGTATTTTATCGTAAAATAATAAACAACCTTCTTATGTTTATGCCACTTGTGTTAGTATAACTCATTCTAACACTATTGGAAATTTCTCCTATAAACACAAAGAAGGATTTGAGCGTGATAAAACTATTAAGTATATCACGCTAGGGGTCCGAAACTATTTTTGACTGCTGAAATTACCTCTCTTGTAATTTTCACACGACATCTATGGGTGTGCCTGTGCTAATACGCTTGGATTGGTATTGTTGTTAATGAATTCACGTGATGTAAAAAAATTGTAGTAAAATTTTCTACACTTCCGGTATCGCCAGCAATATCAGACACAACAAAAATAAGACGTATAGCGCTTTTGAGAAGTAAAAACGAACAGCCAAAATTTCACGGAATGCATGGAATGCACGGAAAACTACAACTTTCAAGACAGCGACTTCATGAAAGTGCAGCAAATAGTACCCCATCGAACATGTTTTTGTTTAGATTAACGGTTTAGAATGGAAATATATTTTATTTTTGAGTGATATAGCGGTTATTATATCACTGTGTGTTGGTAGATGCTTCGAAATTAATCACTCAGGCCTTCGTAATTAGATTACTACGCATTTACACTCCCCACAGTGATATACTTACCGGTATATCACTCAAAAGTGAAATCTATTTCCTAAATATATTACCACGGACCTATATACACATATATACACTCTATGTGTATATAGGTCCGTGATATTACTATACGTTTTGCAATTTATCAGGATATGAAAAGTCTGGCAAGAGCGATTCCTATAGTAGTTAGTCTCGAGAGCGATTAAGTTGTTAAAAAGAATGTGGAAATTTTGTACATGCACATATTAAAGAATCTATGTTAATTGAACCAGAAGCATGGCCATGAATATTCTCAACTGCCGATGTTATAGTTTTATTTTGATAACTGAAATCATATGATCGAGCAGGTTTAATTTAATTAAATGTATATCTACTGGTTAAAGATTTTTCATAGTAACATAATTGGGACAGTGGAGGTGCTTAATTATTTCTATCTATCACAAGGCCTTCCCCTCGCTCTCCATCTTGTGGGATATGTACCCGCTTATTTTATGTTATGATGAAAACGCGGAAGTAATGATCTAACAGGCTGGTGGTAGTTATACTTTGTTTTTGAGAATAAGAAACAAAAAAAAACAATCTTAATCTAACCACATTATAAACTTAACATCTATAATTATACTCGCGATTTTTAATAGTTTGTACGGATAGGCAAAATTGTACCAAAAATAAAACAGTGAAGAAAACACATGTGGCGCATGCGCATTTGCTACCCGGAAAAAACGGCGAAAAACGGAGGAACTCGCTTTTCACGCATGCGCATTCGATACCCCGGTAAAAAAAACGGGAAAAAACGCAGGAACTCGCTGTTCGCGCATGTGCAGTGCAACCAGCCGTTTTTTTCACGGGGCGGGCGCTGTTCACGCATGTGCAGTGCAACCAGCCGTTTTTTCACGGGGCGGGCAGAAAACGAGTTTTTTTTAACGGTGCGAGCCGAAAAACGCCCCGTTCGGTAAACGGGCGAAAAACGGGCGCTGCTCGCGTTTTCCTGCCGAAAAAAAACGGAACAAAAACGTGAGCGCCACTGTACCATAATCTTTGCTACAGTTTTGGCTTCCATATTTATCATAGGAAAAGCTTCTGTCCACTTGGTAAAATAATCTGCTACTACCAGAATATACTTATTACCATTATCGGTTTCAGGTAGCGCACCTAATATGTTTACGGCTATCCTTTCCATCGGAAAGCCAGACCTAACTACCTGCATTGGCGCCTTATTTAGAGGTATGGGACCCTTACGTTTCAAGCACTTTTCACAACTAGCTACATAATTTCTAACATCGTTTTGTAACCCTGGCCAATAGTTACGCTGTCTGATCTTACTAAGAGTTTTTCTTATACACAAATGTCCCGAAGCTTTAATGTCATGTGAAAACTTAAGAACTTTAAGTCGACAATGCATTGGAACCACATCCTGCCAATTGACAGTATCTGTGCCCAAGACTTCCCACTTTCTAACTAATAACTCGTCACGGAGTTCTAATTTAGGCCATTGAGTCAATAATGATTTCAAGTAGAAACTCTCACCACCAATGTCTTTATAACTTGGTTTTGAATCTTCCTCTATCCATTGACAAATTTTCTGCAGGTCTTTATCTTGTTTTTGTGACTTCAACAAGGTAAACTCTTCTTCGTCACCTCCCGTATCCTCATACCTATGTAAACCCGCTATTTGGTGCACGTGATTCTGTCTTTCATTGACTGGATGACTTGTCAGTCCACATTGTTTACATGGTATTCTGCTCATAGCATCTGCGTGTCGGTGCATCTTTCCTGGTCTGTGCTCTATTTTCATATCATATGTGGCTAAAATTTCGAGCCATCGTGCCACTTGTCCTTCTGGATTTTTGAACTGCTTTAGTCACCGTAGTGAACCGTGATCAACAGTAAATTGTTTGCCAAACAGATAATGTTTGAAATACTTCACGAAATGGACCAGTGCAAGTAACTCTTTCCTTGTCACACAGTATTTACGTTTCAGGTTTTGTCAAAGACCGACTTGCGTATGCAATGACTCTTTCTTGTCCATTTATTTTCTGAGACAAGATAGCACCTATCGCAAAATTGCTTCCATCTGTATCCAAAATGAAGGGTTTAGAAAAAGTCTGGATGAGCAAGTATGGGTGCCTCTATCAATTTCTGTTGTAATGTTCTAAATGCGCCTTCGCATTCATTAGTCCAGGTATATCGTTGTGATTTCTCTGTTAACTTGTGCAAAGGTTTTGCTATTTCAGAATATTATAAAATGAACTTTCTATAATAACTTGTTAGACCTAGAAATGATCGAAGATCGTGAGTATTCATAGGTGTAGGCCATTCCTTTTACACAACTTATCTTTTAGGATCAGTCTTAATTCCTGAAGCTGAGATGACATGTCCTAAATATTCTACCTCTTTAGCAAATATATCGCACTTTCTAGCTTTTAGTTTGAGTCCAGCTTCTTCTAACCTTTTAAATACACTCTCTAAATTACAGAGCATTGTTTCAAAGTTTTTACCTACTGCAATTATATCATCCAGGTATATCAAACAAATATCCCAGTTTAGACAAGCTTAAATTGTTTCGATTAATCTCTGAAACGTTGCTGGGGCGTTGCAAAGTCCAAACGGCATGACGACTTGGAATTCAAAAAGACCTTTCCTAGTCATAAAGGCTGTTTTCTGTTTATCTTCTGGCTCGACATCAACCTGCCAATATCCAGAGCTTACGTCTAGGCATGAAAACCAACGAGCTCCAGATAATTGATCTAGGGACTCATCAATTCGTGGTATAGGGTATGCATCCTTTGTTGTGACATTATTAAGTTTCCTATAATCTACACAGAATCGACGAGTACCGTCTTTCTTTTGCACTAGTACTACTGCACTTGCCCAAGGACTTGAGGATGGAGTTATGATTTCTTTGTCTAACATGTCTTGTACATGCTGATTTACTTCCTGGTTCATGTGTTCAGGTAACCTGCGTAATGGCTGCTTAATGAGATGGGAATCCCCAGTCGGTATTTTTTGTCGTATTATTCCCGTACGCCCTAGGTCGTATCCGATTTGGAAAAACTATGGGAATACTTTGCAAGTAGCTTGAATATGTCTTTGCATTGTTCATTATTTAAACCATCTATAGTCCTTTCATCCAAGTCACGCATGTGAGCTGGCAGACTATTTATGTTATTTGTTTTAACCGAGTTCGATTTGTGAACACTTATGACAGGACTCACTGAAGCTACATGCGTACCCGAGTACAACACTTGTGGTTCTTCTGACATATTCATGATTCGTACAGGTATGATCTTATCTCCTTTAACTAGGGACCGAGCTATAAGCGCATTATTTTTTTGTAAAACTGGCTTATCTAAAGGTTCTACCAGATACAGGCATTCATCATTGCCTTTATAACTATCTCTGAATTAGCAGGTATAACCGTATTTTCCCGAACCATAACCCTGTGGCATCCAATTGGACCGGTACAGTTAAGAGGGAATGATTTGCCATTTAAGATAAGCATATCTATGGTCAAATCAATGCTGGCGTTCTGTGATTTTAAGAAATCAAGACCTAGTATAGCATCTATCTCTATCTCCGATACGATAACATCATGAAAACATGTATGGTCTGCTATCTCAAGTTTTACGTTCATACGTCCCATAACATTAAGTGGTGAGCCAGATGCTGTTATGATTTCAGAATGAAATGAATCTAAATTTATCGGGCCACTTATCCTATCCATGCACTTATCTGATATTATAGAAAGTGTTGCACCTCTATCTACAAGACATGTGTCACTAAAACCATTAATTTTTACCTCAATATATAAGCCAGAACCATATTTACCAGTGTTATTAACATTTGGTTTATTTGGGCCATGATTTGTATTTGATTTGTATTCTGAGTTTCGTTTCGGACAATGATATTGAATATGACCGGTCTCCCCGTATTCATAACATAAACTATCCTCTTTGCCTTTATTTGTATTTCTTTCTGACGGATTTGATCTTGAATAATATGTGTTTCTGTATGTTCTCTCAGACCTATCATTGTGATTTTGTGATCTTTGATCATAGTCTTTCCTTGAATTTCTATTTTGTTGAAATATTCTTTGCATTTCAGACACAGACCTCTGTAATTTTTCTAAGTCATTGCGTATACTTATATAGGACTTATCATCTGTGCCTACAGCACGCATATACCTATGGTCGTCCAGTATCTTCCTTTCAGCTTTATTGAAAGCCTCCAGCTCAACCGCGTGTATTACAGCGTCATTGAGACTTAATGGTCGAGCTTGTTTTATTCTTAGCCGCATTTCTGAACTGTGTAAAGAGTCTATGAATTGTTCTTTAGCTAAGGTTTCTTTTACATCACCTGGGGCCGATGGATACGCTAAATTTGTAAGTCTTCTGATGTCCTGTCCCATTTCTGATAGAGATTCTGTGGCCCTTTGTTTTCTCTCTCAGTTGGGCTCGATACAGTTCCGTCTGGTTAGGAGGTGCAAACCGTTCTTCCAAGGCTGTTATTAGTTCTTTGTATGTTCGTTTTGTACCTCCTAGGTTTCCAAAACGCCCTGGGCTTGACTACGTAATGAAACTGTTAGATAAAGTCCCTGTTGTTCTTCAGACCAATGATTTATCTCAGAACAGGCATCAAAGTGTGCTTTATAATCAAGTCAGGAGCCTGACCCATCAAAGGTTGCAGGCTTCATATAAATATTAGCTTTAGTGGTTCTGTCCTTGTTCTTCTGTCCGTTATTGGTGAGCTGTTTGTTTCCTGGATGCGAATGTTCTTTTCCATCTTTTGGCGGCGATCCATTATCTGAATGAAACTGTGGATTGGAACATGCATTGTCCTGGAACCTTGTTCGTTTTGTTGTATGTCTGTCCCAAAGACCACTGTCATTTCTATAACACTGTGATTCTGATATAATATCTCTATCAGTACCCATGCTTTTTAAACCAAGCACTGGGGGTCTCAGTACCTTGACTTAAACACGAACTTCTTTCATTCTCCTGCCTTATGTTAAATTTCGTTTCTTTGGTCTCAGAATTTTGAAAAAAAGGTTTACGATATTGCAGGGGTGTATCACTAATAGGCGTACTAAGTGCTACACTAGATGTCTCATACTTATCAAGTGTGTTAAAGAACTCAGTTGAATTTAACAATTGTTCTGAGGCATTTAATTTTTCAAATTGCCTATCTAGAGTCTCTATCTCTAACTGTAGCCTCAGTCTCTCATTTTCCCGTTCAAGTAACCTTAGTCTACTCGTCATGGCCTCTGAGCCTGTTTCATTACTTGGGTCAGTCATTTTGCATACAATGAATTTATGCAAATAAAT
The DNA here is from genome assembly GCA_022818135.1 of Saxidomus purpurata. Classification (NCBI taxonomy): domain Eukaryota; kingdom Metazoa; phylum Mollusca; class Bivalvia; order Venerida; family Veneridae; genus Saxidomus; species Saxidomus purpurata. The sequence continues at coordinate 99,408 of JAFMSR010000070.1, forward strand.
TATATAACACAAAAGGTATAATTTGTATTTGCTATGGGTTTGGTACTGGGGATGGTACCTACATATAACCAGATTCTTCTGTGACATATTCTTAACCTATCACAGCCTATGGTTATCTGTATTATCCCACCGCTGCCACCAAATTTATGTAACGTGCACCGAGCGGATCTAATAAAACTATTACACTTATAGTAAATATATATATAACTTTGCTTAAGCTTCTTTGCCTTATGATTGTTTAATTCGTGACCAATGGTTGAATAAAATGATTAATATAAAAGAACTGAAATTATGCTGAATTAGATTATAATTATCAAGTCTAAATACTTAATTTTGCCTAAGGCACTCATGCCTATTGATTTGCTAAACTAAATTATGGTGCCACCACTGATTTTCTTAACAATCAGAATTAACTTATTGGGTCTCCGTCCTACAAACTGTCTTTCTTAAAATACGATCTTTTATAAAGGGATACTTTCACTTTTCCCTTATCCACTGTACTATTCTAAAGTTTACTAACGACTGAACCAGTCACTTCTAAGACGCAATGCACCTTAAGAAGAAGACCGGAACAGACTATATTATTGAGTGTTTCCTACTCAAATGAAGTGGTCTCTGTCCTTTAGACACTAGTCTCCGTCTCTAACTATCGCAACTTGTTGAAGCCTGCGTTTCGATCTACTGCTTTACCGACACAACTATTCAACAGCGCAATGCACTTATGGAAGCAAAGGTGAGCCGATGAGGAATAGGTATAACGTCTTAGGTTGTTTCAACTGCCTTTTCTCTCGGAGCGAACCACAAGACTAACTAAATCGAACAACTGCACATCTATTTATGCTACCAAATAACAGCGCCCTCTTGCGTCAATATTTCATTGGCCGTTTACCTTAACCTTATCTAATGAGCGTCTAATTTCTCTTACCTTATATAGCGTCTAATGATCATGATCCAACAATACGAAAATACGTGCGTATTTTCGTTTATACAAATTAAAGTAAACTTACCGATCACCTTTTACGATTCTAATTCAACAATTAAATGTATAAAACCCAATTCCTTTTTTCAAAATAAAAACCATTACTTACACAAATTCTTAAAAACCTTCGTCTGTGAAGAATGAACAATTTGAACAAATGGCGTTACAAAAAAAAGGGGAATAACTCTGCATCTATCCGTATACGTTCCGTAAATTCCGTCACAAATATAACGAAATACCCATACATACTACTAAGCTAGTTTTACACATGAGGTCAGCACATAATATAGATCTAAAATGGCAAATACCCAAAATAGAATTTAACAGTAGAAAACAGCAAAAACACTGTAATATAACAACAAGTGACAGGAAATTGTCACAAAACCAGGTTTTCATTTTCCAATCTGCTGGCCGAGCGCAAATGTGTTTTTGAAGTCAGTAGATATACATAATGTGAAAAAGAAATAAAGGTCTTCTTCTATATATTACATGTGTAAAAAAAGCAAAGGGCCATAATTCAGGCAAAATTGATCCAAACACAAAACCCAGACAATATGGCCAAGGGCACTTGATAACAATACTTCTGTGAGAGTTTGGTTGAAATCCCTTTAGAAATGTAAGAGGGGTTTTGCACAGAAGGAATTGTTTACACCGGCCCACCACTGACGTACCTCAATCTAATCACCAGGATTTTGTTTTCAGAAAACCTGGTTAGTAAGTATTTTTTTCCATATCAAGGAAATATATAGGATAATTGTTTGCTTCTGTGTAATATGGAATACGACGTCACAATGTCATAAACGCCTGGATGTCTTTGACGTTGCATTTGTTGAAATCATTCAATGTACTGACTGGGAACCAAATGTGAAAAAACTGTGAAAAATAAACTTGACACTTTCTACAATTCATTTCACTTCAACAAAAAGCTGTAAATCCAAAAAAATTAGTTGAGTATGAACTGGCGGATCTGGAAATCTAAGGTTCTTGAATTAAAAAAAAACACAAATACTTGTTAGTTATTTATTAGTACCTTAACCCATCAATGTAATCCATGTCATCTTGTGGTCACTCCAGTATGTCTCAAGAACACCGGTCTTGTAGTTGGTGTTTGTAGTGTAAATATGATCTAGCGCAGAATGAAAGTCTGTGGTTTCCATGCAGAGAGCTGGGATAGCATTAGTTTTATTCCCCCAAGAAATCATACAGTTTCTTGCATTTTGAGTGCTGTAGCTGGTCAATATTCATGTCACCAACAATTACTAATGGTTTCTTCTGCTGGTATAGCTTTTTAACAGCATGACATATTTTGTTGGTATTTCCAGGTGGATTGCAGTAGACAGAGATAACTTCATAGAGTTTATTACACTTACAAAGCACTACAGTTGTACCTTCAATTCCTAGGTCTGTTACTTGATGACTTGATACAATTTCTAGTCCATTTTTCACGTAAACAAATGTGCCGGAATGTGGCCTATGTTGGTTATTGCCAGAGTACAGACATACTGGATCCTTGAAGTCTTCCAGTACATAGTGTTCCTTTAAGTCAGTTGTCTTGGCCCGTGTTTCTTGCACTATGATACTATCAGCATTCATAAGTCTTTCATCTTTCCGATAGTGTTGAATGTTTTTATGGAGTGATCGTGCATTATGGCATATTACTGTAAATTCTGACACAGGAATGCTTGCTGTTTTACAGAACAAGTTCTTGTTAGTCCGCAATCGGGACATTTCTTGCTTCACAAGTGGGTCTATTTTGATTTTGTTTGGGTCAAAATCTAGAAGTGATAGTGCTTCCAGAGATCGGACTCTACTGAGGGCGACGTATACCATATGTTTCCCTATTCTGCCCTTAAAGGACACAGCAACTTTATCAAGTGTAGATCCCTGTGACTTGTGAATCGTCATTGCTTCAGCTGCCTTTAATGGAAATTGCTTACGGACAACTTTCACTTTATCTGTTTTCCCAACTTGAAATTGTTTTTCAGCTTTCAATATTGGAGTCCATGATTTGTCTATCTGTTTACTAGCCATGAACAAATGTGCATTTTCAGTCCGTGTTTGAGCTCCAATATCTGGCTCCTGGAACATAACCCATACAATGAATGGCTTGTTGTTTGAACACTGAATCAGCATTATCTTACAGTCAGCACCATTGGTGAGTCCATCACTAGTATTGAGATTGTGAGTCACAATATAGTTTCCTGATTCTTTTAGCAAGAGTTGATACGGTAAACTCTGAGTTTTTGTGGTTGAAGATCTCTAGCGATAGAAAGCACAGATCTGCTGCTACTTGCTGGAATATTTCCTACAGTATAACCAACAGCTAGAGATGTGTAGCAGTTTCCAGTTTTCATACATAGTGCATTTCTGTTGTGCTCATCTACCAGCAAATTGGAGCTAAGTAAGTGAATGTGACCACTGTTTTCATCACCATTTGTAATCAGTTTTCCTTTCAACAGGTTCATGTCTTGCTCTGTTTGTTTTCCGTCTCTTATCCGGTTCAAACACTCTGCAAATAATACATTATCCCTTTGTCTCATTATTGTTGTCAACTATATAGTTCAAAGAGATCTTGCCAAATATTGCTTACAAGTGGACCATACTGTTTATCACTATTTTCAAAGATCCAGGAGTCACGCACAGGTCTCAGCTGGTACAGGTCACCAACTGCAACAACTGATATGCCGCCAAATGGTTAAGGGAGAGTCGAATATCTGCTGAAGCCGGCTACAAACAAAGTTTAACATATTTACACCAACAATGTATATTTCGTTTATAATCAAGATTTTCAACTTGCTGAATCTACACCTAAGAGTATTCAGCGTGCTATGGTCCAGCGGTATATATGACCCGAGACTTTGGTTACATGGTATACCAAATAAAGCATGAAGTGTATTTCCACGGACATTGTAGGCAGCCTTTCCAGTTGGGGCAGCTATAATCACTTTTAAGTCATCTGGGTTTTCTCCAGATACTTTGTCAAAGTATCTTACTAGAGCCTTGTAGAGGGTTTTCAGAACATTGGATTTTCCCACACCTGTACCGCCTGAAAGGAAGAAGTAGTATGGCTTACTGTCTGTCTTTGTTATATGAAGTACTTCATAATAGAACGCCCTTTGTTGTGGATTCATTGACAGAGATGACTTATGAAATTCGTCATCTGAAATTCTCTTTTGAATTAAAGTCTCTTGTTAATCAGATGATGCCCCTAATTCCAGGCCAATATCATAGAAGTGTAACCTTACACTTGGCGGCTGTAAAATAGAGCTCTGGTCCTCTTTTTTCTAACTCTTCTTCAGACTGCCTGGTACCCGGTGTAATCTCATCTAATTCTTCTTCCGCTTTATCTTCACTTACAGCTTTCATGGCTTCTTCTATTCCTTCCACAGTTGAGAGGAATGTAGTACGTACCTTTGAAATTTCTGCTTCTATCTATTTGTACTGATTTTCGTACGACAAAGATGAACCCATCAGCTTGCTCTCATCTCTCCATGGATAAAACAACATGATCTGTTCTCTGTAAAACAGTTCTGGATCTTTTTTGATGTTGTAATTCACATGACGGATAACTTTAGGAGTTTTTCTTTGAAGAAGTCGATAACCATTTGGAAGTTTTATTTCAAGTCCTGGTCTGACATTTTCTCCATTGTTATCTGTGTAATCATAAGCCTCATTTTCTGTTTCGTTTGTGGTACTTTTTTCTCAGGTTCCTGTTCAAATGAAGCTGCGAATTCAGTTTGACTCAAATTTTCTAGTTGCACTGGTCTTTCACCATACCTTCCTATTAAACCTGCACATGTAACATCAGTGGAATCATCAAGAAGCTGTTGAAGTTGAATTGATGATTTAATAATTTTAACACGTTTCTCTGGCGGAGATGTATTGACAAAGATCACATCACGGGGAGCGTTGGGTAAGTGGCAACTGAAGCAAGAGGTATATGGCTTCTTGAGCAGACACTTCACAGTGATCAAGGAAATTGTTTGAGATTTGCCGTAGTTTGTCTTTTAGTTTAATGTTACCTTTATTTGCCTCTTCAACAGCTGTTTGCAGCAGATTACTCATTCCTCTCTGCGACTTCATCATATAACTTGCTTTATACACACAAACGGCCCAATGGTCCAACACATACTGGAGGTCAGTATTGGCTTGCCATATCTTTAGAATATGTAAGTTATACCCATTAATTATTGTATCCTTCACTGCTCTCTTAATGAGGACCTGCTTCTTTTTCAGTGATGATCTTATAGCACAGATGTACTGATCATAATTTTTTTTTATTATTATGTGAGTCCACATTTTTCCAGAAACTGCTCAAAGTCTATATCTTCATCTTTAGGTAAGCTGCTGATCAGTTTCAGAACTTTCTCATAATTCTGCTTATGTCGTTTTAAATCTGTCTTCTCGGTTTTAGAGTCAAATGGTTCCAAGATTAGAGTCTCTTTAATAGGAGGGAGTGGAAAACCGAACCGGCAGATATATTTACCTTTCTTTTTACATGACTTAAAGTGTATGTGCACTTGTAGCTGTACAAATTGCTTGCTGTCTCCATCAACATCTGAACTGGTACTGATGTGTGATTCAATGAACTCTATGACTTTCTTATCATCATGACATCCATATACAGGGGCATCTTGAATCAAGAATAGGCAGTGCAGGTGGGGGACCCTCTCTGTTGAAATTCTACACGTATGTAGTGATCCTCTAGCCTACCAATGGGTGAGATATTAGACTTGAGTATATTGTTCAAGAACAACAGTTGTGACCTGTAGTGGAAGTGTCTGGCACAAGCAGTGGTGTTTTTCTGAATCAATTCATGCAGACCGTCATCTGTGAAGTCAATATTCTGTAACATTGTATCTTTGTTGCCTGCTCCAGCCTGCTCATGTTCAGTCAATTCATTCCAAGTATCCTTGCCATCGTTTGCTCCTGATGTTGTAGAGTCATCATCTTGACTCTGTTGTTCATTTACATGTTCTAAGTCCTCATCTGAGACAAAGTCAATGTCAGGATTATGTGGGCTATTTTCAAACCATTCGTTATCTAATGAGATACATTCTTCTTTATACAAATCGCTGTTGTCTATAAAATACTTTGTTATGTCATAGATGATTTTTGGTCTAACTGTCTCATGTAATAAGGATGATTTAAACTGAAGTCTTCTTTTAAAGTGTAGATGAATAGTTTCAGTTTGTTCAAATCTTCTTGGCAGTACATTTACTACACTTGATGGGTTTATTAGAACATTGACCGTATTGCCATAAATTACGAGCTGTTTACCTACACCTAGTTGCTTTAATTGCATGAATGGTATCCTCAGGGCTGTGCACCTTTCTTCTGTTTCAGTGGGAATTAGCATAGATAAATGTTCAGGTAAAGATGGCATTGTAAAACCATTGGCCACTGACATTGGTTACACTTTACAGCTTGAAATGTATCTGTAACAAGTTTTACAAATCCACTCTGTTTCTGACATGCTTTTATAGTCTGTGAGCACAGTGTTGATAAATTGTGATGATATGCCTTTCTTGATGAGGTTATCACGACTTACTGTGTAAACACTATGTTGATAGAACGTCTGATGGCAGCTAGTGCAAACAAAATTATCTCCTTTTCGAAGTAGATCATTGTAAAGTTGTACCTGTCTTTCAAGTGTCACAATTTTGGTTTGTTTCTTTTTTCTAGATAAATACTGCAGTATTAGCTCATTCTTTTTTTCTCTCCTTTGATGACCTCCATTTTCTTCTATACAGTCTCTCTTTAGCTTTCATATTTGGATCATTTCTTTTCAGTCTCCGGGTTTTATTCCTACGTTTATTTTCAATTTCCTTAATATCATCATTCCTTCTTAACACATTCCTAGTTCTATTTCTCTTCTGATTTTCCTTTTCCTTATAAACACTGCCAGTTCTCAACACATTCCTAGTTATATTTCTCTGCTTAGTTTCCTTTTCCTTATAAACACTGTCCGTTCTCAACACATTTCTCTGCTTAGTTTCCTTTTCCTTATAAACACTGTCCGTTCTCAACACATTCCTAGTTCTATTTCTCTGCTTAGTTTCCTTTTCCTTATAAACACTGTCGGTTCTCAACACATTCCTAGTTCTATTTATCTGCTTAGTTTCCTTTTCCTTATAAACACTGTCCGTTCACAACACATTCATAGTTCCTATTTCTCTGCTTAGTTTCCTTTTCCTTATAAACACTGTCCGTTCTCAACACATTCCTAGTTCTATTTCTATGCTTAGTTTCCTTTTCCTTATAAACACGGTCCGTTCTCAAACATTCCTAGTTCTATTTCTCTGCTTAGTTTCCTTTTCCTTATAAACACTGTCCGTTCTCAACACATTCCTAGTTCTATTTCTATGCTTAGTTTCCTTTTCCTTTTAAACACTGTCGGTTCTCAACACATTTCTCTGCTTGGTTTCCTTTTCCTTATAAACACTGTCCGTTCTCAACACATTCCTAGTTCTATTTCTCTGCTTAGTTTCCTTTACCTTATAAATACTGTCCGTTCTCAACACATTCCTAGTTCTATTTCTCTGCTTAGTTTCCTTTTCCTTATAAATACTGTCCGTTCTCAACACATTCCTAGTTCTATTTCTCTGCTTAGTTTCCTTTTCCTTATGAACACTGTCAGTTCGTCGCACTTTCCTAGCTGTATTTCTCTGCTCATTTTCCCTTATTTTGAAATCTGCATCTCTTCTTTTATTTTATAAATAATTTCTGAGGTATTCTCTCCTAGATTCTTATCTTAGAAGTTCGTTCCACAACATACTATTTTCATAAGTCCCTTGCTGTATACTTTTCACAGGACCAACTGTTAGAACTACATTGAAATGACACCCTGTAGAATGATCCAAGTATATGCATTTATCACAAACTTGTAGGGATAAGTCAATTAATGCTGGGGAATGTTTCAACCATTTAAGACGACTACTATATTTGGAATAAGTATACATGTATGTTTTCAATAAATGTGTCATTGCTATTATTTCAACTTGGGTAGCCCACACTTTATCCTCTGACATCCTAGACTGGGTAATATATTCAGCCATTCCAATATTTGGTGGAAGAAGAGAACCAAGTAACACAGAGAAAGTGCACATATGTAAAAGTAGGATTTGTCCTATATGAACATGATATGCCTCACTACCACAGAGCAGGAAGAATATACACCGAAAAAAAACAGTTCCCATCACCGACTATTTTTTCACACTTTCCAGGAGCATCCATAGGTGACTGCTGTGTCCGCTGTAAGTTGTTTTTATGTTCAATCCAGTGTTTTACATCTGGTTGATATCTGTCACCTTGTCTACTTGCCAGTTTAGATCAACATGTCTGAACGAATCAACAGGTCTGAATGAATCAGGCTGCATCTACAAAAAATAAATAAAAAATATCAGTAATAATTGTGTAATTCAGTGATTGCGACATCAATATTATGAAGACATTGCAAATAATGCCTAATAATCCAAATGACCATGGTCTTTTCATGTTGAAAGTTCTTGAAATTGATGTGTGTTATAACCCGAGATCCTGGTCCTTGTACATGTTGTCTGGCTTCTGATATGTTCACCTTTGAACTGTCACCAGGGTTCTTTTTTTTCCCCGTTCTCTGTTTAGATTAGCTCTATTTCTGTACCCTTTGGACCTGACTTTTTAGGCATTTTGTGGTGAGGACAGCTAAGTAATCAGGTGTTACAGTGTTGAGGATTGCACATCAACCTGAAATTTTTTATTTCAAAATCATTAAACTGTACATACATTTAAGAGAAATGTATTGTTATATGTAATATTAGTGAAAACAATTGACTAGACTTGATTTAACTGAATGTATGAAGTCATAACGATACCTAAAAATACACATATAGACATGGCTAAACATCACCCAAGTTATTTTTATATAAAATTACTTCGAAGCAAAAAAATTCCTCAGATAATACCCTGACCCTTTCTTTAAAATCAAATTCTAGAGATTAGAATTTATAAACAGACGAGGCCAGCCTTTAAAGACCAACAAACATGTTTATGAGGCATACTACTTTTATTGTATTATTATTTTAGTCTAGCCCATAGAGAGAAAAACAATGAAAATATGATAAGCTTAACTTATGAACCATTACAATGCTTTTAGTCAAGCTACAAATACTAACAACAGTCCATAAAACACAATAATTTCTCAGTTTCACAATAATTTCTCAGTTTCTTCCCTGTTTGATATTATTTTTGTTTTTAACTTTTAAACGATTACAAAATGATCAAAAAGTAAGGAATACATTTTGTGCATTTGTTGACATTGAGAAAAAAACAACAATGAAAAATATGAAAGTGATTAACATACAAAGCTTAACTTATGAACCATTACAATCCTTTTAGTCAAGCTACAAATACTAGCAACAGTCGATAAAACACAATAATTTCTCAGTCCATAAAACATAATACTTTCTTCCCATAGAGAAAAATAATAAAAAATAATATGAAAGTGAATAACATACAAGGCTTAACTTTTAAGGTAGCTGCGGACCTTAGGACCAGAATTGAAAAAGTAGACGGTGAAGTATGAATTTTGGTCCAGGTATAGATCCATCTCTATATTTTCGAAAAGTTCAATTATTTTTTTCCTGTTAAGCTTTAACGATTGTGTAAAAAGCGCCACCTGGCGACACCCGTGTTTTTGAACGAATATTGAACGTTTTTCTATCATAATTTCAATAATATTTTGTCGATTTCACTTTTTCAAGTGTACATTATTTTGACAACAGCATTTAAACGGTAGGAGTAATTTTGCTATGTTTGGTTGATTACAAAACCATTATTTCTGCAAAAATAAATAGTCCGAAGCCAAAAAACGTAGTGAACTTTTTGCGTCAAAATTGACGGATTTTGCCGTATAGCGCGTTATCCGCGCGGTCAAAGATTTTCATTTTATGATATTATGTACATGAGGTTTTACTCTTTAAAATGATCAAATAAAAAAGACACGTATTCTCGGTGGATTTTTTTGCTAAAAAAACTTACGATCAAATGCTAAAAACGCGACGTTGACCAGGACGTTATATGTCGCCATTACAATGTGCTATGACAAGCGCATTTGCGTTAACACCGAAATAAGTGTTTTTTTTTATATTCTTGGCAGAAAATCTTGTGAGACGTTATATGTGTTAAAACTCTTGCAACATATACAAAATGTATATTATATTTACAAAAGTAAACAAGGAGCCAAGATGACCCTATATCGCTCACCAAGTCCACTTGCCTGGTGGAAGATCACTAGATAATGTTATATACCAAATAAGTTTTCCTATATACGCCTTTGTGAAACAAATGATCCCCCGGGCAAGGTCAATTTTGACCCAAGGGGCATAATTTGAACAAACTTTGAAGAGGTCTACTAGGCAATGCTACATGCCAAATATCTAAGCTCTAGGCCTTGTGCTTTCAGAGAAAAATATTTTTAAAGTTTTCCCTATATAAGCCTATGTAAAATTAAGTGACCCCGGTGCGGGGACAATTTTGACCCAGGGTCATAATTTGAACAATCTTGGTAGAGGTCTACTAGCCAATGCTACATGCCAAATATCTAAGCTCTAGGCCTTGTGGTTTCAAAGAAGAAGATTTTTAAAGTTTTTACTTTATAAGCCTATGTAAAACTAAGTGACCCCCGGTGCGGGGTCAATTTTGATCCGAGGGTCATAATTTGAACAATCTTCGAAGACGTTCACTAGCCAATGCTACATGCCAAATATTGCCAGAGTATTTTCCATTTTATATGTACTTAAATAAGGAGACACACAATTGCGAACGGACGGACGGACGAACGACAAGGGGCAGAACATTTTATATTCAAAATTATTTAGTTCACAATTATAGTTCTGTGAAAGTTTGGTTGAAATCCCTTAAGAAATGTAGGAGTTGCACACACAAGAGTATTTCTCTATATAAATTACATTATGTGGAAAAAAACAAAGGCCCATAATTCTGTCAAAAATGACCAAATCACAAAACCCCGACAATATGCGCCAGGGCACTTGGTGACAATAATTCTGTGAAAGTTTGGTTGAAACCTTGAGAAGTGTAGAAGGAGTTGCGCACAGAAGAATAGTATACATATGTGAAAAAGAACAAAGGGCCATAATTCTGTCAAAAATGATCAAATCACAAAACCCCGACAATATGCGCCAGGGCTCTTCATGACAATACTTCTGTGAAAGTTTGGTTGAAATCTGTTGAGAAATGTAGGAGGGGTTGCGCACAGAAGAAATTGTTTACGTCCGCCCGCCCGCCGACATACCCCAATCTAATAACCAGGTTTTTCCTTCGGAAAACCTGCTTAAAAAAGGACCTTGTACACAAGGTCCATCTCTATTTACCCTTTCAATGGGAAAAGCTTTATTTTATTACTCCAAATAAATGAATAAAGACAGACGTGCAGTATACTCAACATGTAATACATGTAAATTAATACAGGTATACTCGTAATCCAGATATCACGATCTCATTATAATTATACCATTATTAAACATGACTCCGACCAATGAAAAAAAATGTGTAGTACAGTATTCTAAAAGAATGGCACGTTGTGGTCACTCGAAGATGACGGGGTTTCCCGTCAATCAAGAATGTTGAAAATTCCGTCAACCGGAAGGAACCGGACGTTTAATTGCTACGTACTTGTGACATGTATAGAGGAAAGTAATTGTCGATGTGGCAACGCTAAGTAGCTATCAGACCCAAGTTGTATTCTATGTTATACAACATGTTGCAGTGCGCAAACACGGGATACAGCAACTAGATACCAGCCAGACGCCAACTATAACAAACGCAAACTAAAACAGACGCAAACTATAGCATACGCAAACCAGAACAGACGCAAACTATAACAGACGCAAATTGTAACAGACGCACTCAATAACACATTATAACAGACGCAATGCAAGGTAGATATTATCTCAGTACTAGGACAATACATATACAACAACGCAATACTTTGTTTCCTTGTATCAACAGCTATGTACTGCACCTGATTGCCACCAGGCACTATATCTCATACTCCTCGGACTGTGGATTCTCGCTCAGCGCGTGGGTACCCAACGTGTGAACCGTAACCCGAATCCGAGTTCGATTTTGCTTCAAATACCAATTACTAGTAACCGAATGCATTACTCATCAAGATATGTGTACGCCCGATCACCTTCCGATCGACATACTTTTCTTATGCCACAATAAATGACAACTTGTCCCCAACAAATTCTGATAACGGCTATAGCTATAGTAAGGAGCTGTCTAGCTCTGTACCGAAGACGTGCCAAAGGAAACTGGGCACCCGTTGAGGTTCGGGGTCTTCCTGAATTTCTGCAAATTCAAGCGAGACAATGAGTCGCATATGTCGTTATGGCGGCCCGGAACATGCCGCCTTCAACCATATATTTAGATCTAAACAGCGTAATGTAATAAGCCTTACTAGAATCATGACTTTCTCTGCCTTTGATGATAATTTATTCAAAATGTGAACAACTGCGATGTTATCCGAATTAAATTTGATCTTTTTTTGTTTTTCAACTCTGAGCCCCAGAAAAATAGCGATACAATGATTGGAAATAATTCTAAAACTGATATGTCCTTAGTTATGCCAGTTGCATGCCAGGTATCAGGCCATTTGGCTTAACACCAGTGCCCTTTAAAGTAAATGCCAAACCCTAGATCTTCGCCACCTGCACTATCGGTAAAAGCTGCACATCTGTGTTCGAGACCCAGAACTTCTCATGAAAGACCGAAATACCATTATAGTGTTTTAAGAAAGTAGTATATAGTTTATTTGTGATCTGTAGGCCACCGGCCCATACACAACTTATGTACATAGTAGTAACATACATTGAAATAGTGAATACAAACAAAACATCTTTACATATTATCATAGTATGCGATAGTGTCATAATAAAGAACGCCCATAGTGATCCCTGCATTTGTACAAATTGTCTTTATATAAAGGACAATACTTTCGAACTACATACAAAATACATAATAAGCCCGAATATCTACTTAACTATATTTTTTCTATATACTAGTTAATAATTCTGACCCTACGTTTAAAAGAGTAATATAGATACATGGCTAAACTTCTAATTGTTGTAACATTTGTACATGACATTAAATTACAAAATTTGATACGAGAAGGGTTTGTAATATAGTAACCGTTATATATTTCTCCCGAAGGTCATTGTATAGAGGGCATATCAAAACAAATGGAACTCATCCTCTAAAACACACTCACAGTAACAACAATAACGATATTCAGACGGGATGTTATAGTATCGTCCTTGCTCTATCATGAGATTATGAGATGAAAATCTAAAAGTTGCCATACATTTTCTAAATTTACCAATGTCAATGCAAGATACATAGTTCTCTTTTCCATGTAATAATTTAAAATCTTTATAATACGACAATTTGACATTACTACAACACTGGTTTCTCCAAATTTGTACGTACTGGTCTTTAAGTCTTTGAACATATTTATTTAAAAAATATTGTCGGTTATCAACGTGCTGCGCCTCCCATATATATCCAAACCCATTTCTAAAGAGATTTCCTAACAAGTGTAACCCAGTTTTCATGTCCAATTCTGTCAAAGTGCACTAGCATATTATAACATAATTTTGTATATCTGTTGTTACCTAATTCTAATAAATGTAACCAATATTTAATGCAACTTTTATATGCATTTATATACATTGGAAAACGTCCCAAGTCACCCAATACTGCATCGTTACATGATCCCGTGTTCACATTCAGATAACGTTTACAACCATATATATGAACATTTTCACAACAGCTTGTCTCATTCAATCCCCATATTTCTGAGCTATATAGCATTATAGGTATGACTTTTGCATCAAATATTTTGAAAAAAGAATCATACGGTATTTCTTGAAGATGTGCAAATGAATTCAAAAGTTGATTTAAAACCTTTTAGCTTTGACATATGTATACTCGGACATTTTATATGGAGACAATCGATTTGTAAAATGTACACCTACATAGGTAAATGAATTAACAACCTCAATATTGTGTTCACCATATTTCCATTTTTCCGTCTGGCTACAGCGCCACCTTTTGAAAAACTACAATTTTAGTTTTTGCTACATTTACCAGATAATTTATATGTGCTACAGAAACTATCTAAAACATTGTTGCCGTTGTAGTCCAACTACCGTATCAGCTAAAAGTGCTACATCGTCCGCAAACATTAGCAGAAATATTTCAGTAAAATCAGGAAAAGTTGAATACCTCTTAAACCGCTATTGCAAATTAAATCATTCAATTCGTTTATGAAGAGAGAAAATAGTATGGGGCTCAAACTACATCCTTGACGTAACCCGATTGGACAACAGAATGTGTCTGTATGTCCATACTTTGTTCTAACAACACCTTTTACTGTGTTATAAATTGCTAAAATAGAACTGTACAGTTTTCCTTTCAAACATTGTTTCTTTAAAACGTTATACATAATAGTCCGATTGACAGAATCAAAAGCTTTCTGAAAATCTACAAAGGCAACATATATTGGCCTTTTCTTCCTAGATAAGTATTTGTTAATTATCGCATAGAGAATAAACGCATTGTCTATTGTTGAATAACCAGCCCGAAAACCGGCTTGAGATTCAGCCATTTTGTTATAAGCCTCAGTGAAAAAGTAACCCTTTTTGTTATGACAGATATATATATTTTACTAAGAGTATCGAGTATAGATATTCCTCTATAGTTATCTGGTACATTCACACTTCCTTTTTTATGTATAGGAACAATAATAGATAAAGTCCATGAATCTGGAAATTCACCACTATCAAATAATCTATTAAATAATCTATTCATGTATGGTAACAAAATTTCTGAACCATAAACAAAATGTTCGGGAATTAAATTTCCCGTAGATGCCTTATTAATATTTATCGACTTTATACTGTTAATAATTTCTTCATTTGTTATAGGAGAATTGAAAATAATACTGCCGATAGAATCTAAATTATCGTCTGTGACGGTGTCATCAAACTTTTATTACTCATCGGATGCATTGCCACCACCACTTGATGCAAATACTTTGCTAAAGTGTTCAAACCAAGCTTGTGGTGTAATAGAAGGTTCAGATTTCGGCGGACAAGTCAATTTTTTATTTCACCCCAAAAATATTTAGAGTTTCGTATAGAAGAATCTAACTTTTTGCACATATGATTTATTAAACTGTTTCCTTTTCAGTTTACAAGTATGTTTATACGTTTTTCGTTCAAGATACTGATTTAGGTAGCTACACTTCGATTTAACCTAAATGTTTTCAAAGCTTCTCTTGACATATGTTTTAGTGTTTGCATTCATGGTCGAACCAAGGTTCCCCTTTAGGTCTTCCTTTTGTACGTTTACATTGAAGAAATTTGCTAGAACTGGTGGTTATTGCTGATTCAATTCACTCAGTATATCGTTGATATTTGCATGTGGATCAGATAAAAGGTTATCAAAATCAGCAAAACAACCATTCAATACGTCTGGGATAAAGCATTCACAAAAAGATCTTTGTTCGTCTCATTGAGTACAATAATTTTCTCATTAGACGTCACAGGTTTTTGTATATCTACATTATGAATAACACTCTTTATATATAACTGTAATGGCAAGTGGTCACTTTCTGTACGAGATAGAACTTCAAAATCAGTTATTAAATCAATTAAGTGTTTTGAAACAATAAAATAGTCAATAACACTGGAACCATTTTTGCTAATAAAAGTATACTCCCTATTCCATGGTCAGAGCCTAATCGACCATTTACTATATAACAAGCTTATGTTTTACAAAAATGAATAAGCGCACGGCCAAATTTATTAGTTGTACTGTCGCTAGACTTCCTATTTAAACCTATGTCCCCCAAGTGAGCCACATATTCAAATCTAATTTGATTTTCTTCTTTAGCCTTAGGTGGTGAAAGGGCTTTGTTAAACCACATACTGAGTTTATTAAACGACGTGAAAACGGCCTGCCTATAGGTAAGCAAAAATGAGAGAGCCAATGAAGGATTACATCCTTTTCAGTGTTGTATTTTTGTGAGGAAGCATTTTATTACTTTTTTGCACAATCTCTTGTATCTTAGATTGTAGAATTCTTACTCTCATATTAATTGAGTCTAGCTCTAAACCCAAAACTACTAATGGTCCTTCTGATTTTTTGTTAGCCAATGGAGCGCCCAAATCGGACATGATATGTTTAAAGGTTTCAAATGCCTTAGTGCACAATTCTAGATTGTTCTCGCCCCCCAAGACATCGTCTAAGAAGAGAATCAGCCCCCCCTGAAGTATATTTTTGCTTTACACGAAATTCTAAAACCTTGAAAACCTTTCAAATGTAACACAGCCAATGGAAGCTCCAAAAGGTAGCGCTTTATCAAAGTAAAATTTGTTTTCAAAGCAAAAACCTAGTAATTCAAAATATGACGGAATGATAGTTATCAGTCTATAAGCGCTACGTAATTCGGCTTTAAACATTTTACAATTTTGTCCTAAGTCCTGAACCATTTTGACCGCTTCATCAAAGCTTGTATATTGGGCAGAAACATAATTTAGGGTCAATGTAATCATTCACCGATTCCCCAGGAGGGTAGGACAGATGATGAATCATACGGTATTCTCCTGGCATTTTCTTCGGTACAAGGCCAATTGGTGAAACGATCAAATTAGGTAAGTGTCGCTGGTGAATGGGCCAGCTACTCTGCCTGCTTTAATTTCTTTGTTTATTTTTGATTTAATCATTTCTGGATTTAATAACGTGGATCTTAATTTGTTGCATCCCTAGGTGCACGAGGACCCGGGTATTGAATAGGAAACCCGTGCGTAAAACCGTTTAAAAGGAATACGGATTATGTTTTGTCATAGGATTGTAAATAATGTTTCAACGCTTGAATCTTAATCGGTGTTTGGCCTATATTACAAACATCCAGATTACTCGATGAGAGTGACGGGTGACCCACTCACCTTCAGTTAAATCAGAGTAAAATTTTCAATTTTTTCTTTCGCCTCTAAATGAACCGCGCCTAGCGCAAGTGTATACCTCGAAATTCGCTGATTTTGAGGAATTTGTGCGTGATACTGAGTATTTGTTACTGAGCCTGATCTAATGCATTTAGCTTCATGATGTGAAGCGAAGCATTTTGCGCAGAGGTGAGGAAAACAGTTCGGCCACGAGCAATGTCCATTGTTGTAGTCATTACAGTATACCTAGACGGATTTGGTGCCGTTCTCAGAGCCGGTCGCATTTGCATGCAACGCCACCACAAGTCATTATCACTTTTTGACCAGGATGATGACGAAATTGCCTGACGAAGCGAAATTGTTGATCATATTAACGCCAGCTGAGTCCGCTATTTCTGATAGCGCATTCACTTATATTGAACATATAATGAAGCATTTCATATACTTTGTCAGCGTGGTTCGGTAGATAAATCGAGGTGTTGTTTCTATGCAACCGTCAGAATTTAATTTAATAACCGTGCCATTGTAATATTCCGAAAGTTCTACGGCTCCTTTCAATAATAAAGCTAGATTGACGTATTCTCTTACAAACTTTTTGTTTTAAAGAGGTTGGCACGTGCGCGGCAATGTCATCATCTGCAACGCGAACAGACGGAAAGTCTGCATTTACTGATCATTTGTCTGTCGTGAAAACTGGTTCAAATTATTCACGTTATTTGCATTGCCAGTCCTAACGGAAATGTATTTCTTTGGGAAAACAAATTACCCCTAGCATTTACCTCTGCCCCCTTATCGATTATTTGTGACTCATGCATTATTTGCTCAAGATCTATAATAGGGCACTTACCCGTATCATTCTGTAGTGTGCCATTATGAGTGGTAAATGTGTCAAATGATAAATATGTTTATCTGTTTAGAAATTAGTTTCTATAATATTTCACTTGTGTTGCTAATACTAATAGTTCAGGAGTTGAGACTGATATACAAAGACCCATTTATGAACAACATTTAAAAACTTTTCAGGCTCTGTAAAATGTGGCTAAAACGAAAATTTAAATTGAATCGGGAACTACTTTTATGAATTTTGAACTTTCCGTTAGAAATAAACTGGTAACCACAGTTACTAATTTCTACCACAATGCAGTCTTAATAATTTACTCATATCATAGATTATTCTTCGTATAGAGATGGACACAGAAGATCTGAAAATCTGGTTTGACGTGAGGCCGAATATGACTTCTGGAACCTTCGTAAGACTAGCCGGATGTATAATATCTGGCAATACACTGTCGTGTGTCTGTTGCTCGGCAACAGCTAGCATTTTTGTCTGCTCCACATCAGCTGAACTTTCTCGGAAGAACATGAGATCTAGGCTGGGAGATAGAGAAACTGCGAATTTAGATAAATAAATCAAACCTCAAACGGAAAGAAAAATAGTTGTGACGAAAAACAGAGTTAATGAACAATTATTAGTAATATCTTAAACCTACAGGCATTGTATCTACTTAATAATATTTGTTTTATTTTTGATTGTGAAAATTCAAGACTCGCTTCGGGCTGATTCAACCTCATAGAAACAAACATAATAATAGGCAATTTTGACCGCGCGTGTCTTTTCAAAGACACTTTCGTGAAAACACAAATGGGGATCGAACACATGATCTTCTACTCAGAAGTTGAATACAATACCGCTGCTCTAAATGTGACAGTTTTTAGATCCGAAGAAAACGGATTTAAAAGCCACCACCACTTAATTGTCAAACAGACAGACAAATATCAAAACTATACCCTCATCAAACATGAGGCTAATTTCAATGTTTTTTTTTAAATATGTGGTATTTTAGGCCCCCAAAATGAGACATACAGCCCTGATAGACTTTTTTTTTTTTAATTTAAATTTGGAAACTGACCGTATTTATTCTAGCACATCACTATAGAATATATATAATGCTTAGTTAAAAAACATTGAAAAATTCCTTTAGACAATAAATTCTGAAATGCATTTTATTCCCCTAGAATACTAAAAACACATGATTTTCCAGGGCCTCGCCCCCTGCTCCCCACAGGGCATTGCCCCCTTGACCCCAATCGGGGGCCTATATCGGCACTCATGCCCCCTGCCTGTACAAATAATTCCCCCTCGACTCTTTCCTAATCACACCCTGTGAATGAAAGTATTTCTCAATCAAAATTAAAAAAGTTTCAACTGTTAGATATATTTAAAACAAAAAGTTCCATCCCGAAAAAAAATGGGAGTTTCAGCGTGTCTGTTTTGTTATCAATTATTGTGCTAGTTTTAGTAACAGTCAAAGCCGATTTTTTTCACAGTAACAATTTTCTTCTAACTATTTCCAAATGAAATAATGTTTTTGCAAACTCGTTTAATCTCAAAGAGTATAAAAGATAAAGTCGCAGGTATCACGAGATCAAGAAGGCGCATCGACGTTTGATCTTAGTGAAAGCACGTGGCATTAAAAGACCGTGAGTTTGAGACATGTGCCCCGAAGTAGCTCTGAACGATTAATCCTGATAATTTTGAATTATAAAAATACTAGTTTGGAATAAATAATGTTATGAGTAAGTTTTATTTTGGGTGATACAATCATTGAACACGCTATACAAATGTACACGTCCGGTCGGCAAATATTTTTAATTTGATATGTTTACAACTCACGAACTAATTCATGTGTATACAAATTTCTACCGAATATAATCAATTTAAATTTGATATATAATCAATTTAAATTTAATTTTTCTGTTAACCCGTCCATTTATCTGTAAAAACCAATTCTTCACTTAGCGGTATTTCTCCGTACTCGAACACGGGCACATGAAGTTTGGACAAAAAACATCCTGCTTTCACGGACCCACTATCAGAAGCATACCACAAACTCTGATTGAGAACATAGATTTTAAGGAATAATTGTGCAAATCGCATACCATAGCCAGCACACATAAAAGCGCTGTCAAAAGTTTCCAGCTGACATTAAATTTCAGTTGTCTGTTTTTTAGGTGTGGTGGAAAAAGGTGATTTGTACACAGATATATCAGATCTTTTTTTTTCGACAGGCCCTTTCAAAAAAATCTTGTAAACCAAAAGATAAAAAAAAGTAGTGGCCTTATCTTATCTTTATATACTGTATAGCGACAATACATGTTTCAGATGCAAATTCTAAAATAAAGAAGGGAGGTAATAGAAATACATAACTTACAGCGTCTACAAAAGCAAATGTCTTAGATTTAACAAATTATCTTAAGTTAGTTTAGCAGTTATTATTGGCAATAAATACAAAACAGTTAAAGGGAATTGAAAAGTTTTAGAACCGAATATTTTATTAACACTTTTCACTTATATATTGTGTGGAAGTAGCTTAGCATGATTTCTAACACCGCATTCAGCAGTGTGTGTGCTGCACCT